>OY288253.1:66677491-67215547 GCA_958450325.1 Agrostemma githago
GGTTAGGGCTTGAGTGTAGTATTAGGGTGTGTTGATTAGGGTAGAATTAGGGTTTGTAAAGTTGTAGGGTTGCAAAAAGTGTGTCAAGATGTGTTGGATGAGGTTGCTTATATAGGCAAGGCAAAGACCCCGGTTAGGGTTACTCGACCGAGTAACCAGCTGACTCGGTCGAGTGGCCCGTTGTGCCAGCAGTCGGGCTCGAAATAGGCCCACTCGATCGAGTGGGTGGGGCACTCGATTGAGTGGCCCAGCTGGGTCGCGCGGGTCCATTGCTTTGGGCCACGACTTTCGATTTTGATGAGTTTTGTGTTTGACTTGGACTTTTGATGTTTGGATTGGTTGTTTTGTATGTCTCGGAGACGACTTTGACCAGGGTTGACCCAATCGTAAAAAAGTCGATTTTATTTCCGGTGTCGGTTTTGGCCCAAATTAGTCTTGTTTGACTCGGAACGGTCCGCTGGGCCTGGATTTGAGGTCTGTTTTGTGAGATGTGTACTCCATAAGTGCTCTAGCCAACAACCAACGGATTTGAGCCCATATCTGAGCGCGTAGAAACACGTTAGCGTCCGATCATCATCGGGTGTTTTTTGGGAAACTACCATAGACACCTGGCAGTCAAAATGCGGGTGTCTACACAAAGTTACAAAATTCATTATAAATCCTGCAACCATAAACTACTCTAATCAGTAATAAGTTAATAACTCAATCAACAAAAAAATAGAAGAATAAGAACAAGAGAAGGTTGACGAATTGACGATTGACAGTTGAAGAAGAAATAGAGGAGGTTACAAAGCACACTTACAGTAGTATAGACGGCGGCAAGATGACAGATCTGAAAAGGTGGTGACTGGTGAGTTGAACGTTGAAAGGGTGACAGAATCTAGGGTTTCAAACTTTGAATATTGAAAGAGGGGTGAGGAGAGAAGTGAGACTATGAGAGAGTTGTGTTAGTAATTTAGTTCTTTGTTGGTTTCTGTAGTTCTACGTATAACATATGTTAGTAGATTTTTTTTAATTAAAGTGTCGGGTCCACGGGTCGGGTCCGGGTCCAGTATTTCAGACCCGGATCCGGTTTTTAAAAATAAGATCCAGATCCGACCCGGACCCGCCGGGTCTGAAAAAATGAGACCCAGACCCGACCCTTTGGGTCCGACCCGCCGGGTCTGGACCGGGTCCTGGACCCGTTGCCATCCCTATCCATGACATCCTTTTCATATGTCATACCATGACATCCATGGTGATGTGCTGTGCTTGGTGGACAAGTACTTTGGCCTATAAATAGACATCAAATCTCATCATTTTCATTCATCCAAAAATCCTTCATCTACTTTTCTTTCTATCACAAAAATATTCTCTCAAAAATATTACTAATAATTTATAGTTTGAGTGGAATTTTGGCAACGATTTTAGTAGTTACTCATCTACGGTCTTGCCTACACAATGATCGTATCCTGGGGGTCGACTGTCAAGGAGTCTATGTGTAGTAGACGGGGAATAATTGAATTTAGGACAGTGACCTCAAGTCACGTCACAGCCTTTTCCTTTCAGATAAGATTATTCCTCTTTTCTGTCTTATTTATTTATTCACTACTCGCCTAAAACGGCCAACTCCTAAAATATAACAACCACTCGTCAAAGCTAAAGACTAAACGACCGATCGATCCCACGGTAATAGGGCACATGCCTATTATGAAGGGATCATCATTGACCAAGGCAACGACTAGCTAGTATAGATACTCTTTTATGCTCTTTAATTTATCTCCTAAACTGCTAAATTGCCTTAAGTTGATACTCCCTCTGGGTTTACATTATTGCCTCATTTCATGAATATACGTGAGGAGTATTTGTTGACACCCAGATTTGGACCTGGTGACTGCAGGAGTGCCCGACAAGCACCCGATGACGATCGGAATGCAACGGGACGTGAGATTACGATGCTTTAGATAGTTTTTCTATAGAACGGATCAAATAATTACTCGGAAAAATTAATTTAACACCAAGACAGCCTTAGTCGTGTCATTACGGTCGCGTCAACACTAATTAGAGTCAATTCCGACACCGGGACCCGAATCGGTCCCGAAATATGCAAAGTCAAACTCGAGTCAACGCATTGGGCCGAGCAAACCTCGGGACGCACACCCGAAGCCCACCCGCCGCTCGACGCGCTAGGGTTAAGGGAAAGCTTAATGCCCAAGTCAACGTATTATACGCATCTTCTCTGTTTTTGGAAAGTTTCAAAATCAGATCTTCAAAATATCAGGCGCCTCACACCACGCATCCTAAGCTTCGTGCGCACGACCCCAGGCATCTGAGTTCTGGTGCGCCTGGACCCAGGCGTCCTAGAGGGCGATTTAAACTACGTGAGCAACTATAAATACCTCCCTCATTTCATTCATTCGACACACAACATCGACGAGTTCGTGCCTACTTCTACACAACTCGCCCTCCCCCTCTTCTTCTCTAACTTAGGTTCGCACTCCGACCCTAAGTACGATCCACTCGATCGTAGTCCCGATAAGTGAATCGATGCTACTCTTCATCTTCGAGCACTCCACTCGGAACCGAGGAGCACCTGCGCTTGCCTAGCTAACCCCGAGAATAGTAGCGAAGCTCTGCCGGAATCATCGCGGGACGAGCTAGGAGGATCCGCTCCGAAGTCGAACCGTCACTAGGTTGTCATCTAAACAAAACTTTACATTCTTGTACTTTTATTATGCACTTCAATAATGTCAAACATGGACACTAAGTCCATGGCACGTTATAAACATATGTAATGTCCCCAACTTCAACCATAAGCACTAAAACACCCTAACTAAATCTGAGTAGCTCCGAGATCCGTTCTCAACTTTCTACGCATCGTGTCTCGTTTAGTGTACACTCCGAGGGTGCAACTCCTCATTATGTGATTTACTTACATTTCGCATTCCGCTTTCGTATGATTTAACGCTTTTATGACCTTATAATCGCATTCTAAATCACCTAACACGAAATTCAAAATGCAAACGAGCTAAAACTGAACAAAGCGATGGTCGGGTCCGTATTAGTCCCGGTGTTCACCACTCATGGTTCATGCATCCCCATTAATACTGAGCCGACGCATCTTAAGCAGAATACCAGGTAAGGTATACCACGTGAACGACTAATATCTGTATTATCGCATTAAAACTGATTTGCTAATACGTACTCCTCTACTCTCATATGTACCCTCTACTTAGTACCCTCTACTCTCATATGTACATTTTTTCATGGCCTGCTTGTCACGTGAAATCGCACGCAAAGAATGTATATACAATTACTTCGACCACAAAACTTACTTGTCCTTAAAAAACCGACATAGCAAAGACATAGGGTTAAAACAATGGATGTTATACAGTACTTCCGCCACAACAAAGGAACAAAGTTATCAGCCCACCGATTGATTAGTAGAGGCCGTTATGTACGGGCGGGATTTGGTGTCGATGTATAGCGGATGTTGGCTTCCCAATACGTACCCTCACCCCTTACTCAGAATCGACGGTTTCTGGATGTCCGAAACCATTGACAATGAGAGTCATTCTAGGCATGGAGTGCTTAAGGGTACAAGTCTTTATCTTTAGGTCCCGTGCCACTCAACTTTAAGCCGGCTAAGGATCAAAGTTGACTTGAATGGTTTCCGAGTCCCCATAATTGACTCGGTGGTGACTTCACAAATCGGCAACGAATTCGATTCACTAAAAAGGTCGCCTTACCAAACATATCGGTCTTTAAACATTTACAATCACGACTCAATCGATTCCAACGGAAACACGGGTGTCCGCATCCGTCTAGTACAATTCCGAATCGTCATCCGAATCGAGGTCCGAAACATCGCCCCGAACGCGAGATCGGACCAGCCCCCAACCGGGAGGGGGCCGCATGGGTGGTCGCCGCGATGAAACCGGGTCGGTCCCGCGCGGGGCGCCTGACGGTGCGGACAGACGTCCACAGTATTATATTGAAACGGGGCAGTAATTTAAAATCGGAGAGAGTATTAGTTAACTCACAATACTCTAACCTAAGTACGTCGAAATTTACCAAAAGAGATTGGCCCCTACCGTGGGGCAACTAGTTTATCAAACCACAAAAATTCCCAAAATCTCCACAAAAAATGGCCACGCCTCCACCAATTTCTTCTACACCCCGACCTGTAGTAACACCTGCACAGCTCGAAAGGCTGTGAGAAAGATCGCCGCTGATGCAACAACCTTGAGGTAAAAGAATGTTGAAAACGAGCAAGAGCCCGACAGACAAAAGGGACTTGAGGAATCCCTAAAAAAGTTGCTTGAAACAACAAAATCCGGAGCCTCAGGATCTCGTATCCAATCCACCTCATTCTTCGCATCTATTTTCAAAACCCTAGACCTAATAAGTGGCTTCACCCCAGGAGCAACACCTATAATATCACAAGAAAACCACTTAGAAACCGAACCTGGAAACCCACCTGACAATCCCGCAGGAGCCGTAATCATCGCAATTTTGGGAGTAATTCAAAAGCTTAATGATAACGTCAACAAGGTACTAGGTATTGCCCTCTCCATAGATTTAGCCATTCCTGAAAGCTTTGTTGACGCACCATTTGATGAAAATATTGCCTTGATTGAGATAACTAAAAAGTTTAGTCTCCTTACGATGATGCACTAAGATGGAACCACATATCCCTTGGAGCCTATGGCTTAATATAAGCAAATAATGATTACAACAATCGTCCTAACAGATAAGAGGGAAGCCTACATGTGTAAGGGTTTTTGTTATACCCTGAGTAGACCAGCTCTGTAATGATACATGAACCTGCCAATTAGAAGCATTATCACAACCTTTGCAGACCTTGGCAACAAGTTCAACTCCCAATTTGCAAACAACAAAAAATTGGAAAAGCAAAGCAGCTACCTCTAAAGGGTCATCCTAGGCTTGGAAGAATATCTGATACCTGATGTCGCATCTCTGTTAGAACTTTGATGTTTTTTCCCTTTGTCATAATAATCTCCTTCTATACGGGAATTTGGTGTTGTTTAGAACATTATAATCCTAATGGTCTTTATAGGGTGATTATGTCGTTTGGGCGTCATGGGTGTGTTGGTTTTACGTACTCTAGAGTCTTTTTCTAGAATAGTGGTGATTAGTGGATTGGTTGAGGGGTCTTACTTTCTCCTTTTCGTCGATTGAGTTTGCTTCTAATTGGTTTAATGGTTTTGTTCTAGGCGTGCTTTATCATCAAATGCATGAGTTTTCTCTCCATTGATGACAACTCCTCTGAATTTGTCCTTCAACATTTCTTTCTACGCCAATATGGAGTAAGTTCATTTTCTTTGGCTCAGTCGTGCTTTCAGCGATCAGCTATTGAGTTTTTAGCATGGAAGATAATGTGGTGAATGCTAAAGTTCGTGTCCTTTCCACTGCTCTCCACCAACATGATTTGGCTCTCGAATAGGGATGGCAACGGGTAGGGTATGGGTCGGGTCCGGCAAGACCCGGACCCGGACCCGTGTTTCACAAGTTGGACCCGGACCCGACCCGGACCCGTAAGGGTCCAAAATTTTAAGACCCTTACCCGGACCCGATGGATCCGGGTCCGGACCCATTTGTACATTTTTTTAATATATACTCTTCCGTCTCCTTTGTTTGTTCGCCTTTGATTAAAGTATTATTCGCAATAAATATAAAGGCAAATAAATGAATAAAACGGAAGTCGTATGACTTTAAACCGGACGCTAAAAAGGCCTAACGTACTAATAAAGGAGGTGAAATTTGGCATTTAATGAGTATCGGTACCCGTATTAGAATAACTAGCGGTTAATTTCTAATTTTCTATTGTTAATGTAAAGTCTTGCTATATTACACATTGAATTACCGCATCCACTAAGTTCTTTTTTTCTTTTAAAAAAATAATAATAATTTCAACGGGTCCAAGGGTCGGGTCCGGATCCAACCTATAGGACCCGGACCCGAAAAATTATTGAAGGACCCATACCCGACCCGTACCCGCAGGGTCTAAAAAAAGAGGACCCGTACCCGACCCGATAGGGTAAGACCTGGCGGGTCCGGGTAGGGTCCCGGATCCATTGCCATCCCTAGGCCTAACGTACTAATAAAGGAGGTGAAATTTGGTATTTAATGAGTTTCGGTACCCGTATTAGAATAACTAGCGGTTAATTTCTAATTTTCTATTGTTAATGTAAAGTCTTACTATATTACACATTGAATTACTGCATCCACTGTGTTCTTTTTTTCTTTTAAAAAAATAATAATTATTTCAACGGGTCCAAGGGTCGGGTCCGGGTCCAACCTATAGGACCCGGACCCGGACCCGAATAATTATTGAAGGACCCATACCCGACCCGTACCCGCAGGGTCTAAAAAAAAGAGGACCCGTACCCGACCCGTTAGGGTAAGACCCGGTGGGTCCGGGTAGGGTCCCGGACCCATTGCCATCCCTACTCTCGAACAATGTGTTTTCCTATCGTTTAAGCATTTTTTAAGTTTCCACAACCCATTTCCGTGTTGTATTTTGTTTTACCCCGATCCTTTAACAAAAGAGCTAACATGTAATAGGGTGGATTTGATCTTTTAGCCAAAAAAATAAAATAAAATAAATAGCTATGTGATTGTTGTCACAAAAAGTACACCAAGTATAGATAGCCTACTCCAATTTACCCAAATTCTTGTTTGCGATGAAAATATCAGTTTTAAGTTTTTATAACGGGTCAAATATGTGAGATAAGACAAAACCCATGTGTGGACATGACATAGGTCCACCCCGACGCGGCCACGCGCGGGTTTGGGAAGGCGAATGAATCTCCATATGAAACGGATCGAATTGAAATTTAGGTCTATGTGGAGTCGCCACCGAATTTTGTGGTTATTCGGAACCATTCGAGCCCACTCTATGTCGTAGTGGTCCGTATACAAAATACGGCCCATTTCCGATGTCAGAGTTTATTGGGCTCGTCCCTTTGCATTTGATACCAATACCGACATTATCGGATATTGTGTATTGAATGACTCTCGTGCGCCAACGGTTTCGGGCATCCGGAAACCGAGGTTCTGAGTAAGGGGTGAGGGTACGTGTTGGGAAGCCCACAAAGGACACCCAACCCCGCCCGCACATTAGCGGCCTCTACTAAGAATTCGAGTGACTTACAATACGCGCGCTAGTTAAACGGGCAAAAGATATGCAAAGAGTATTTTCCCTAAACATGTGAATTGAATTGAAAAGGGTTTCTATGTCGATTTAATGCAATTAATTCTACGTCAAAGTGGAATTTTAGCATGTGGGTTCATTTTAGTAAAATAAAATAAACGACAAAAATCGACAAAAGAAACAATCAAACCGTTAGTAACGATGTAATGAGTAATAAATTGAATAAAGATATAGATGTGATGAATGCATGATTTTGGAAAGAATAGTAGGTCACGTGATGGATTAACACGTGTTGACCGAGGTCAAGGAAAAATATATCGAGATCTAAAAAAAATGTTTTGTCTAAAAAAATGATGTTCGAAGAATAATAATAAAAAAAGAGCGAAATTGTTTTCTTCGGAAAATTGATGATTTTATTAAATCGCGTACAAATATTGCGTAATTTGCACTCGACTTAATATTTTCGATATTCGTCGTATTCAATATTCGATTATGAAATCGATATTAAATACTTGGAATAATTTATACTCGATTTTGATTTTGATGCTCGTTATATCCCATATCCGATTATGGAATCGATATGGAATACTAGAGTGAAAAAATAGAGAAAATAATGTAAGTCGTTTTAAATTAACTAGCACGATATAAATTTTCTCCGCGTTTATTAATGTCGTAATTAATCCAATTGAATTAGAGGACATCTATATTAGCATCAACGAAAATCGTGTTAATTAATTTATTTGACTAAATCATTAGATTCGACATCCAATTATGGAATTGGTATCGAATCTAATAGATCGATACTTTAATTAAAAAAACTCGACTTGATTCCCTCCGCATCCCGACATCATAATTAATTCTTGCGAATTGTTTGATGTCGGATCCGCATCAACGGGTCCGGATCCAATTATGCTTGTTTTTGAAAAATAATGTAAATATACGACTAATGAAAATGATGCAAACGAAATAAAAAAAATTGTTTAAGTTAACTTATCTCAATAATCAAATAATCGGGGTATTGGAACAAGCGACCGTCAACGCTGTGTGCAGTACACTTGTATATTCGTGTTTCCTTATTCCGATACCCCTCTTATTCGACACAAATCGATAAGTATTTTAATGTTTTGTATTAGTATTATCGATATTATGATGCAATAAAGGAAAAAAAATAAAAAAAATAAAAAAAAGTAAGAAAAAGCGAAGAAGATGACGAGAGGAAGAGAAGAAGGAGAGAACGGGGTTTTGACACCCTCAACCTACATGTTCTTGTCTCGGATCGAACTCGTAACCGTGGCTTTAACACAAGAGTCTTCGAGGTTTTATGGAGGTTAAGTTATGGTGGCTCGGGATTGATTCCTAAAACTAAGTTTAAGATTTTTTTGCTAGTGCAGAATTGCTAGGGTTTGATTAGGGTTTGTAATAGATGTTGTATGTGTGTGTAGGGTTGCTCTAGGGTTTTTTTCAATGTCTGAAAGTGTGTTGCATGAGGGTGTTTATATAGGCATGGTCATGCACTTTGGTGTCTAGGGTTTTGCCTTGACGGACTTGACCTGATGGCCCGTCTGAAGATGGACTGTTGGTTTTGCTTCTTGAGTTGGACTTTTGATGTTGTGAATGGTTGTTTTGATGTGTCTCGGAAACGACCTTGACCAGGGTTGACCCAATCGCAAAAAAGTCGGTTTTATTTCCGGTGTCGGTTTTGGCCCAAATTAGCTTTATTTGATTGAAAACGGCCCACTGGACCTGGATTCGAGGTTGATTTTGTGAGATTTGTACTCTGTAAGTGTGTTAGCCAGCGATTAATGGATTTGAGCCCGTATCCGAGCGCATAGAAGCACGTTAGCGTCCGATCATCATCGGGTGTTTTTTGGAAACTGCCATAGACATCTGGCAGTCAAAATGCGGGTGTCTACACCATGTGCCTAGGATGTAAGAATATTTTTTAGCATTTTCTTTCTAGTTTGATATATTTAACCAATTTTAAAGTTATGACAGATATATCTATCGCAAGAAAAACCGTCCGTCCAATTTATTATACGTAGAAAACAAAACACAAAACCCTGTCTCTACTCTCTAGTGCCTGGCCCCTTTGGGGCCTTTGAGGTTATTATTATTGAAGTGGAAATGAAGGAAAGAGACATGGACTGTCATGTGAATTCAGGAATAGTTGCATCTACGCACTAACACAAATTTTTGTCAAATATTATGCACGGAGTATTTATTGTTCCCTCGGTCCATTTTTATTTATTTATTATTCCCTTAGTTCATTTTTATTCTTTCTATTTTTCTAAATGGTGGTCCATTTTTAAACTTCTTATTTGCTACTCCTCCGTTTCAATAATTTCTTTCACCTTAAAATTGGTACATTTTTTAAGAAAAATAATAAAATATGTAAAAGTAGAGAGGAAGTAGAGTAAATGGATCACCTAGATAAGAGAGAAGTTTGGTAGCAAAAAAAGAAACTGGAAGAAATCAAAGAAATGGTTGAAAAGGAAAATGTGGAAATATCAATGAAACAGAGGGAGTATTTTTTTTTATTTCTATGGTTAATATCATTTCTGACGCTATATTTTCTCTCAACTACCACATAATGATACGGTACTCTTTCCATAATATTTGGTCCACCTCCCCCCATTAAGTTTAAATATGGACGGAGAAAAATAACATTAATGTGATAATATTTGAGCGTTTTAAAATTTATGATAGATATTCCATCATTAAGTAACACCGAGTACTAATTAATTAATTAATCTCATACCTTTGTCTAAATACTAAGTAGGGAAAAGTAAAAGGAAGTTTGTACCTTTATTAAGATCTCTCGTAAGTTTAAGTTCTAGAAATTTAGAAACTTTTGAGCAGAGAGTGTAACATCATCATCAGAAAAAAGAGAATTATTTTTGGCAGTAGAAAAGCAAGAAGCTTCAGCATCATATGATATACCCAGGAAAAAAAGGGCATAATAATAATAATAATTGTAACCGACTTTTCCTCTAATCCTATATTTTATAATCATAATCACCTCCCCACTAAACAAACATATCATTAATCCTCCTGCAAGTCCACTAAATCCAACCAGTTTCAACTCCTCCTTCTCCTTCCCCTTCTCCTTGTCATTTTCTTTCACTTCAACTTCCAAACCATTTTTGATTCCTCTGGTAAACATGTTTTTCTCAGCACTTGTTGTTCATTTGATTTGGGTTTTTTCTTCTGATTAATGGGTTTGTCTGTGATTTATGCTTTGCATTTTTTCATTTAGGACTGATTTGATTAATTGGGTTGAGTTTGGATGGTCATTTGAAATAAAAGCTCACAACTTTCTGTTTTTGAATATTCTACTACAGTATGATGTTTTAGTTTTAATTGATTTATTTGTGCTACTTAAAACTTTAAACTTGTAAAGGGTTTAAAGGATCACTATTTTGTGCATGGTATAGAATTTTTTATATAGGGAGGTCAAAGGTGTACTCATATTGAAGGAAGGAAGTGTTGATGAATGGGATTCAAAGTTTGTGTAAGAAAATGGTGTAGAAATTTTGTCTCCTCTCCATTATTATTTCGATTTTTCTGACGTGTGTCTATAAACGTTAATATGCTAATTAAAGCAAGAATCGATATTGTCTAGATATTTATAAATATGAGTTATATTTTAATTTCTCGCAATAGTATCATTGTGATTCTTTAATTAACATATTAACGTGTGTGCAGTTAGTAGGAATACTAGATCCTATGGATATATTAACGTGGCTCACGTTAGCAAAACCGTTATTATTATGAATCAGAATAATGGAATAATAAATAGGGTTTTGGCATTTTGTTCTAGTTTATTGGAGTTTTAATAGAGCAGTAGATCCTATGGATATCTGTGAAAGACATGTTCTTATGGTATCCCCTTGAAAAATAATCCAAGTGGGTCCACTGTGATGGGGATGGAGTGGTCTCAACTCTATCCTCAATGTGCAACTTGCCCACTTCCTGAGGCACAAACTCAGCCTAGGGAGTACAACTTCTTGCATGCTTTACTTCCCAAAATTGTGTCCTGTTGTTGCCATCTTGCTGTTAACTTCAAGTAGTAGTTTAATTTTATAAGTGTCAGGAGGTTGGTTAGTTGAGCTACCTTCTACTTCTTGCAAAGAGTTGACCTTGTCTTAAAGGGATACAGTACTTTTTTGGTTAGTTGCTCATTCTGTCATAATCTGTATCTAAACTTTGGAGTTTTTTTTGCTTTTGAATTTTTCTTATTGTAGTAACAGTTGGTTAAGCTTGGAATGTTAGTGGTCTTTTGACGAAAGACCGATTGGCTTGAGGAACCTTTTGTTCAAGTCTTATGCATGTCTGTCCCTGTGGCTATTGCTGAGAATGGGGTGGAAGTGTCATTGTGTCCAGTGAGAACTCAATCACTTAATGCGATTGATTTGAATGTAAAAGATAATAATACTACAAAGGAGGACATCGCTCGAACTTCTTCAGCGAGTACTGCATTTCGGGTTGCAGATATCGTACTACCGAATGGGGAGTTTTATTACGGGTCATTACTTGGAAATGTACCTGAGGGTTCTGGGAAATATATTTGGTCAGACGGTTGTGTTTACGAAGGGGAATGGCGGAGGGGGATGCGACATGGGTGTGGCAAGCTTATTTTCCCTTCAGGAGCCATTTATGAGGGTGAATTTTCTGGTGGGTATATGCATGGGCAAGGCACATATACATGGGCAGGTCACTTGACATATAGAGGTCGCTGGAGATTGAGCCTCAAACATGGGTTGGGGTATCAAATTTACGCGAATGGTGATGTCTTTGAGGGCTCTTGGATACAAGGCAGCCCGGAGGGCCCTGGAAAGTATGCATGGGTGAACGGAAATGTTTACTTAGGTAGTATGAAAGGAGGCAAAATGTCTGGAAAAGGTACTCTTACATGGATTAGTGAAGATATGTATGAAGGTAGCTGGTTGAATGGAATGATGCATGGATTTGGTGTATACACTTGGGCGGATGGCGGTTGTTTTGTTGGGACTTGGACTCGCGGTTTGAAAGACGGGAAGGGTGCATTTTACCCCAAAGGTAGCCAACTTCCAGCTACACAAGAACTCTACCTAGGTGCTCTAAGGAAAAGAGGAGTGTTGCCCGATCTAAAAAAGCAAAATAAAGTCTCTAATCTTCATCACGCATCCTCAGTGGACTTGGGTAATGTAAAGGTTCCAAGAGGCCACGAATCTCGTCGTCATCAATCACATAAGCTTTTGAAGGGAAACCTTTTAAACTTGGAGCAATCCCGTGAGGAGAATGTTTCTCTTGAGAGACGTTGGAGCCTCGAGGTTGCGATTGAGAAAGTACTTGGACATAGTTTATCCGAGTCTTTCAGAGAAGGAGGGGAAAAACAGGCTGGGACCAACATACCTATCCTTGAGCGAGAGTATATGCAAGGTGTTTTAATCAGTGAGGTGGTTGTAAGTCATTCATTTTCAAGGTCTAGAAGATCAAAACGAAGGCAGAGGAGACTAGCGAAAGAGGTGAAAAGACCAGGCGAAGCTATTATTAAAGGTCATCGAAGTTATGATTTAATGCTCAGCTTGCAGCTAGGGATAAGGTACTCTTGCTCTCTCTATCCATTTTTAGCTTATCTCTGATAGATGTCTGCTACTTCTGATAAGCTTCATGTGTCGTCAACTTGTATCATAAGACTTATTGTTGATACAGGTGAACTTGCTGTATGCATAGCGTCTTTTAACATGTTTCTTGCAACTATTGCAGCTATATTCGTATCAAATTTGGTCAATGGATTGAAATTAATTTTGCATATGTATTTAGTGTTTAGAAGGCTGTCTTCAGTTTGACCTATGGAATAGTTTTACTCTTGTAGTGCACTTCAGATCGCCTTGTATGCTACTCAACCGTTTTTTTAATTATATTGCGCACATGATTCTGGTACTTGACATTTGGACATGGGCATTCACAGTGATACTTGGACATTTCATTTGAAGCAAAATGTATGGCGCCTTTTTCTTTTAAAAAAATAAATAGAATAGTTGCGTATGACACTTAGACATACACTCCGTGTTGGGCACTCAACTTACTATTGAGTCGAGTGAAATATATTACTCCCTCCGATTTTTAATAATCTTCCCCTTTGATTTTTGGGTGAAAAGTAAGGGTGTAGAAATGTGTGGCTCAAAAGAGAAGGATCAGAGAGAAATGTAAGGGTAATTCTAGACTACATGTTGATGGCCCAAAATAGAAATAGGAAAGAAATGGTATTTCAGCCCAATAAGGAAACATGAAAGATAAATAAAAATCGGAGGGAGTATGTTATATAGGGAGACTATCTTGTTGATCGTGTAACTCATTCAACGCCCCGTTTAAAAGAAGTACTCCGTATGTTTTTTTGTCCTTTCACATTTTTATATATGGAAGGTCTTCCTCTTCTATTGAGGTGAAGGAAGTCTTCCTAGTCTGTGATGACATCTCGAAAATATTCACTGAATGGACATTGTATTTTAATCAGATATACCGTGGGAAAAATCACGCCAATACCAAAGCGAGAAGTTCGAGTTTCTGATTTTGGTCCCCAAGCAAGTTTTTGGATGAGTTTTCCAAAAGAAGGGTCGCAATTGACGCCCCCTCATCAGTCAGAGGATTTTAAATGGAAGGACTATTGCCCAATGGTTTTCAGGTTTGTGATTGCATATAACACGGTTAGAATTATTCATGTGCCTCCTGGTCGTAAAGTCTTTTCAAATTAAGCTTATTCGTAGTTCTTTAAAAAAACAGTTGAAACATGCAGGCCCAAAATGACCAAACTGCTACTCGGCCGAGCAAAACAAAGCCCGCCTTTAGTACAAATTTAACCGAGTAATTTTATTTTCTTATATGAGTAAATAAAGTGTGGACATGCCACCCGGCAGGTGTCTACATTATGTCATGATGTTCATTCAAAGTAGTGATGACTCTAAATATACTAACTTGCTTCTATAGTACTACGGAGTACTATTTAGTCCCATGGTTTTCGTACCATTGATTATCTCGAAGACTTGTACATTAGCTGCAAATGTGATTATGCGAGTACTATTATTATTATAATATCCATCTTACAACACATGCGTAATCTAGCCCCTCAAACTTATTCTCTCCTAAGTCAGATTTGTAATCTATGTACTTTCTCGCCCAAGGTGGTTAGATTGGGATCTTACTTTCTATTTTGGAAAGAGTGTTTGGATTGGATCATTGATTAGAATAAAGGATCATAAGATCTTAAAAATAGCTTGAATCGGCAAATTTTGGAGACCGGTCTAATGACTCTAATGTCAATTAGACATTTTACCAAATGAGTTAAATCTTCATAATTGTATAGATAAAATAATTACTGTACTATTGAAGATTAATTAGCACATATATTTTTAGCATCTGGATTCCTAGTATAACCACACAAAAAAAAGTCGTACATTCTATCGTTGACCCTAAATGATCATTTGTGCTACGACTCCGATTCTGATCGATCTTACAATGCATTTGGCATTGCAATGAATTTTTGATGATCTTATGCCTTTTTAGGGCGATCTTACTGTCCAGACATTCATTCTTAACAACTATGTTCTCACCTCTATTACACCCCTGATTTTCACCCGCATGTAAGCAGGCAGCATGGTTTGGTTGCATGGAGTAGTAATTAAATCTTGAAGTTTAATTTTTTTACCCCCTCCCATCCTTTGGATTCATACCATTTTCCTAAGACATCTCTTTCAGTGCAGTGCATTTATACCGTTTCCTAAAATGGCAAGAATAAACATCTTAAACTACTCATGTAACCTTTACAAACCCCCCGCACATACCGGCTTCCTCTCGCATACTCACAAAAGGCAAAGGTATTTTGGTAAACATGAACATGTGAGTGATTTGATCTTTTTTCCTTAATAATAATCTCAGAAGCAAGGTATGATCTCAAGAATGATAGGGAGTAGCAATTTGTTATCTTTCTTTCTTTCTTTTTCTTTTGTCTCATTTGAATTCAGCCAGATTAAACTCTAATTTGCTGAATTATTCCTCATTTTAGTCCTATAAGATATTCCATGCAGGCTTATGTACTACTTCCTCCGCTCACTATTTTTTGCCCCATTTCATTAAAATACCCCTCACAAGTATTCAAGAAATGGGGTGAAAAATAATGATAGGGGGTAGTATTATCTCTTATGAAGGATATTCTAGGGCCTTGGGGTTCAATATATATTTTTTTTAACGTTTGCTTGTCGCCAGTGACATTAATCTACATGATTAGATATTCTTGTGTGTGGATCTATATGTTTTGTGTTCCGTCTGTCTTTTTCCATATTCAGTGTGTCGTGAATAGTGAATGACATTATTACATAGGGTAAGATTGTAAACTTAACTGGTTGCTTAATTCTTTCAGAAACTTGAGGGAAATGTTCAAGATAGATGCTGCAGACTA
Source organism: Agrostemma githago (assembly GCA_958450325.1). Taxonomy (NCBI): domain Eukaryota; kingdom Viridiplantae; phylum Streptophyta; class Magnoliopsida; order Caryophyllales; family Caryophyllaceae; genus Agrostemma; species Agrostemma githago. The sequence continues at coordinate 66,693,085 of OY288253.1, forward strand.
CATGATGTCCATTTGTGGAAATGATGCTTTGAGGGAACTGTCTTCTCCTGGGAAGAGTGGGAGTGTTTTCTTCCTTTCTCAAGATGACCGTTTCATGATCAAGACATTGCGCAAGTCTGAAGTAACGGTTAGTAAATAAACTTATGCTTCATTCAACTTTTTCTTTTGTGCATTCATTTTTATTGTATGTTTTCAGCCTCTGTTCATTTCAACCTTAGTTGCGTACAAGCGGTAGACATGACCTTCCAAGACATATTATAAATATTTTGCCGGTGTCATTGTGCAATGTTTTTACATTTCCCGTGAACTGAACCTAACATCTGCTATTCATTAGTTCTAGAGTATGATGGAATACAAGTTATACAACAAATTGGGCTCACTAAACTAACAGCACTTTTTTTTTGTGAAATGACCTGTCATTTGAAACGATTTTCTGACATTATGTACCATCTAGAAAAAAGCATCTTTGTGTTGTTAAAATAAGGGTAACTCTGCATTCATTTGATGCCCTCATTACGACGCCATTTGCAGGAGTCCGCACCTGGGTAATGTTGTTGTACGTTTTAAGGCATATTTTTATCACATGATTAATGAAATGATGACCATATAAATCTAGTCAATGTTTATCATGTATGTGTAACAATCAACAACTGATGAGTACTTCGTATAGATTTGCAATTACAATCAGAATCCAAATCGCAAACATTCTAGGAGTTCATGCAGTTAGAATTTATCTTTTACTAGGACTGACTTCTGAAATTTTGCTTTTGGTCTAGGTCCTGCTGCGGATGCTGCCTCAATATCACTACCATGTGCGTACGTATGAGAACACTCTTATAACCAAATTTTTTGGGCTTCACAGGATCAAACCTTCAAGTGGTCAAAAGGTTAAGAACATCATATGGTCGTTACTGTTATTATGTTCCTTCGTATACTCCAAATTAAATAAACTTTCAACATTGGAAAGATTTGAAATGAGATTGTGCACTTCTGTTACCCTTGAATTTGTGTTCAAACAAAGGATATGAATTCATTTGTGAGCCACATAGAATCATAGTAATTAATTTTTTTAGTACACTACGGAGAATGACTAACATTGTTAATTTTTGCTGGCTTGCAGTTTCGGTTTGTCGTGATGGGTAATATGTTCTGCACTGAGCTTAGAATCCACCGTCGATTTGACTTGAAGGGGTCTTCTCTTGGGCGCTCAGCAGATAAAGTTGAGATTGATGAAAATACCATTCTCAAAGATTTGGATTTGAACTATTCTTTTTACTTGGAACCATCTTGGCGGGATTCGCTTTTGAAGTAGGTTATGACGATAGCTGAACTTGTGTGTCTGATATTTAATTTAGTATTTTGTTCTTTTATGTTTCAGAATCTTATTTGTTGTATAGGTTCTAGTCTTCCCTAGCCTTCTAATAAGACCGGTGGGACACTCCAATGGTCCGACACTTTGACAGTTCATAGTATGCCAACATTTGAAACTTTTTTCCAAAACAGTGGTGATTGCAACTTGACCCCATGTCAGGTCTGAAACCTAGTCGGTCTTGAGTTTCTTGAAACCATATTGCCTAGAGTGGAAGTTTCTGATGTGTGTTTGACTAACGTTAACTACAAGTTCATACATGTAACTGACACCAAATGGTATGATGTTTGCAGCCAAATTGAGGTTGATAGTAAATTCTTGGAGTCTCAGGACATCATGGATTACAGTCTTTTACTTGGAGTGCACTATCGCGCTCCTCAGCACCTTCAGACTCTACTGAGTCGCACGAAAAGTATGAATGTAGATGGATTAGGTGTTCTTGCAGAGGAAGGTTTGTGTCAAAACTATTTTGGAGTATTTTTGTTTCCTTGTGTATTTTTTGAAAAACATAATACAGATCATTAGGGTAATGTTGTTGTTGTTGCTGTGGCATCTAATCTAATGCAGATGCGCTGGAAGACGAAATGCTAGCTTTTCCGCAGAGCCTTGTATTGGTGCCAAGAGGGGATGATAACAGTGTTGTTGCGGGCCCTCATATCAGAGGTAGTCGATTACGAGCAGTGTCTGCCACAGGTCATGAAGAGGTGGATCTCCTCCTTCCAGGCACAGCCAGGTATTCAAATCTATTTTCAACATTTTATTTTCTTCACTTGCTTTCTGACTATTTTATGTCTTGAGTTTTACACGTACTAACAGGAATTTTTAGAATTGAGACGACAAATGAGGTCATGTAAATAATTCATTCGTCCATTACATCTTCTTGCATATATTTACATAGATTATGTTTAAGTCCCTTTACTTTAAAAGAATCTAATAATGTAGTCCAGGTGTGGTTTGGAGCTGTTTTGGTCGTTGAACATAGGGAACACCTTAAATTAGAACAGGCACACGACACCCCGAAACAGGAGTGCATTCCCTTAGGGACTACTATTGAATATTGAAGCATTTTATTGTCGGCAGTTGATGTAATTATGGATGCAAGTTTAATTATTGGTTTTTAAAGCGGGCCCTTTTTTTGTGTTTTCAATAGAGGGTCGGGCTCCATATCCATATGTCTGACGTGATTAATTATTCATTGGGTATTGTCGTTGCATAAAATAGCTAAGGTGCATGCTGTCCATCCTATCTAACAGTTTAATTTCTCATTTGCTTGGCTATATATAGTAGGCTTCAAATTCAGCTTGGAGTGAACTTACCAGCAAGAGCAGAACAAACTGGGGGAGAATCAGAAGCGGCAGCAACATTTCATAAGGTGTACGATGTCGTCCTATACTTGGGTATCATTGATATACTGCAGGAATATAACATGAGCAAGAAGATCGAGCATGCCTATAAATCTTTACAATTTGATTCCGTCTCCATATCGGCCGTTGATCCCACATTTTATTCACAACGTTTTCTAGATTTCATCAACAAAGTTTTCCCTCCTAATGTGGCTCGCTAAATAAATAAATAAATATTCCTTCCATCCATCCATCCATATTAAAGATGTACGAGTATAATATAATAGAGGTTATTTTTTGTAAATAATATTGGGCATGTCAGATGTGGAGATAAAGAGGGAGACACATTCATCATATTGTATTATATTCGTATGTAAGGAAACATATTCATTTGTGGCTTGCTTGATGTTCCTTGTGAAAATCAAAGCCAATGGTATACCCAGTACCCTCCCTCTTTTGGCTGTAATATTTCCATGACGGTGTTTTTGTGGAGTAAAATTTTGATGATTAGAGTGTTAGTATTTTTGAATTTAGCAAGATAAGATTGCATGTACGCAATCCATGTGAAAGATGTTGGAGGGCTTCTCCATGTTCCATTATTCACCCGATGAAGTGCAGAGATCTGGCAGTCATCGTAGTGATGGCATGGATGTATTTAGGCGAGGGGTGGGCATATCATACTATAATATAAAGCCATTTACCCATTTGGCTTAGAAGATGTATGTCCACATTGTTTGTATCCTTGTGTAAACGATTCATTCTTATTTGTGACGGCACTACCCGGTATTTGACAACTAACACTAGTTGTGTGTAAACGTAGTACTCATCATGTGATTCCTTTCCATCCCGGAAGAATGAAGCAATAATTGGAAGCATTGAATGTTTATAATAATTGGAAAGAATAGAGAATAGAGTATAGAGTATAGTATGATGAAACCCAGGGCATGATGTTTCCTGAGCTCAAGGCATGCTGCATAATGAATGAAGACATATAATAATACTATAAGAATAAAAAGCAAAGCAACCAACTTTAATTAATTCCGTTTCTTTCTCTTTAACATATCTTCCTATACTCCCAGCATTTTATTTAATCACCTTTCCTTAATTAATTAGCTTGCTTTAGCTTTGCCTTTCTTCTTTTTCATGTTGCTCAAATACATAACAACAGCGAGGGAGGGAGGGTTCATGTTCATTCATCACACTTTGAATTCCCAAGAAAAAGATAGAAAGAAAGTAGCGAGGTAGAGAGTATAATACGGAGTCGTAATTAATTAATAAGAAGATGAGTTCATCAGGTTTGGTTCAAAGTAGTAGTAATAGTAGTAGTAATTACGATGCATCCTTCAAGATATTATTGATAGGGGATTCTAGCGTTGGCAAGAGCAGCTTGCTTCTCACTTTTGTTTCTACTGCTTTTGACCATCTCCCGCCTACTATTGGTATTTACTCTCTTTCATTTCTCTCCTTTTTTTACCTTTTCATTTTACTTCCTATTGCGATACAACTATTTTTTTTCCGATTTTGTGTGCATTACTAAACTATTTAACTTCGCTTCGTTTATTTTAGTTCGTATGATCAATGATTAGTAGTAATACATGCTTATGGCAAACTCCTTTCTTTTGTGTAGGAGTGGACTTCAAGATCAAGTTGCTAACAGTTGGTGAAAAGAGGTTGAAGCTTACAATATGGGATACCGGTATGTAATAACATTCTCGATCAGTCTTCATATAGGACCATAATCTACTCAAATGTTGTCCGATGATCCCCTTCATTTTCTATCTGCTTTCATCCAAAAAAAGGCTCTTAATTCGAGTATATATAAATATAAGACCAAGATATGTGACCCACCCTTTGCGTTGCAGCTGGTCAGGAGAAGTTCAGGACGTTAACAAGTTCCTACTACCGAGGAGCCCAGGGGATAATTCTTGGTACGTACCTAGCTACCTTCTCCCACACATCTCTGAAATTGCCAATTCGATCATGAACAACTAACATATTCCGGTATGACATGATATGCTTGATGTTTAATTTGGTCTAGTTAACATTTACAGTATTAATATTGTTTTCGTTGTGGTGGCCTGGGTGATTATAGTGTATGACGTGACACGAAGAGAAACTTTCAGCAACTTATCGGATGTTTGGGCGAAAGAGGTGGAACTATACTCTACCAATCAAGATTGTGTCAAAATGCTTGTTGGAAACAAAGTTGACAAGGTAACCTCGTCTTTGGAACTAACACTACTCTTTCTTCAATTCAATGTTTGTCAAGATCGATGCTCATCTCTCGAGTCTCGACTCTCTTGTTGTTTAACGGTGGTCATGAAGTAGAATATCTATGGTGGAACGAAAGGGGATTAATTATTTAAGGTAGTACGAGTAACTAAACTAAAGTTATGGAGAGATATGATCAGGAATCAGAAAGAGCTGTAAGTAGGGAAGAAGGGATGGGTCTGGCACAGCAGCTGGGGAGTTTGTTTACCGAGTGCAGCGCCAAAACTCGAGAGAATGTGGAGCAGTGCTTTGAAGAGCTTGCTATCAAGGTAATCAAGCTACGGATCTTCATCTTACTTTACCTTTCCGAATAAACTCAACTTCATTGATTCCCTAGCTCGCCTCTATATCTATCTGCCCCAAACGATGACATAATCTTTCTTGTAGCTCATGACCTAGTGTCAAATGAATAATAGTACGACACACAATATCGAATACTACTCCATATAAGTCAGTTAATTTGAGCAAATTGATTAAAAAAAAAAAGTAATTAAATGAAATAGCTGCCCTATTTTACACAATATCTAAAATATATATTACGAAACATATTTTTTAAATTGGTATCAAAAGTTTAAAAGCAAATGCGTGGCAATTTGCAGATGATTAACACTAGTGATATCCAATACAGAGTATGATTTTCCCAATATTCGTATAAAGAAAATAGAGTGTAAAACATTTGTCTATGATTTCCCACAGATTATGGAGGTTCCCAGCCTGTTGGAGGAAGGATCAAATATCCTAAAAAGAAATATGTTGAAACAGAAGCAGGAGAACAGCCCGGCACCAGGTTGCTGCTCCTGAACCAGTGCTTCTCCATAAAAACCAACTATATATATATGAGCCTGTCATCGAGAATTGACATCGCCTCTCAGTGTTTCTTGCATCTCATCTTTCTGTACATTAATTCTACTACTACTACTACTACAAGTTTGTATATGTTGTGGCACATTTTCTTGTTTGTTAAGAAGTTACCCATGAGCTCTGAAGACTTTCCGATACCAAGCTACTAAGTTTGTATACTAGTCATGACATCGATTGTCTAAGGAATATTGGTTATAATTGTTAGATAGTTATTTGGATGCATTTATGCACTTATCGTTGCCTGTATAATACTGTATATGCTCTGTAACTCCTCTCAATTTTCGATGAATCATACTACTCACATTTCACCCAAAAAAAAGCAGCGAGAATTGTGAAGTTTCGTAATGCAAGAAAGCATAAACCTTACGCTTGGTGTCTAAAAGCGTTGTAAGAGCCGACATACAATCAAATTTTTTCGTAAACAAGGAAATTGTAATAGTGAAACAAAATAATTAATGTGGCCTGGAGATTAATTATGTGGTTCACTATTTAACAACTTCAAAAGATCAGATGAGTTGCATAACACAAAATTTAATTGTGAGACGCTAATCCCTAATTAAGTAATGCTCAAGCTCAACCTTATTGAGGTAGGGATGGAGGAGACGACACTCCGATAAGATTACAAAAAGTGGGATACTCGAATGAAGGCCGGGTTTAAGGTTCAAACCCCGTGTGTACTACTTAAGCAAAACTAAAAAGTGGAAAGAGATTCGTGGGTGTTGCGTGGCATCAACCAAATACTATTTTGATATGGGAGAAGCCAGTCTCCTCCATCAATGTAGGAAATATCAAGAAAAGGAGCTGCTTCATTTTGCTCTAGTTGCTTGCTATATGAAACTCTCTTTGTGCTGCTTGCCCCTGGCCCCGTGCACTCATATTCACCGAAATATGTAGTCCTACAATATAATATTATATTATTGGAATATTAATTCGATCAATCCAGTAATTAATGTGAATACTTAAAAAGAAGAGATTGAGATTTAGTATGTATACGCACAAGTCACGAGAAGGATCTCTCCAATCATTCCAACCCTCGGGTGAAACGACGTTGGACATGTAAGTGTTGGAGAAAACGACGGTAGCATAATCACCCCAAGCTCTACCCAGCCATATCATACCACTACCCTCAATGGTGCAGTTAACAAAAGAGAAACCCGTGTTTTCATTCTTCGAATTCCTGCCTTGCGCTGTGATTGATCCACTCACCGTCCCTTCTGTCTTCTCTTCCGCTATTGACTTTATGCTACAATCCTGCCATTCAAACCAATTCACATTTTCATTATTGTATAATAAGACGGTCTCATGCATGCATGTGACACTCATGTAGCTTACATACCTGATAGAGAGATCTAGCGTTGCCAAAAATAAAATCAATAGAGCCTTGAATAAAGCAACCCTTGTAGTAATGGCGTCCTCGATCGTCATTAAGTGTGTCCTGGGCACCGTAGAAGCCACACCCATAGAAGGCGGCACGGTCACTCGATATCCTTAGTGCCACGGCCTGGCCTCCAACATCTCCACTACTTGGTTGCGGTGCCGTGTTCTTCCCTCATCCATTCAATTCAATTAATTAATACAAATGTTAGACCATTAATTATCTTTTCTAGCTACAATAATTATAATATTAATATAACTTAATTAGCTTGTTAATAACTTACTTGAAAGCTAATGTTGTAAGCAATGAAACCAGGTGAGAAAACAGTAACAGAGGCACTGTAAGCGGTTCCTCCAGTTGAATTAGAAGTGTCGTTCCATGCTATTATTGTATTTTCATATCCTTCCCCTTGTAATATCAAGTTGGTTTTGTTACCTTCTATACATACTTTCTCCCTGCCACCATCCATAATAATCAGATAACATATGCAGTATAACAAATTCACCAACAAATTCACTTTTTGCTATCCATATACGTATTTTAATTGTTCATCAGACACCATAGACTTAAGATTGAGGGAGCATTTTGTACTCCCCTTGTTAGAATTAGGGGTTTAATATAATATACGTGGATAATATAATTTGCACATATTGTATTACTACTTGCTAATGTTGGAATAATTTGCTTCAAAGAAATATTTGCTAGGTAAGGGGTGGTAGGTAGTTGGTTTGTCTTTGGTTGGTTGATTTAGTGGTTGATACTACCTACTACACTATCTTATTTTTTATTGGTCATATAGTGTTTGGTAGTACCTACCATATCATCTCTTCTTGGTTGGTATTAGACTATTAGCTATCTCACCACTATATATACCTCCTCTTTCAAATCATTTTAGACGCAACAAAAATCATCTCCTTCTCCTTCTTCTTTTCTCTCTTCTGATTTCTTGAAAAAATATTGGCAACGTTCTTGGCGGTATTCATCTGTTTCTTCACCTACGCTGGAGTAACAGCGGTTGCGTAATCCTGGGAGTTGAGTGTCATTGAGGCCGTGTGTAGCAGACGGGGCATAAATCAACTTTAGGACAGTGACAGTTCTGTTGCGCCACAACCTCTATTATCGTTCCAGATAAGATCTTACCTTTCTTACTACTACCGTGATAACAATCTAAAGTTGAATTAATAATTCTTTTTTCGTATTTACATCATGGTTGGTAGTCCTGTTAGTGCCGTTCTTTCTACTCTTCCTCCTCCTGTTTTTTCTGCTGCCGTTGTTCATAATCCTTTCATACCCGACATGTCCAGATTAGAACTTTTTGACGGAAAAAATTATCGTATGTGGTCGGATAAAATGGAATTTTTTCTAAGTCAATTAGGGGTTGTTTATGCTCTTACTAAATCTGAGGCTCCTGAAAATCCGGGTAGAGATTTCGAGAAGGATAATATCACTTGTAGGGGAATGCTACTACAATACATGACGTCTTCTTTATACATGATTTACAGTAAATTTAGAAAGACTACTGAAATTTGGGATGCTCTCAAAACCAAGTATGGTACTGATGATTACGGAACGAAAAAGTATCCTTGCAGTCGCTGGTTAAATTTCAAGTTGGTCGATGAGAAACCCATTTTAGATCAAGTCCATGAATACAAAAATCTATGTGCAGAGGTAATGGCGGAAGGTATGAAAATTTGTGAAGTTTTTCAGGCTAATTGTTTGTTAGATAAACTTCCGGTTTCTTGGGAAAATTATGTCCGTAATATGAAACACAAACAAAAGGACTTTACCCTTTTAGAATTAGTGTCTCATATAAAAATTGAGGAGCAAAACCGGATTCAGACTCTAGGTAAGCAAGTCGAACACTCTTCTTCCATGGCTAACCTGACCGAGTCTAAAAACCATTACAAGAGTCAAAAACGAGGTAACAAGTCTTCTAACCAAGTTCATGGGACTAGAAACCAGAATACCTTCAAACGAGATGGCAAAAGGGAATCTAAAGGTGAAGGTAAACGGGAATTTAAGGGAACCTGTTATACATGTGGTAAACCGGGTCATTCGGCTAGATTTTGTCCCAAAGGATTTTCTCCAGTTGGTAAAAGGAACCCCAATAAATCGCATGTTAATCTTACTGAACAAGATGACGATATTATTGCTGCTATTGTGTCAGAAGTTAATCTAGTAAGCAATTTTTCCGAATGGGTTGTTGATACTGGCGCTACAAGACACATTTGCTCCAATCGGAATGTTTTCACGGACTATTCTCAAGTATCGAGTGGGGAATGCGTATTTATGGGGAATTCTAGCACCGTGAAAGTACTTGGTAAAGGGAAAGTCACTTTGAAGCTCACTTCCGGTAAGACTCTTGAACTGAATAACGTGCTACATGTTCCTGATATTCGAAGAAATCTTATTTCTGGAGCTTTATTAAACATAGTAGGTATCAAACTATCTTTTGAATCAGATAAACTTGTGCTCACTAGAAATGGATATTTTGTTGGTAAAGGTTTTTGTAATGGTGGATTATTTATACTAGACATAGAAGTTATTATTAATAAAAATTTGTCCGCTTCTGTTTATATTGCTGAGTCTGTTTCTTTATGGCATGCTAGACTAGGACATGTGAATGTGACCTCCATTGAAAACATGAAAAAGCATGATCTTATTCCTGACTTTAGCGACACAAATTTTGATAAAAATGTGAAATATGTGTCGAAGCTAAGCATGCTAAAACACCCTTTAATAAATGTGTGGAACGTTCTACTACGCTTCTTGAGCTAATTCACTCGGACTTAGCTGACTTTAAGAACACCACAAGTAGGGGTGGGAAACATTACTATATCACTTTTGTGGATGACTTTTCTCGATACACTAGGGTCTATTTATTAACAACCAAACATGAGGCTGAAGAAAAGTTCATAGATTTTAAAGCCGAGGCTGAAAATCAATTAGACCTTAAAATAAAACGAGTAAGATCTGACCGGGGAGGTGAATACGACGGTAATCCACTTAGTGACTTTTGTAAGACCCATGGGATTATACATGAAAGGACTGCCCCCTATATATGCAGCCCAACAAAACGGTATTGCCGAACGCAAAAACCGATCTCTTAAGAATATGATGAATGCAATGTTGTTGAGTTTTGGAATGCCTTCTAATATGTGGGGTGAAGCAATTCTTTATGCATGTCATGTTCTAAATCGTGTACCTCATAAGAAAACAGGTAAGACTTCTTATGAGCTGTGGAAAGGATACAAGCCCAATCTCAATTACCTCAGAGTGTGGGGGTGCCTGGCTAAAATTGGGATTCCAACGTTTCAAAGGAACAAAATTGGACCTAAAACCGTAGACGGTATTTTTATCGGGCATGCTATGAATAATGCCGCTTATCGTTTTATTCTTAAAGACTCGTCCGGTTTTGGGGCCATAAAGGAATCTAGAGATGCAGAATTTTTTGAGCATATCTTTCCTATGAAAACTAACTCTTTGGTACCTGTTGTTACAGCGCGACCTGCTTCTCCTGCAGTAGTTCCTGAGGAACCTCGAAGGAGCAAACGTTTCAGGACCGAAACCAGTTTTGGTCCAGATTTCGTGACCGCTTTTCCTGCCGAAACGAGTTTAGTTGATGAGTATGTTGTAAATGTTTTTATGCTCGAATCAGATCCTAGAACTTATAAAGAGGCTATGAGTTCCATTGATTCCACTTTTTGGCTTCAAGCCATTAATAGTGAAATAGAGTCCATTATGACTAATAACACTTGGGTGTTAACAGATTTACTAGGGGTTGTAAACCCCTAAGTAATAAGTGGGTGTTTAAAAAGAAACTCAAACCTGATAAGTCAGTTGATAAATTTAAGGCTAGACTTGTTGTATGTGGTAATCGTCAAACGAAAGGTTTGGATTTCTTTGATACTTACTCACCTGTTACTAAAGTGTCTACCATTAGGGCTCTAATTGCACTCGCCTCTATACATAATTTAGTCATTCATCAGATGAATGTAAAGACTGCATTTCTAAATGGCGATCTAGATGAAGAGATCTACATGAAACAACCAGAAGGTTTTTTGGCTCCTGGTCAAGAGAACAAGGTATGCAAGCTCATCAGGTCGTTGTACGGTCTGAAACAGGCACCAAAGCAATGATATGACAAATTTGACAAAACTATCAGATCCAATTGTTTCACGGTAAACGATTCTGATGCATGTGTGTATTCTAAATATGATGATTCTGGTTGCGTGATAATATGTTTGTATGTGGATGATATGCTCATATTTGGAACCAACATGCATGTGGTAGACGCTACTAAGAATTTTCTAAATTCGTGTTTTGACATGAAAGACTTAGGGGAGGCCGATGTTATTCTTGGGGTGAAAATTACTAGAACAAAAACAGGATTATGTTTGAGTCAATCTCACTACACGAAAAAATATTGAGAAAGTTCAATCAGTTTGATAGTTCACCCCTGTCCTCATCCTATGACTCTAGTATAGATCTGGATAAAAACCTCGGGAACAGTGTGAGACAAGAGGAATATGCCAAGATTATGGGTAGTGTCATGTACCTTATGAATTATACCAGACCTGATATTGCCTACGCAGTAAGCAGACTAAGTTGGTACACTCACAACCCCGGACAAGACCATTGGACGACCCTTATTCGTTTGTTGAGATAGTTGAGGGGTACTATGGATTGGGGTTTACATTTTGAGAGAACACCTGCTGTTCTAGAAGGTTATACTGATGCTAATTGGATAGCCGATTCTCCTGATATCTTATCTACTAGTGGTTACGTGTTTACACTTGCTAGTGGTGCTATTTCATGGAAATCGTCTAAACAAACTTGCATTGCGAAATCGACAATGGAATTTGAATTTATTGCTCTAGAATTGGCAGGACAGAAAACAGAGTGGCTTAGGAATCTGCTAGACGACATTCAATTGTGGGAGAAGCCGACTCCATCAGTCTCCATGCATTGTGACAATCAAGCTATAATTGGGGTAGCTCACAGTCAAACTTACAATGGGAAAAGGAGACACATATGCCTAAGGCATGGAATAGTGAGGAATCTGATCAGAGAAAATGTAATCTCAATTGAGTTTGTAAGATCCGAGAGGAACATAGCGAATCCTTTCACTAAAGGCCTTGGTAGAAAGATGGTGCTGGAGACAGCACGAGAAATGGATTTAAAGCATGTAAAGGAGTAAACTGTGATTGATACCCAACTTAGCTCAGCTAAGGTCAAATGCGGTCAAACGAGTCACAGTGAACTCGAGTCATAATGTCACAACCATTTCCTTTTTTGTAACTGTTTTGCGTGACATATGTTTTATTTTGAGATTTACTGTCTTGTGTTTTAAGGTTGAGCTTCGGTTCTTAATAAATTCATAGTCCTAAACGGATGGTTTGTGACACTCAAACCTGATGAATTTACCTATGTGAATGTGGGGGGATTATTGCTCTAAACCCCAAGAGATCCTTAAGGCTTTAGGATCTCTAGAGGCATTCATGAATTACCAGGATTCATTTGGAGAGCACTTGGGAAGTCCAAGTAAAACACTTACGACATTTAGTTGGCGTTCATGATGAGTTCATGGATGGTGCGAGTACTAGCCCTGATTTGAGACCGGTAAGTGCGCAATCGACTTTCTACCAACTCTATTAGAAGGTCGTTAAAGGTTTTAATCCACCTCAAATGGCGGTCTTAGGTCTTTTGTATGCACTGGGTGTTAGTTAAAGTCCACAAGACACTAAACATCTAAACACCGAGTCTCCGTTGCCAATTTTTTTTCAAACTTTCTTCTTTTGAATCATGTGGGGGATTGTTGGAATAATTTGCTTCAAAAGAAATATTTGTTAGGCAAGGGGTGGTAGGTAGTTGCCTTGTCTTTGGTTGGTTGATACTACCTACTACACTAGCTTATTTTTTATTGGTCATATAGTGTTTGGTAGTACCTACCACATCACCTTCTCTTGGTTGGTATTAGCTAACTCACCACTATATATACCCCCTCTTTCAAATCATTTTAGACACAACAAAAATCATCTTCTTCTCCTTCTTCTTTTCTCTCTTCTGATTTCTTGAAAAAATATTGGCAACGTTCTTGGCGGTATTCATCTGTTTCTTCACCTACGCTGGAGTAACAGCGGTTGTGTAATCCTGGGAGTTGAGTGTCATTGAGGCCGTGTGTAGCAGACGGGGCATAAATCAACTTTAGGACAACAACGGTTATGTCGCGCCACAACCTCTATTATCGTTCCAAATAAGATCTTACCTTTCTTACTACTACCGTGATAACAGCTAATTGATATCATCCAAGTTAGTCCAAATATGTGATCAGTCACAATAGATATAATACGAGTTTATTTACATTTTATAAAGTGTGGGTAAGATATTATAACAGTGGTCAGTGGACGAGATCCATTAGAGCTTTATGCGTGATAAGTAATAATGGACGTATCTACTAAGGCAGCTAACATATGCTATTAGGGTTTGATATCCTCCATCTATATTGTATATGTATAGTTAGGTTATGGTCCCTAAGTCTTGACAGGGACACTTTCAATCTAAATTCTTCTCATCCCATGAGTAGAGACAATCTCTCAAGGTATACTACACCAATTAATTTAGTATGAATTTACGACTAATAAGGATTAGATGTAATAACCACACGTACTCTCCACCATGAATATCTATATCAGGCCGGAATAATACGAGAAATATTACTCACCACGCACCATGCATATATATGTTGTGTTGGTGATCTTTGACAGCAAGTTAATCACATTGTGTACTTAATTTGGATATGCTAGAGTATTATTGAACGGGTGTAATGTTTGCTCACTTTTGCATCGTACCTTCTAACTGATATTTGTCACATTTCGTCGTGAGACATTCATCATTTACCGACATCTTGTTAGAAAGTTACATTCAATGAATTTAATACGAGTATGAAATAGATAGCCTTAGCTAGGTTGGATTGAAGGACGAACCTATAAAGGCCAGAGTAAACAACGATGAGTGTAGGAGAAGAGCTTAAATCAGGCACTGCATCTACCGCCTTCTGAACACTCGTAAAGTTTCCACAACCATGCAAATCTACGGTCAATACCCTTGTAACCTCATACAAATTCCTCAACTTGGACGTCACTTGCGACGTATCACAATTAATTTTTCTTCGCCGCCTATCATGGTGGTGGTGTCGGTGGTGATGGTGCTGGACTCGTGTCCTAAACCCATCTCTGATTAACTCAACCACGTCCACTACGCGTCCAACGTAGACTTGATTTGTAATCTTTGAAAGCGGAGAAAAGGAGTTGGTGTTAGAATAATATGAAGAGGTGATAAAAATGGCAATTGAAATGGAGATAAGGGCAGTAGTAAAGGCCATAACCCAAAATGAGGAGGGACTTTTAATAAGTTTCATGACTTAGGATGTAATAATATGATGATGAAGGGTTGAAGGAAGATGTCTTCTTCTTCTTACAATATATACGTGCAAAGATCAGAATGGCTACGTTTGTTTGATTAGCGTGACAGTAAAGATACTACTCCCATCCCTAATTCTCAAAAACAAAAAAAAAAGCCTAGTCTTTCTTATGATAGTATATTCGTCACAAAGTTATAATTTGTTATGTATAACCCACGTGGCTATATAAGACAAAATGATCAGAATACATCGTAATAGGAAATGCTTTGTTTTTTACTCCCTCCAGACACTATTTTTTTGCCCAATTTCATTAGAATATTCTTCAAATAGTTTCCGGAGGGAGTATGAGCCTAATATTTGGCTGATCACAAGTTTGTGATGGATATGATCGTCACAACTCACAAACAAGAATTTGTTAAAAAAAAAGTTTGGGAATTTAGCTAGCTTTTCATATGAATGGATTTTAGTGAGCTCATGTTATGATTGTAGAATGGAAGTGATTACGACTTTAATAGTTTAAAAGTGAAGAGGGTATGCAGGGGGAAAAGTGAAGTAGGCTAACATTGCATGAAGATCGATAAGAAGATGAATTATACGCTAAACAACGTCGAAAGGAAACAGTAATGATGGATAAATGGTGGAAAGCTATTAGATGCGTGTGGTTGTCATCGATCTTTCATTAAACGCATCATCACTTAACTAGGTAAACAACCCAATCTTAAAAGAAATCCACCTAAAATACTACCTTTGTAAGATCCAGAATCTTAAAATTTCCTCCATCTTAATCATTTGGTTTATCTTTGATTAAAAAATTATTTAACATGAATAATATTAGTTATAGGATTACACACATGATGGAAGGGCTAAGGGCAACCACAACTAGCCATGTCCATCAAAGTTCATATGTCAGTCTGTCATCGCCACGTCACTTAATTACAAATTTTAACTTTATATTTCGTCCGAGTTCAAGTGTTCTTCCCCTTTCTTTTTGGGAGGAAAATAAAGAGGCAGTATTATATTAATAAAAAAGATGGAGTGAATTGAAAAAGTAATAGAGAAGAATATTATATTAATTGAATGAGAAAAAGTGAATTGTAAAAGTAGGAGAGAAGATTATTAAATAATGAGGGGTAATTGGGGTAATATAAAGAAAGTAATGAGAATAGGATGATAATGTTAGGTGAAAAAAGGTTTTCTTAAATGGAAATAGGGAAAAAATTCAAACTCAGCTTAACAAGGAAGAAGGGAAGAACATTTGCACTCGGAAGGAGTATAACATATAACATCCCTTTTCCACTAACCAAATAACTCAACTAATATATTTTCCCGCCTAAAGCTATCCACAAAAAAAAAAAAAAGATCAAACAAGTTAGGTGCAAATTGAACCCTTGACCTCATGTGTGTCACCCTTTTCCTCTCCAACTACACTCTAACATCTTACTGATTTAAATATCACTACATCACAAATAAAGCTATACACCACCGAAAGTATGTAATTAAGAAAATTTGATTGATTACGAAAATCACATGTTTTAAATGGAAGATATCACATACAATATTTAATATGGAATGTATGATCAATTTTTTTTAAAAAAGTATAAACATGTTGTATTCCGTTTTAACCAAATAGTTGCATTATTTTTGTTAATAGGAGATTGCACTATCCCGTACAATATTTTACATAGAATAGAAAATAAGTTATGATTATTATTATTGTATATCTTTCTGATCATATTCGAAAATCATATTATAAAATTTAGTAAATATTTTATAAAAATGGAATATATATTCCGATTGCTCTTACAAATCATGATACATAGTAAAAACTCACCGAAAATTCTCTATATACTACTCTAAAACAATAACAGTTACTAACATTTTCCTCAAAAATACACTAATTTAAATTGAGAAGTAAAGAACATTTCACTAATAAATTCGCAAACTATTCATTTTCATTAATGTTAAAGAAATTGACAAAGAAAAACTTCTTTTTATGAAAATAATTAGATAAATTTTAAGATACTTTCTGTGGTTACCTTTGAGAAAAAAAATCAATTATCTAAAAAATTTATTTTTGAAATGAGCTATTTACTTTAACTTTTACAAATATATATTCTCTCCCCGTCCCAATGAATTCTTTGTCTATTCCATATTGGGGCGTCTTAATGAATTCTTTGCCTTTCTATTTTAGAAATGTTATACGGAGTATATATATGTGTGTGTAACTGTGTATGTATGTAATTTGACCTCCTCATGAATTTGACTTCACATGTCACTTCATCATTGGACCTTTTCCTCTTTGTGCCAAAAGCAAAGACAAACAATTCATCGGGACGGAAGGAGTATATACTCACTCGATACCACTAAGATCTTCTCATTTATTCAAATGTGAGGATTATAATTATCATATAGAATGATTATTTTGGTAGGGGAGACTACAAAATACGGAATATACTATTAAAATCCATATAAAAAAAAGTTTAACAAATTACATAATATAAGTCTTACACCTGAGACAGTCCATTTTTAATTTATTTTTTAATTTTCTAATGAAAAACTGAATAACTTTTTTTTACACAGAGAACGTATCACGGCGTGCTAACCATTAAAAAAAGTACATTATTATACAATTTTTGATAAATATTTATGTATTTTATGGTATGCTAAAGAGAGAAGTGGGTATCTCGAGATGTGAGATGATATAAACCGAGTATATAAAAAATACTCCCGCTGTTTCAATGAAAGCTTCTCCCCAAAAAAAGGCACATTTTTTAAGGATAATAATAAAATATTCAAAAGTAGAGAGGGTGTAAAGTAGGTGGGTCACCTAGGTAAGAGTGAAGAGTTATACCAAAAAAGAAAGTGGAAGCTATCAAAGAAATTTACGAAAAAGGAAAAGTGGAAACTTTCAATGAAACGAAGGGAGTATAAACAATATTTTCATTAATAACACGTCATTTAATACTCCATACATTTCAAGACATTACTCAAATATTTTGATTAGTTTTGCGATTTAAAAAATATTTTCCTATTTCTAAATTATACAGTCGATAAATAGTAAAAATAAAATAATAAATTTTTTATTTTAAATCTTAAATGAAATATTCTACTGTATAAGATAAATATATTATAAATATCGTGCATTGCACGGGGCCTATACTAGTATCTCAACAATAATACAAGTTTATAAACGGTCTCACCCACAATCCACTCACCGCTTAAAATAAATTTCCACTCAAAATATTTCATTTTTAATTTAACATTAGAGTAATATTTTTTTTTAATAAATGACTAATAAAATTAATTACTCCATACACTTTTAAATAGCAAATCTTAATTTAAATTACATTTTTTTTAATAATTTAACATTCTAAAAACATAAATAATAATACTTTCCAACAAAAACTAAAATAATACATTTATTTATATTTCGATAGTTACTCAAAATCGTTGCCAAATATGCTCAACCAAGTCTACTTTCAAATTGTTGTGAACTTCATGATCACGAAACCCTGTATTTATTTGTTTAGTGTTTAATCATACACGTATTATATTTTTGTAATAAATAGTTTATTATTTGTTTATAATTATGTTATACACTTTAAATATGGAGTAACTAATTAATCATAAATTATTCCATTAATTATTCCATACACTTTTAAATAATAAATGACTAATACAATAAATTATTCCATAATAATTAATGAATTACTTTGTTAACCAATATAAATCCAAGTATTAATGAACAAAGTAAATAATAAATAAAGTACAGAGTAAATCACTAATAACCCCTTTTATATTCCGTATTTTAGAAATTACCTCCAAAAAGATTTTCTCGAAACTTTACCCCCTTAAAGTTTTCCAAAAATTAGAATTTACCCCCGGCCTCCTTCTCTCATCTTTCCGGCGACTTATGCTTGTTTTCTTTCAGATTTTCCCATCCCCTTAGTAACACACTCTCTTCTCACTTTACCTCCCTCAAACACACATTCCCCTCCCAATACCCCCAAATTCCCCCAAATCCCCCAAATCAAGAACCCTAACCCTGATTGACCAAATTGACGAGAAATCGAAGACGACAAACCATTCGCAATCAATCGACCCAGTTCGTAAGGTAACTTCTCGTCTTTCATCTTGCTATTTCAATTTGTCTTCGCAATTAGAGTTTTTTTTTCTAACAAATCTCGAATTTATGGGTTCATTAAAAACCATTCCTAATTTCTGGGTTTATATTTAGGGTTTAGGGTTGTTGTTTTCAATGGTAGTGATTCGAATTTCTAGGTATGTTAAAAACCATTCCCAATTTCTGGGTTTATATTCGGTTAACTGATGGAAGGATTGATGACCTCAAGGCAATGTTGAGGTCGGCAGTTAAGAGGAATGCTATTTTGAAGAAGGTTGTCATTCTGTTGTCGGTGGTTTGTGCAATGCTTGTACTCGGTATCGTATTTGCTTAGTGAAGTGACTATGCAGTAATGTATTGTATGTAGCGTAATGTAGTGTAATGTACGTTCTACTAATGCCCTGAATTTGCGGATTGTAATGCAAGCTCTATATAATAGAGCCATTTTGCATGATAATGAAATGAGGATTTATTAGAAAATTTAGCAGTCACCATTACAGTAGTTCGTACATTCCAACTAGCATTTATCACGTCATCCCGTCTAGGGGTACAATGGCCTTACTAGATTGTCTATTGCAGTACATACATCGACTGAGTCATTTGCAGCTTCCTTCTCCGCTACACGTTGGTACATGTATGGTGCGGATTCGTAAGTAGCATACCTGTCAATCATGGCCCTGTCGACATGTGTAGCTACCCATGCATATGGTCCGTGCTCACCCACCCCGTTGTTCTATTCCTTCTTTCCCCTTGACTTCAGCTGAAACATTGTCGCCAGCTTTAATGCCGACACGCAGTCATCTCCAGACCTCTCAAAAGTGAGCAACACTGTCCCACGAAACTCAGCGCGATTCCAGAGGGGTGTAACCGTCTTCACTTGGTACCCCCTGCGTTGAAGACAGTCATTGACCCTACTGAATGTTCTGCTCACAAGTTGGCGATTCCGGACATTGGATGACATCCTTGTAAGAACAACCGTATAAGGACCGGTGTAGTACACTTCATTCATTGCCATATTTAGGTTAGGGTTTAGGGTCTTCAATTTGTGGAGTTGTGGTTGTTGAGGAAGCAATTGAGGGGCTATTTATAGATCCACTTCCAGGGAGTCTTACTGCTGATAGGTTTAGGGTTTAGGGCAGCATTAATTGCTCTAACAAAACCCCTCTTTCATTGGTCAATCTAATCTACAACTTCAATTGGTAAGTAGCATGGTTGACTGTGTGGTTGTTGCACAACAAATTAAATGACTTCTTGAATCTCTAACTTATTAATGTCGAATGATGTCGGTGTGGTGATGGAGGAGTAACATTAGCCAATGTTTCAGCTTTCCTGTCTTCCCTCTTAAATTTCTTTGGTCTTTAATATTACCCCCAAAACCTATGGATCAATTAAATTAACCCCAACACTGGTGTAAAAATATTTGATTTCACCCCCATTATAAAGACGAATTATCACCAATTTGTAAACAAAGACAAGAAACAAATGTGAAATAACTGATCTAAAATTGTGTACCTGAAAGCCAAATGCACAGTATTACATAGAAAATAGATCCAAAGTCATACAACCACAATCAAAGTAGAGTTCTAAATCATAAGCAAAGTAGGTTTCATAAGCACAGTGATACATCCAAGAGTTCTAAATCATATTTCCATTTAATGTCGAAGCTTGACTAAGAAGTTCGACAAAGCTTGTTGGTGTCTGAGGTTGTCCACTGGGTACTTGATTTGATGTTGAATGGTTGACGCTAGAGGTAGAAGCTTGTGCAGTTGCTGCAGCTTGAGCTTGAGTACCTTGACCTTGAGTCTCTAAAATCAAATGTGCTCTTTGGACATTCCTTGTCTGCCTCTTCCTCCTTGTCTCTAGAACCCACTCACTACTTCCTAAAGGCCAACCTCCAGGAGCCCTCTCTACTGCAGATGTAGAGGGTGCAGTTGGGTTCTTGCATGTTCTTCTACTGTGTCCACGGCCACCACAGTTGCTGCATTTGTTCACCTTCTTCCCCCTTCTTCACCCACATTCCAGATGCACACCACCCCCAACATATTCAGTTCTACCATTTACTAGAGCAAACTCACCATCGAAGAAGGTTCGCAGATTGAACTCCATCCTAATCAGAATATAAAAAAAGTAATTCAGTTAACATTTCTTTCATGACACAACCGGACGTTAGTATTCAATTCTGAATGTGCAAAATAAACACAACTGAAATAGCGTTCAATTGAACCAGGACATAAACACAAGTGCCCCTAAACAATAAACAATAGTGTTCAATTGAATTTCGAACCATAAACCCTAATTGCGAGCTTAAACCCAGAAATTTCAATTTGAATGTGAAAAATAGAAACCAGAATTGAAAATAGCAAGAGGAAAGAAGAGAAATTACCTTACGAATTGGGTCAATTGATTGCGAATGGTTCCTCGTCAATTTGGTCAATTAGGGTTAGGGTTCTTGATTTGGGGGAATTTGGGGGTTTTGGGAGGGGGATGTGTGTTTGAGGAAGGTGAAGTGAGGAGAGAGTGCGTTACTATGGGGAGGGACAAATCTGCAAGAAAACAAGCATAAGTCGCCGGAAAGAGGAGAGAAGAGGACCCGGGGGTAGATTCTAATTTTTGGAAAACTTTAAGGGGGTAACGTTTCGAGAAAATTTTTTTGGGGGTAATTTCTAAAATACGGAACATAAAAGGAGGTTATTAGTGATTTACTCTAAAGTATACGGAGTATAAGTTAAAGTATAAAATGTTAGGCGAGTAGTGAATAAATAAAATAAGACGGAAAAAGAATAATCTTATCTGAGAGGAAATAAAGGTTGTGATGTGACTTGAGGTCACTGTCCTAAAGTCGATTATGCCCCTGTCTACTATACATGGACTCTTTGACATTCGATCCCCAGGATGGCACAACCGTTACGATCTTTGTGTAGGCAAGACCGTAGATGAGTTACTACCAAAATCGTTGCCAAAATTCCACCTCAACTATAAATTACTCCGTATATTTATAATATTTTGAGAGAGTATTTTTTGTGATAGTAAGAAAAGTAGGAGATGAATTTTTGGATGAGTGAAATGGTGGGATTGTGAGGTCTATTTATAGAACCAAGTACTTGGCATCCAAGCACTTCTCCTTGGCCACCAAACAAAATACATCAACATGAGGTCAAGTCAAACTTGAGAAACAACGAAATTAGAAACAACGATGCGCAGTACCATATTCTCGAGAAATAATATGAATTAATACAAATTAAGCTAGACTCAACTAATAATCTAAATAAACATAAAACGGGACAATATTAACAATTCGACTTATAAAATCGACTAAATAAGAGTCGAAATGTGGGACAAAAATAGATAAAATCACGACTTATCAGTCGGCTTTCCCCATAAAGGAATATCTGCTAGAAGGCCTCGTAGCCATTCAGCTTCTTCACTTGCCAAGGCTAAAGCAATGAACTCGGATTCCATTGTCGATTTCGCAAGGCAGGTTTGTTTAGCCGACTTCCACGATACACACTACAACAAATTGACACTTGCACCACGAATTATGCCACGGGAATTTATTATTTGTGGCTAAATTTTACCTAGCCACGGGAAAAATTTGATTCACTACTAGGGAAAAAAAATATGCCACGGAAACATTTTTTCCCGTGGCAAAAATTCACTTGCGCCACGAATTTTATTTAAGTCGTGGCCAATAATCACTCTTGCCACAAAAGATGCCACACCCGTGGCAAAAATATATTTAGCCATGAATTTGTTCAGTGGCAAATATTATTTAGCCACGACATAGTTAACTTGCGTGACGAAATTATTTTTTAGCCACAGATTTAGTAAACGCGTGTGGCTAATGGTTCTCCAAACTTTAATCAAACTTTAAGCCGAGTGTCAAATATTGATCTTAAAAAATTCATTCAAATTCAAAGTTAAAGATAATATGAAGGAAAAAAAATTAAATTTGAAAATATTTTATTAATAAAAAAAATTGGTATTATTTTATTTAGTTTTAAGAAAAAAAAATTGATTTTTTTGTAAAATTAAATACAAGAAAAGATTGGTTGTCTAATTTGTGGATTTTTTACTAATCATCATTTTTGAAGTAATCGATTTCTCTTAATTTGACAATATGTTTTATTAAATCTATAATCTTAAGTTTGACTTTTGAACAACAACTAACATTTACATATTGAAATATATGCTAGCTAAAATGCGGCGTACATAGCAAATCAAGTAAAATAAGTATGTGATTGATCATCCATCGTTGAGACGTCAAATATTATTTAAGACTTTTTCATTTTTACCGCTTAATTAATGAATTTTTTTCACATGTAATACACTTCTTTTTAAGACAAAAAAACTTAAAAAGAAAGTGACTGAGCATGATTTTTTTTCCAAATTATTGATTTTCTTACAATATTTGCAGTGTTAAAAAAACGTTTTATTAAACTCGTATTTAAGAATTCTAATCGGTCTATATTTTTTTATGGAATTAACTTTGACTGCGAAAACAATATTTATTTTTTTAAATTATTTGTCTTTCAAGTTGTTTGATTTGGAAGAAAGATTAATATATTAGAAAGTCGTGCCTAAGTTCAATAACCATCCAAAATATTTTTTCAAAAAAAGAGAGGTATAACGAGAAATTCAAATAATTAACAAATACAGGTAAGAAAATATAATAATTAACGACTAATAGTGAGAAAATCTAAAACTAATTTATCGTCAACCGTTTAATTCAATAACTGTTCTGTAATATTATTTGGAAGATATTTTAAAAAATGAATTTAAAATAAAATTTACATAATGAAAAATAAAATTCGGGTAAAACTTGAAGTAGGCAAGCGGAAACTCAATGAGGATAAAAAACTGATGAAATAAAATAACGACCGATAACGAAAAGAAAAAAAACATATCAAAAGAACTAGCAGTGAAAGAACGTGGAAAATAGAAACTAAAATAAAAATATCGATAAATTAATGAAATCATGAGTCCGAAAGTCAACTTAGAAACTATATTTTTTTTCCGGAGTAATAATTTTTTATTAATAATATGTAAATCATTGGAGAAAAAAATTTAATTACTCAAAGTAAATGTTGTAACACCCGCTATTTTCGTAACGCTTTTATCCTTTCCGCTGTGACTTCATCATAACTCTGTCACGTTTTGGCCTTCCGTTTCATCATTTTTCTAAGCTTTATTTTTTTTGAGTCAAATAATATTTATTTTTATTTTAAATATTTTAATTATTTTAAACTATTTATTTGATTTTTATCGTAAACTATTTATTTATTCGCGAGAAATTTTATTTCTCTATGATTAACTTTTTGAGCTCGGATTTAAGTTATTTCTTTTCCTAAAAATGTCTAAACACATTTATATAATATTTCCAACTAAGAAATATTTTTATTTACGAAAAATTTAGCCTTTAATCATTTTATTACAAAGTTTCGTAAATAATTATTTTCTATCGCGAGGTTTACTCGAATTGCTTTGAAATGCTTTTAGTAATTATACGATTCTTATTTTTATCAACCTACATTTAAAAGAAACACTTTTTGGCCCCTTTTTGACCATGACACCCATGGTCACATATCTTCACATTTTTTTTCATTTGGTTTTATAAAGTGATTAAAGCCTTAGATATTTTTATTACCTTACTGAATTTGGTGTCTAATTGCAAAACTCTTCACTCTCCCTTGTTAATCCATTTTGGCTGGTTTTTTTTTTCTGTATTTAACATTGTTTTCATCAATTTTTAAGATCATATTCATTCACACAATTCACATAATTCATTTCTTTTCTTTCATTCTCATTCAACCATATTAAACAAAGAAAATACTCTTCAATTCCTTCATGTTGGCCATGAGTTTCAGCCATATTTTACAGCCCAATTTTGTCCCTAATCGAGTCTTGATCGTCTCATTTTTATCGTAAAATTAATCCTCTTTCCGATCCTATCGTTAAGGTAATAATCGATGGGTTTTCGATCGTTATTTACCATTGTCTTTCTTAGTTTTTCTCATGGTATTTTTCTACCATGATTTTCGTATGATGTAGGTTTTGTGGATGGTTCCGAGTCCGACGAGTATATTATCGTTCAGATTTGGATTAGAGGTAACGTCGATGTTACTCGGTATTACTTGATTTTAATTGAGTATTTGCATGTATATATTTTTATGTTTTATTTTGGCAGTATATGTATGTCATAAAATCTGGAAAATTTTTAAAAGTTGAAAATTTGCATGTTTCGGTATTTTTATCGCTTTTACGAGATTAACGATTAAATCGTCATATTAATTTGTAAAATCGTAATATTCGGCCTAAACATGTAATATATGTTTATATTCTGGAAAAATGTTATTTTTGATGATTTTTAATAATTTTGTATTTTTCTGATATTTTTGATATCGATTATTGAATTATTACCGTTTACGGACAAAAATGATTAAAAGCCGATTTTTAGTTCTAGTACTTAAACATTTTATTTTAATCTGCTTTTTGACGTGGTGAAACTTTCTGGTGAAATAGAAGTTTTTGAATTTTTTCATAATTTTTCGGAATTATTAAGTGGATGAATTAATTAATCACTTTAAATCATCGTTTATCGTTAAAACCGTGTTTGTCGTTTAAATTCTTGATTTCTGGTCTTTGGTTTAAATCTGGAAAAATTATGATTCTGATGATTTCATATTAAAATATAATTCTATGATTTTTAGTGCCTTAATAAAATGTTAGGAACGATAAGTTTTATTAATGGAATCGTTAATTGTGAAAACGGGTTTTAAAGACGGTTTTGACGGAAGTTGGTAAATCTGGAACTTTGGAAAATCTGGAAAATTAGTATAATCTGGAAAATGATGATTTTAGGTTTAATAATAATTTTTAGACATTAATACTTAAATCATTTTGTAATTACTATTTTTATTAATCGTTATTGTCGAAATTGGACGATTAACGAGAAAACGCTTTAAAAATCGAGTTTTAGGATTCTGGAAAATTTTCTTTTCTAGACAGAATGTCCATAAATATATTTTAAATATTTTACGTAATTTTTGTACTATTTATTAAAGTCTTTAATTAATAAGTATTGATTTTCGGACAAATTGTGATTTATCGTTAAAATGCTTCGTCTTACCTAAAAGAATTATTTTTCCAGCAATTTTGAAAGTATTTAAATCTGAAATTTTAAGAGTTAAATCATCCCTTAACATACTCTAAATGTATTTGTTGGTTTAATTAAATAAAGACGTTCAAATATTTAATTTGATGTTTGCCGTAAAATCCTATTTATAATTTTATTGTCGAAACTAATAATAACTAGATTAAAGCCCGTGCGTTGCACGGGTTAGTTGGCTTTAGATTAATTGGCTTTAGATTAATTTTTTTAATTGATAATATAAGATTCTATCGCCTCATCATAATTTTTCGATATAGGATAATTTACTCAAGGTTTATAGTTTTAAGATATGCTTTAAAGACCCAGAAAAACCATAAGATTACTCACTTATGATATAGAATTTCATCACCTCATCATACTTAAGTTTATGTTAGATGATAGACGATTACTCTTTATTTATATAATCGGATTTAATCATCTTGTTGGAGTATATACTTTTGATGAATGATTACTCTTATTTATATAATAAAAAAAATCCACCTTATTATAATTTTTCAATGTGGGATAATTTTAATTAAGTTTATTTAAGTTTAGATATAGTCTAATTAAGAACTTTTATTTATAGACGGATGCATGATTACTCTTATTTATAATACATAGAATTCCATCACACCATCTTAATTTCGATGCGGGATACTTAATTCCATTAACTATATTCTTTAATTATACCTTTTTTTTAAGTTCAAAAGATTGTTGGTTAATATCTAAGAACGAAAGATTACGTAGATCTGATAATTTTAATTTAACTTTATTTGTAGTCATATTAATAGCTTTTTTTAAGACTAAAAGTTTTTTTGTTGACATCTAAGAATGAATGATTAGTCTTGTTTATAATATAGAATTTCATCACCATAGAATTTCATCGTCGTCTTAAGAGTTTTTTGAAGACTCAAAAGATTTTGATTGATATCATATCTTAGAACAAATAATTAGTCTTATTTATAATATAGAACCATAACCATATTATAATTTGTCGATGTGGGATAATTTAAGTAAAATTTGTAGTCTTATTTATAATATAAAATCATCACCGTACCTTATTTTAATTGTTTCAATGTGGGATAATTTTAATTTTGTAGTCTTATTAAGACTTTTTTAAACTCAAAATATTGTTGGTTGATGTTAAGGAAACAATTATAATTAGTCTTTTGTGTATAGTCTTAAGAACATTTTTAAGACTCAAAAGATTTTTGTTTGATAAAACTTTATAATTTTTCGGATGTGGGATAGTTTTATCTAAGTTTCACCTTATTATAATGTTTCGATGTGAGATTATTTTAGTTAAGTTTGTAGTCTTATTAAGAGAGTTTTTAAGACTTAAATTTTTTTATTGATATTTAAGAACGAATGATTAGTCTTATTTATACTATAAAGTTTCATCACTTTATCCTAACTTTTCGATGTGGGATGATTTATTTAAGTTTATAGTCTTCCATCAGCTCGTCAATTTTTTTCAATGTGAGATAATTTACTTAAGCTTATAGTCTTAAAAGCTCTTTTTAAGTCTTGATTATTATAATACGAAGTATAGAATTTCATCACAATTTTCAATGTGGGATGATTTTAAGTTTGTAGTATTGATGTGTTGTATATTAAAAGCTTTTTTAAGATTCAAAAGTTTTTTTGTCGGTATTTAACCCATAGTGTTGTATTTAAGCATTTAAAATATTCAACTTTTAGTATAAACATATGGATTATCTTATTATATATTTTAGATGAATGATTACTCTTATTTATACAATAATAAAAATTCACCTTATTATAATTTTTCGATGTGGGATAATTTTACTTAAATTTATTTAAGTTTAGATATATAGTCTAATTAAAAACTTTTATTCATAGACGAATGATTACACTTATTTATAATATATAGAATTCCATCAATCCATATTCATTTTTTGATGCGAGATAATCATACTTTAACTATATGGTCTTACTCCTAGAATTTTTTTTGTGTCAAAAGATTTTTGGTTAATATCTAAGAACGAAAGATTACATAGAATTCTATCACCTCGTTAAGAACTTTTTTTAGGACGGATGATTAATCTTATTTATAATATAGAATTGAAAGACTCAAAAGAGAGGGGTATAATTTTTCGATGTGAGATAATTTACTCAAGTTTATAGTCTTAATAGTTCCTTTAAGACTCAAAAGATTTTGATTGATATCTAAGAATCTAAGAACAAATAATTAGTCTTATTTATAATATAAAAATTCATCACCTTATTATAATTTGTTGATGTGAGATAAATTTAACTAAAATTTGTAGTCTTATTTATAATATAGAATCATTACCGTAACTTATTATTTTAATTGTTTCGATGTGGGATAATTTTAAGTTTGTAGTCTTTATTAAGATCCTTTATAAACTCAAGACTACAAATTCATGACTTCATCATAATTTTAAAAACAATGACATAGAATTTCATCATAGTTTTTTTTTAAAAAAACAAAAGTTTTTTTGTTGGTTTATATTTAAAAACGATGATTACTCCTCTTTAGTACAAATTCATAAGCTCATCATAATTTTTCGATGTTGGACAATTACTTAACTTCGTTGAAATCTAAAGAATTTTTTTAGTTTTATTTATAATATAGAATTTCATCACCTTATTATAATTTCTTTATTTAAGTGTATAGTCTTGACAACTTTTTTAAGACTCAAAAGATTTATGTTTGATGAAACTTTATAATTTTTCAAACGTGAGATAGTTTTAGTTAAGTTTATAGTCTTAATATATATTTTAAGACTCAAAATATTTGGCCCAAAATATTTTTGGTTAATATCTAAGAGCACATGGTTACTACGGAGTATTATTCATAATATAAAGTTTCATCACTTTATTATAATAACGAATGATTATTCTTATTAAGAGATTTTTTAAGACTTAAAAGTTTTTTTTGATTGATATTTAATAACGAATGATTATTCTTATTTATAATATAAAATTTCATCATCTCGATGTAGGATAATTACTTAAGTTTATAATCTTAGAAACTCTTTTTGAGATTCAAAATACTTTTGGTAGATATCGAAGAACGAATTATTACTCTTTATTTATAATATAGAATTTCATTATCATATTGTAATTTGTCGATGTGTGATAATGTTAAAACTGTTATATGTTATAAATTCATCACACAATGGGAAACAAATGATATGAAATTTATACTCTAATGAAAGCATTTTTTAACACGAATCTAATTATTTCATTTTTATAATTTATTTTACGATAATGTTTCAAAAAAATGAACTCTAAAGATTTTCATGTCAGAATTGTAAATAATCACATTAATATAATAGATTAAATATATATTGTAATAATAAAAAGATTCTCTAATTGATTTTTTTTATTATTTATGATACTTTCCTAATTTGAGGTTTGATTGAACGGACCAATGAGATCGCTCGAAAAAAGCCTAATATATATATATATATATATATATATATATATATATATATATATATATATATTGATTAGGGAATTTTAGCTTTATAACTTTTGAAAACACCCTAATTAGTAATATTAAAATGTTTAATACATTTTTAATCATTTTATAACGCTTATACGATATTTTAATAGTTTCATAAAATTAAATGTTCACTTTGGTAATTAATATCGTTAAGGCCGAAAGTATTAGTTTTATAAATCTATATTGTTTACTAAAAATGTGATGTTAGTATAAACTAATATTTTTGCTATTTTGATATGACGCTCTTTTTGGTAAAGTTTCTAAAAATAGAAGTTTCCTAAAATAGAAAGTTTACTCTTTTGGAAAGTGATTCCTTTTTCTTTTGTTCTCCTATTGTTTATATTGAATACATCTTTTACATATCGATAATGGATTGTTTTGGAGTTATGGAATAAGAAAAAGTGTGGGTTTAGAGTAATATAGTCTGGGAGGTACGTTTTGCCATCAACTATAAAGCTGGTGTGTCTATGTTGAGACACATTGGTCGTTGAACTGAGCATGGTTTGTGTTCAGGAGTGTGTATATTTTGACCTTAAACTTAGATATCGCATCGTGTAAGTCGCCGTCGGGTTGAACTGGATTACGGTTGGTGTCCAGGAGGGGTGTACATTACTTAAGCCAGGACCTCGCTGCACGCAGTGCTGTTATGGTTGAGTTGCCTAGTTAGAGACCGAAGTCTGATTTGTTTTGACTAAGTTCTCGAAGCTAGTTTAGTATTGTCCTAGTGAAAGTCTAGATTCTACATTAATTCTATCCATAACGCCATTTTGAATATTTTTATTATTATCGATATAATTTTGATTTGCAGGTTGGCAAGTGTTTTATGTTTTCTTCGAAAAACTCATTTTTATTATATTGTTTTGATACGTGAAATTTTTCACTGAAAGTTTATTTTTATTATAATGTGTTTTACTGTTTTCCATTTTTACTATTTTTCTATAATAGTAATTACAGTTTTAAAATCCTGTTATACGGCTGGGAGAACGTTGACGTTGCTCCCCACTGATTGTGGCTGTTATGTTTTTAACATGGCAGGTATATGTGTTTTCCTTCGGGTGGGCTAGCGAGCAGTTATGGATCCTGCTTGTTTTAATCAGATCACTGTATTATGGATTGTTAAAACCCTTTTTATGGATTTTATTTATTTATTTATTTTGTAGCCATTTTTATTTTATGGCTTATGTATTGACTTACCATTTTTATTTAATCAAGACATAGCTACAGTGTGTTATAATCTCACTTCTACAGTGTTTCCGCCACTGTATTGCGTTAGAATTTCTAGGGGATTACAAATGTAGTTTGTGAAAAAAACATCACTTTAAAAGAATTCAAACCAATGATTATGTCAATAAAGTTCAATTTCATTTATGGTAGCTGACCATAAAAACTCCACAGTTAAGCGTGCTTGAGCCTCCTGGGAAGGCTCTTCGATGCGTATGGTGAAATTAAATAATATCAGAATGATTAAGCTGTAAAAGCTAGTAACCGTTTAAGATGTGACTACTATAAGGGTAGAGAATTCTTACGGTTATTAATTTATTTAATTTATTATATATTTTGTCATCGGAATAAATGTTTCGTCACCAACATAATTAGCCACGGGATAATCCGTGGCAAAAAATTAATTCTAGCCACGGGAAACTTTGTGGCAATAAAATCAATACTTGCCACGCTTTTTTTTTCCCGTGGCTATTTGTTTGCCACGGCCACTTGCGCCACGGATGGTCTTTCCGTGGCAAAGTACTTTAGCCACGAAAATTTAGCACTTTTGCCACAAATTCAGCCGTGGCCCAAGTGCTCATTTGTAGTAGTGACAGCAGCACTAGCCAGAGTAAACACAAAGCCACTAGTAAAGTGTATCTCGTCATTCCCGGATACCCAGTTGGCATCACAATATCCTTCCAACACACAAGGTGTTCTTTGATAATGTAATCCCCAATCTATGGTGCCCTTTAAGTATCTCAGTAATCTTATCAAGGCATCCCAATGATCTCTACCAGGATTATGTGTATATCTACTAAGTCTACTAACAGTATAAGCT
Organism: Agrostemma githago; assembly: GCA_958450325.1. Lineage (NCBI taxonomy): Eukaryota > Viridiplantae > Streptophyta > Magnoliopsida > Caryophyllales > Caryophyllaceae > Agrostemma > Agrostemma githago. The sequence goes on from OY288253.1 coordinate 66,724,534, forward strand.
ATGTCGGGTCTAGTGCAGTTCATCAAAAACATGACACTCCCGATCACTTTCGCGTACTCCTCTTGAGACACGCTCTCACCGGTATTCTTGGTTAGATGTATACTGGAATCATAGGGAGTGTGCAACGGCTTGCTATCAAAGTGATTGAATTTATTCAGAATTTTCTCAACGTAATGAGATTGACTCAAGCACAATCCAGATTCAGTCCTCGTGATCTTTAAACCAAGAATTACATCGGCTTCACCCATATCTTTCATATCAAAGCATGAACTCAAGAATTTCTTTTTCTCATTTACAACCCTCATGTTCGTTTCGAAGATAAGCATGTCATCCACATAAAGACATATTATCACACAACCATTTTCATCATCTTTGGCATACACACATGAATCAAAATCATTTACCACGAAACCATTTGATGTAATGGTTTTATCGAACTTGTCATACCATTGCTTTGGGGCTTGCTTCAAACCATATAATGATCTGGCCAATTTGCACACCTTATGTTCTTGACCGGGGATCACACATCCTTCCGGTTGTTTCATATAAATTTCCTCGTGCAAATCGCCATTTAAAAATGCAGTTGTAACATCCATCTGATGTATGACAAGGTTGTGAACAGATGCAAGTGCTAGCAAGGCTCTAATTGTGGTTACCTTAGTCACGGGTGAATATGTATCGAAGAAATCCAACCCCTTTGTTTGTCGGTTTCCACATACCACTAATCTTGCCTTGTATTTATCAATTGACCCATCTATTTTAAGTTTCCGCTTGAAAACCCACTTATTACTCAAAGCTTTGCAACCCCTGGGAAGCTCGGTCAATACCAAGGTGTGGTTATTCATAATTGAATCAATTTCACTGTTTATGGCCTCAAGCCAAAACGTAGAGTCCACCGATTGCATAGCCTCTTTGTATGGTCTCGGGTCTCCTTCAAGTATGAACACACTCACCTCATGTTCACTCAAACACTTATTCTCAAACAACATGACAAAATCTGAATCAAAACTCTTTTGGGTCTTGTCACGTTTACCTCTTCTAGGCTCTACTACCTTCTCTATAGCAGCAGAAGACTGAGTTGAACCACTGGGTGTAACAAACACACTAGTGCTCGCTATTTTTCATGGGAAAAATGTGCTCATTCAACATCTCTTGACTCTCTAATGGGTCCAAAACCCGTTGAATCCTTGAGTATTAGACGATATGCAGCACTATTGGCGGCATTACCAATGAAGATTGCTTCTACTGTTTTAGGACCAATTTTGTTCATTTGAAATTCCGGAAGACCAATCTTACCTAAACACCCCCACACTTTCAGATAATTAATGTTAGGTGGATTACCTTTTCATAACTCATAGGGTGTTTTACCAGTTTTCTTGTACAGAACTCGGTTGAGAATATGACAAGCATACAACATTGCTTCACCCCACATGTTGACTGGCATACCGAAACTAATTAACATTGCATTCATCGTATTTTTTAGTGACCGATTTTTTCTCTCAGCTATCCCATTTTGTTGTGGAGCATAAGGTGCTGTGTATTCGTGAATAATTCCACTAGACTCGCAAAATCTCTTTAGTGGATTCCCATCATATTCTCCACCTCTTTCAGATCTAACTCTCTTAATTTTTAGATCTAATTGATTTTCTACCTCAGATTTGTAGATCATGAATTTTTCCTTAACCTCATCTTTTGTACTCAATAAATAGACTATGGTGTATCTAGAGAAACCATCTACAAACGTAATGTAGTAGTGCTTCCTACCTCTACTCATCGAGTTTCTAAAATCTCCTAGGTCAGAGTGACCAGTTCTAGGAGACTACTAGATCGTTCTACACATTTATTAAGCGACGCCTTTGCGTGTTTAGCCTCAAAACATACTTCGCATTTATCAAAACTTGTGCTACTGAATTAAGGTATGAGATTCTGTTGTTTGAGTAGTTTAATCGATTCAACATTCACATGTCCTAATCTAGAATGCCATAGAGAAACGGACTCAGCAATATAAACAGAATTAGGAACATTCTGATTAGTTGTCTCAACATCGAGGATAAATAAACCACCATTACAGAATCTCTTCCCTACGAAATTACCATTTCTAGTTAGTACAAGTTTATCAGATTCAAATGTTAATTTAACCCAGCCTTGTTTATAAGTGACCCAGAAATTAAATTCCTCCTAATTTCGGGTACATGCAGCACATTGTTGAGTTCAAGTGTTTTTTCTGAGGTTAGTTTGAGTACTACTTTGCCCTTTCCATGAACCCTAACAGAGCTAGAGTTGCCCATAAATACACACTCATTCCCGGGAACCTCAGTCCTTGAACATGTTCTTGTCGAAGCAGATGTGCCTTGTAGCACCCGTATCCAATACCCATTCAGACAGGTTGCTAACTAAGTTGACTTCAGATACTACAGTAGCTATGATTTCTTCTGAATCAGACTTTGCTAGGTGAGCTTGTGGCCTATTTTGTCGGCGTTTGTTGTTAAACCCTTTTGGACAGAATTTTGACACATGACCCACTTTCCCACATGTGAAACAATTTCTCTTAATTCCCTTTTATTATTTCCACTTTCCTTGAACTGGTCAGTTTGTTTAGGCCCATAATATTTGTTAGGACCTTTGTGGGAATTTTTCTGCCCCTTATGATTATTTTTCCTAGATTCGACCAAATTAGCAGTAGAGGAAGAGTGTTCAACTCGTTTTTCCTTGGTCTGAATCCTATTCTGCTCCTCGACTTTTATATGAGACACAAGTTCAAGGAGGGATAAATCTTTTTGTTTGTGTTTCATATTGTGGACAAAATTTTGCCAAGACGGGGGAAGCTTGTCAAGGAGACAGTTGACTTGAAATATTTCACAGATTTTCATTCCCTCAGAATCAATTTTGGAACACAGATTTTCATATTCATGAACCTGGTCTAAGACGGGTTTATCATCAGACATTTTGAAAGCTAACCATCGGCTACAAGCATATTTCTTAGACCCATAATCATCGCTCTCATAATTCAATTTCAGAGCCTCCCAAATTTCTTTAGCCGAGTTAAACTTTCTATATATCATAAATAAGGCGGGAGTCATATAATGAAGGAGCAATCCTCGACAAGTTTTATTATCCGTCTCAAAATACCTCGTAATATTTTCAGAGATTTGAATATTAGTTAGAGTATAGTCTACCCGTATTTGACCCAGAAAAAAGTCCATTTTGTCGGACCACATTTTATAGTTTTTTCCGTCAAACGGGTCAAGTTTTGACATATCAGGAATTATGGGATTAGCCAACATGGTATATGTTAACGGAATAGCATCATACGCTTCACTACTAGCCATAATAAAAATAAAAGAGCAATAATCGACTTTAGATTGTTAGGCGAGTAGTGAATAAATAAAATAAGACGGAAAAATAATAATCTTATCTGAGAGGAAGTAAAGGTTGTGACGTGACTTGAGGTCACTGTCCTAAAGTCGATTATGTCCTTTCTACTACACACGGACTCTTTGACATTCGACCCCCAGGATTGCACAACCGCTACGATCTTTGTGTAGGCAAGACCGTAGATGAGTTCCTACCAAAATCGTTGCTAAAATTCCACTTCAACTATAAATTATATTACTAAAATTTTGAGAGAGTATTTTTTGTGATAGTAAGAAAAGTAGGAGATGAATTTTTGGATGAGTGAAATGGTGGGACTGTGAGGTCTATTTATAGAACCAAGTACTTGACATCCAAGCACTTCTCCTTGACCACCAAACAAAATACATCAACATGAGGTCATGCAATAACATACATCACCATCACATCATGGTGTCCTTGGTCACCAAGGAAAGTATACATATCATGAAATCATGAGTATGTCACACAAAATTAAGCTTCTTTTGAAGCATAATTCCAACATAAAATGGAGTGGGAGTGTGAAATGGAGTGTGCATGCATACAAAAAGCACCATGTCCCACGCACTTGAAAGAAGTGCATGGACGTATTTTTATTTTAGAACCCGGATGAACGAACGTCACCCAACAACAGCAAGAACAAATAGATGTTCGTCCATACTGATGAAATTATTGGATGAACTACTTCCTATTGCTGATGCACTAAGTAAGGGACTTCTCCAACACTTTGGGTATGAATGACAGCACTCACAAGAGTCGGATTATTTTCCAGGGTGCTAATTAGCTCGCGGATCAAGCAGGAGTATTCTGCAAAGCATGGGCTTCAAACATGGACTCTTTCTATTTCCCTACCTCGGTGACCCCATTAAGCCGACTATGAGGATATATTTGCTTGGAATGATCAAATTGAAGATCCTCCACTGAAATGACAAATCTCTCTCATATGAAGGCAAATTACAGTTTATTAACTCCTCCATTACGAAGATCGTTTCCTAGGGCCGAACTCAAGACCACTATTATTAAGCTACGACAAACTCTTATTAGTTGATCTAAGTGCTTACTGATGTATAGAGTCGTTGAATGTCGACGTATATATTATTAAAATTAAAACCATCTTGATGTTAATTATTACTCTCTCGGTTCACTTTCCATCTTGATGTTTTTAACAAAAGATAATGCAAAAGAAACGGTACGTAGTTGCACCTCTTTCCTGCGGCCAAAAAAAAGAAAGTAAAACACGTACTCCCTACGTTTCAATGGGTTAATTTGTATATGCATTTTCTTTTTTGACATGGATTTGGGTGGAGTTGTGCATTTGAATTTTAGGGTGAAAGTTAGAGCAAGTCCAATAGTTGGAAATAAGAACTTGCTTGCAATTTATTTAAAATACCAAGCTACAAGCCTACCATTGGAGATGAAAATTTTTGGCATGATTGAATGCTACACTTGCTCTACAAAGTTACAAGCTTGAAAAAAAAACTCGATTTTTATTGGATGATGGTGGTATTGTGGGACCATGCAAGCTACAACATGATTGTTGCTCACCATTGGAGAAGCATATGACCATCAAGTCATGTAGCTTGAAAATAGTGATATAACAAGTTAAGCTACATGTATTGTACCTTACCATTGTAGTTGTTCTTACTAAATTTTCTTTAACCAATTGACCACTTTTGAGGTAGCAGATTTCGATAATAAAAGAGGGTAATATAATATAGTCTTTTAGAAGGTAATAGTAGAGGACTAGAGGGTGTATTTTTTTTGGAGGGTGCATTTAATAGAGGGTAATTTAATCTATTAGCAAGTAATTGTGTGAAAATTGATCAAAATTAAATATATAGTACAATTCATTGGAACGATCAGTTTATTTCATTGTGTACACCCTTCATTGCTGCATTAGTGCATTGTACACGGACTATGAACGACATTGTGCATTGTCACAATGAAGCCAACATAAATTACACATTTTCACGCACACGAAAGGCAAATATGAACTGAAAACGCACGTCATATTTCTCGATCCCAATCGGATTGTTTTAGCCGTACAACCTGCTAAAAAGCAGAATTAAGAAATGCAAGTACGAAATCAGATTCATTAACCTACAATCTTAAATAAAATAAAGAAAATTAAAATTACAGAAAAGCAACAAAAATAAAGTGAGGATTCAAAGTCATAACTCATAATCGATCACCTGGATGGATTTTGATACACGTTGAATCCTCGTAAACACGTACATAAATACTTGACCCTACACCAGCTCCACTATATATATAGTTCCCATGTCTCATACCCTCCGATTTTAGATGATTCTTTCATTTCATTATAATACTCCTTACATATATTTTCTAAATGAGACCATCATTTAAAACTAGAAAGAAATATTTAGTGGATCTGGTAATAAACAAAAATGCATACTACTATAGATTAATAATAATAAATGGAGTACGTACATAATAGCAATTAAAACCAAAAGATTAAAGATGTATAATCTGCCTTGCCCTTTTGAAATATTCACTCGAGGCCCACTTCCCTTCATGATCGATGATGAAGAGAATAATACGAAGTAATAATAATTGATGGAGTGATCATCAAATAAAGGAATCTATAATGCCAAAGGATTCAAGTTGCCCTATATATATATATATATATATATAATTAAAATACTACTCAAAAATATTAATATTAACATTAATATTAATATTAATATTAATATTGTTCTGCTTCGTTCTCCCCCTTATTTTATAGCAGGCTAGCTATCATGGAGAACGAAGAAGCTTGATTTTAGATCCCTCTTGTGTACTGCAATTGTGTCTTGAAGACGACGACTAACAGATCGAGGAAGAAACACCACCATCGACATCCTCCTAGCTGCTTCAAAGCTCCACCACCCCGACTTCATTCCAATTTTTGTAGAATATGGGGAGAAACGAAGTCGGGGTGGTTGGAGCTCAAGCTAGCATTAAGTAACTAAGGTGATAGTAGTGTTTGCATGGTGGAGGCTGGAGATAGAGAGGTGTTTCTTAGAGGGTTCTATATGTAGAGCTATATATGCTTCTTATATAAGCCCACGCCTTCCCCATACCTTAACTTTATTTTAAACCCCGAATAAACCTCTTTGGCTTATTTAATTCTTAAATGTACTGTATTTTTATTCCTTGAATATGACTCCATTTCATAGAATAAACCATTTATGTCTTATACTTTAACCTACTCGTACACTTTAACGTCATATATACTTATACGAGTAATTTTTAAAATCTTATTATAGTCCCTTGGCAAATACGAGTAGCTATATTGGGTTGGGTATGATGAGTTCGGTCCATTCTAAATCCAAATCAATTCTTAATCCTAATACTAACGAAAAATGTACTTAGTCACTTTACAATAACGGAGACAATCGAACTTGAGATCTATTGCCTAGAGTATCTTTGTCATATACGTATGTTGAGTCAAGTTACTTTTATTATCTCTAGATGCATGTTAAAGTGAGAAGTTAATTAGTTCAAATGGTAAGAATTGTGCTCATTTACATCAGCAAAAAGGTTAGAAAATCGAGTCTCGTTTACGAGGAAGCATGACATAAATAAATAAATGTATTAGGTAAAGAAGTGAGATGTGCATTGGTGCGTAGTCAGTTCTAATTTAATCAAAAAAGCAATGTGTGGCAAAATAAAATGAATGGAGTGAAGTGGAGTTTGTTCGTTAGTTGGTATCTTTCAAAGCATATGCTATGGGTTATGCCGATTGCCGAGACATATTCCTACTCCTGCTTAATTAACGCCCTTTTTCTTTTCTTTTCTTTTTGTTTTGTTTTGTTTCCTCATGAATTTTTATTTATTATTTAATCATAAATGGGTTAATTCTAGGATCATGAAATCGTCACGAAAACTCCATTTAAAACATAGTTCATTCTCCACTAGAACTGAGACACGTCCACGATTGTTGACATCATGATATGATAGTAACTAATAAAGTTTTAATTAGGGAGTTCTTATGATTAGCACCAATCAAATAAGTCAACAACAAATATATGTGATTTTCATGACCATAATAGATGTAGGGACTTCTCACAACATTAGTGTTATGTGTGAATAAGGAAAGGATGTTCGAGTATCGAGGTGTGACTTAAGCATTGAACCCTTTCGTTCTACACATTTTGAATACATGAAGATAATTCACACATAAAATATTGTACTTCATAATTACAAAAAACCGACACTTATTTACAAGCCTAGTGTCCCACATCTATTCATGAACATTCGAGGAGCCAAATCCAAAACTCCTTTGAAGTGGCTAACTTCATGTTCACATAGGTTGATTCTTTTCATCGTGTCCCTGCAAACACACCTTTTCAAAAGATCAATTAAGAAGATAGACTTCAACCTTACAACATGCAAATCTAAGCACTCACATTCAGGATTTCATTGTAGAGTGCTTCAATCAATAACAATAGGTCTTCCAAAATGAATTCTGCCTCTAACGTTATATTAGAGAAGAATTGGGTATTCTATTGTTAATGATTTATACGAGTTTTAGATCCATCTCGTCAACCGATACTTTATGACCAAGTCCTTAGCTAATGCCTTTGTCAAGTGATCAGCTAAATTTTGTTCATATCTTACAAATACAACTGATATTACTCCATCAGTTATTAGCTCACGTACCAAGCTACGCCTAACACCCAAATGTCTTGATTTACCATTATACACTTGACTATAAGCTTTAGCCAATGTAGCGCTATCACAATGTATAGCTATGGGTGATAATATAGGTTTTGGCCACAAAGGAATTGCATAAATTAAATTCCTTAGCCATTCTGCCCTTTTTCGGCTGCTGCCAAGGCAATAAATTCTGATTTCATGGTTGAGGTTGAAATGTACGTTTGCTTTTTAGAACGAAGCCCATGAAATTGCACCTCCTCCAAGCAAAAACCTTCAACCACTTGTTGAAGAGTGATCTTCACCATTGTTTATCCAACTAACATCTGAGTACCCCTCTAATACCGAAGGATAACTCGTGTATGTTAGTCCATAGGTTTTAGTAAATTTAAGATATATATCTCAATACACGATTATTAGCTGCTTGAATTGCCTGTGAAGAGTGCTATGATTCTTTGTGTATCGACTTAGCTTCCCTACCGCAAGAGCTATATCCGGTCTAGTGCATGTCATGCTGGCATACATTAGACATCCGATCACTCGAAAGTACTGGAGCTAGAAACAGGTTTACCTGTATTGAGCACAAGTTTCAAACCAGGTTTCATAGGAGTAGTGGTTGGGATACTGTTTTGACAGTTAAACTTTTTCAACACTTTTTCAATATAGTGAGATTGCGTTAAAGAAATCCCATTTCCGCTACGCTTTATTTTGATTCCAAGAATCACATCGGCTTCTCCCATGTCTTTCATAAAAAAGCTTTACAAAGATCAACTTGTAGTTGATCAGTGCCAAATATTAGCATGTCGACCACATATAATTATATAAACATATGATTACGCCATTACCAACATCATCGAACTTGCTATAAACGCATTTGTCTGATTGATTAAGATGAAACCCATTAGACAAAACCGTTTCATCAAATTTATGATGTCATTGCTTAGGAACTTGTTTAATTCCATACAATGATTTTACTAATTTACATATCTTATGCTCATTACCTGGCATAATAAAGTCTTCCGATTGTTTCATGTAAATTTCCTCTTCTAAATCTCCATTTAAGAATGCGATCTTAACATTCATTTGATGGATCACTAGATTGTTAATAGCAGCTATGGCAATTAACAACATTATAGTGGAGATTAGAGCGACTAGTGCGTAGGTATCAAAATAATCAAGGGTTATTTCATGACAATAATACCAACTATAAGGGGGCTTCTTAGAATAATCCCAACTATACGTAATCTCGTTTTAATATGAACTATGTCTTCATTAATCTCATTTCGTTATGGACAAAATTATGATCTGCTATTACCGGTAATAGTGACCGGTTGTGACTTTCTAGAGTCCTTGAGTGTTCCGTCGTCGTTCATGAAAGCCAAAATAACAAGAAAATTAAAGCATATTTTTCATGGCTTCTATAATACTAATCGGAAAAAAAAATGCAAGATGAATTTTGGAAAGATTCAAAAAAAAAATAACCAATAGCCGAAACTGAAGAGGAAGGTTCAATCATTTTTCCAGGTAACCGGTCACCTATATTAATGAGAGATTAATGAAGACATAGTTCATATTAAAACGAGATTACGTATAGTTGAGATTAATCTAAGAAGCTCCCTTATAGTTGGTATTACTGTCATGAAATAACCCAATAATCAATACCTTTCTTCTGCCTAAATCCTTGGATGACTAATCGAGCTTTATACCAGTTGATTGTACAGTCAACTTTCATTTTCCTTTTGAAAAGCCACTTGCAGCCCAACGATTTACACCCACGAGGGAGATCCGTTAAATTCCAAATGTCATTCCCCAGAATTGAATCAATTTCATCATTTATAGCTTCTTTCCAAAAGGAGGCATCATGGGACTTCATAGCCTCATCAAATGTTCTAGGATCTTCATCAATATAATAACAGTAAGAGTATTGGAATCGTATTTCATCCCTTGAACCTTCGGCCAAATATGTATGGAAATCGGGTCCAAAAGATTTCTTTTTCCTGTTTCTTTTACCCCTACGGGGCTCAAGAGAATTTGACTGAGGTTCAACATTTTTGTCACTTTCTACTCCAATATTGCTTGGAGTCAACAAACTTGGTTTTGGCATAGATGAAAAACGTGTTTCATCAAAGATAGCATCTCTTGATTCAATGACGATATGAACCGACCCTGCATTGTTAGGTTCTATTACATAGAACCTATAAGCCTTGGAATGCATGGCATATCCAATAAAAATAAAATCAATGCCTCTTTCTCCCAATGTTTAAATTTTGGGATCAAGTAGTCTAACGACAGTCCGACATCCCCATACTCGAAGATAATTCAAGTTTGGTTTCTTTCTATAGCATAATTCATAAGGGGTATCCTTATTTTGTTTGTTTAGGACTCTATTTAATAAATAGCAAGCCTTTAACATGGCTTCTCCCCAAAAGCCTTCACTCATTCCCGAGTAAGATAGCATGGAATTAACCATTTCTTTAAGAGTTCGATTCTTGCTTTCTGCTATACCGTTTTGTTGGGGAGTATACAGAGCAGTCACCTCATGTATAATACCACATGACCCGAAATAGACAGGATCGTAATATTCACCTCCCCTGTCTGTTCGCATCTTCTTTATTAGAGAAGATTGTTATTGTAACTCTACTTCATTCTTAAAAAGAATGAACTTACTCATTGCCTCATCTTTAGAATGTAGCAAGAATATATAGCAAAAACGAGTGCAATCATCAATGAAAGTTACTACATATTTCTTATTTCCCAAACACAGTGAAGAATGAAAGTCACACAAATCGCTATGAATAAGTTCCAATAACATAGCTGATCTTTTTACACCTAAAAAAGGTTGTCTAGTTATTTTCGTTAACATGCATGTATTGCATTTCTTTGGAGTCACAACAAAAGGAGGTATTAAAGCATTTTTAGCCATAAACATCATATGTCTAAAATGAACATGGCCTAAACGAGCATGCCAAAGCGTAGATACATCAATATCAGAACATGACATAACATTATTTTTATTCAAACTATTAATATCCATACTATTAGAAATAGTACTATCAAGGTTTAGCATAAACATGCCATTACATAAGTATCCAAATCCCATAAATAATCCACACTTAAAAAGTACATATCTATCAGATTCAATAACTTGCTTAAAACCACATCTAGATAATTGACCATTAGAAACCAGATTCTTGCGAATACTTGGAACGTGTAAAACATCCTTTAAACACATAGATTTTCCAGAACTAAAGACCAACGCGACCTCACCACTTCCTAGAACTGGAGCACTTGACTCGTTTCCCATAAAAATTATGGTCCCATCATCCACGGGCACATACTTCTTGAACCATCCACGATTTTTACAAGCGTGTTTGGTAGCTCCCGAGTCAATCCACCAAGCAATGTCATCATCCTGCATAAAATATGCTTTACGAATACATGGTATATAATTTCCATTAGAAATAACATTACTGGAAAGATTATTACCTTGGTTTGATGGACCTTGGTCTTTAGACCCTTGTCCATCATTCCCCTTTCCTGCTCCTTTCTTTGCAAACTTACAGTCAAGTTTAAAGTGACCAGTTTTGCCACATATCCAACATCCCTTCTTAGATTTCTTATTAGAATTGTCATTGGATTCATCGTTGGAATTTTTGTTGTTGGGACGTTGTAGACACCCACATTTGGCTGTCAGGTGTCTATAGCAGTTTCCGACAAACACCGGATGATGATCGGACGCAAACGTGCTTTAATATACTCGGATATAGGCTCGAAATCATTAGTATTTGACTTGAGCTTTTTACGGAGTACAAATCTCACAAAACTAACCTCAAATTCAGAACCAATGGATCATTTCCAATCGAATAAAGCTAATTTGGGTCAAAACCAACACCAAGGGCAAAACCGTCTTTTAGCAACCGGGTCAAACCCCGGTCAAAAGCATTTCCGAGAAAAAAATATTAGTCACGCCACTTCGAAAAATCTGACTCGGAGTCAAAGACTACACAAAATCAACTACAAAGAGATTAAGCAACCTCGTAGAGATAAAATTTTTATCTCTAAAAGAGACCTCCACCTGTCCAGACCCACTCGATCGAGTGGACTGGCCCACTCGATCGAGTAGGCTCATAAAACCCGCGGGAGCCGGTTTCAGACCGGGCACTCGATCGAGTGCCATACAACACTCAATCTAGTGACTCCCTTTCTATCCAAAAACCGGACTTTTTCTTATCCAAAACCGGTATTTCCTTCTATCCAAAGCAAGTTTCTCTTATCCCAAGACCGGGTATTCTCTATCCAAAGTCGGGGTATTTCCTTATAAATACCCCATCTCCTCAACATAATTGAGGACGACAAATATATGTACCTTGCAACCTTACACCTTTCACGATACAAGACTACGATTTACAACCTTACAATTTTATTTCCATCTCTACACTTAAACCACCATAACTCTCCTACATAACCTCGAAGCTCCCGTGCCCAGCCACAACTAGACGAGCCCCGTTCCGAGAATTCTAAGCATGTAGGTTGAGGGTGCAAATTAAATCCCGACTTTTCTCTCTTCTCTCTTCCTCTCTCACGTCACATCTCTCTCTCTCTCGTCTTCGTCTCTTCTTTCTTTTTTTCGTTTTTTTAGTCTTTTTCATCGTCGTCATAATTATACAATAGACATCACGCATACATAACCTTTTTTAAAACAAATTCGAATCGAACACGTTTAAAGATGAATCTCGTATAAGACCCTTCTAATCCCTTTACGAGCAGTAACAGTGGTGAAGCCCTCTCGAGGAGCCTCACCCTAAACACTCAAGGGCGTGATGGGATCGCGAGTACTCCTCTTTAAACGCGTCTGATTCCCTTTTTCAAGTTTAGAACGAAACTTGTTGATATCAATCGAATATCACACAATCCGCAAGGATACGTTACGATATCGAGACACGGAGGGAATCAATTTTCGTTCCGATCAAACAAATAAAAAACGTTTTTTATTCTTAAGACACGATACCGACTCCATAGTCAAATATTATGTCTAAAAGAAATAATTCAATTCAAAACATCTTATTAACGTCTTCTCTAAAGGTTCACTCTAAATATTAGATATTGATTCCGTAATCAAATATCGAATATGACGAGTATCGAAAGTTAAGTTGAGTATAAATCGTATCATATTTTTACACGACTTATCAAAATTATCGATTTTCAAAAATATAAAAGCAATTTCAAAATCAATGCAAAATTGCAAAACGAGCTATAGCTCGTACAGGGGGCACTCGACCGAGTGCCTAGCCCACTCGATCGAGTGGCACCCCAAAAAACCGGCAGAAGGTTTTTAAAGAGGGCACTCGACCGAGTCTCGTCATGACTCGGCCGAGTGGCCTCCTTCACGCATGAAACGTAAGCCTTTCAACATATTTCAAGCCGTATTAAATGTTTTTATGACTTCGGTCAACACGTGTCATGTCCATCACGTGTCCCACTCTTTTCAAAACCATGCATCATGTCTTTTATATCATTCTAGACTATTTACGGCCCACCAAGATATAGAGTGGGTTCGAATGGGTCCGAACTCCCACAAAGTTCGGTGGCGACTCCAACTTCGATTTAAATTTCAACCCGAGATCCATCTCACATGAGATTCATTCGCCTCCCCAAAGGGCCAAACCCGCGCGTGGCCGTGTCGGGGTGGACCTATGTCATGTCCACAATTTGGCAACTCCGCTGGGGAAGACTGGTGTGTAACTTACCATCGGGATCCTCAGAGTGAGACTCGAGGAGAAATCGTTCAATTAGTACAATACGCGTTTTAGTTCTACGGTTCATGCATAACCCCATTTTTACCCGGGCCGGTAGTGGCGACTGACGTCCCACTATACCGTGATATATTCCAAATGGGATATGTCAAGGTGTCCATGGCTAATTCATATGGGTTTCGCGGCATGTTCTAAGATCAACTCGACTTAGGAAGTCCGTCCCGATTCTCAAAAAGGCCATGCACACTGGTATAGACCCTATTTCGACCGACCGAGACTTAGTGTAAAACATACATGTTGTCGTCATAATGCTTAGGTAACTATGTGCTTCTTTGTTTCCGTGTCATTTTTCAAAAACTGTTATTTCAAAAATGCATCTTTTCAAAATTTTGAAAAAAACTGAAATACTGTCCGTTTCGGGACCCGCTTTTCAAAATATTCAATTTTCAAAAACCCGGAATACTACCGAAATTAGGACTTATGATTTGACTCAAAATAGCCTATTTTTAGCCGGTATTCTATCCGCTTCAAAAATTCAAAAAATTTCGGCTTTTCAAAAAAAAAAAAATTGGGCCCGACGGCACTTTCGCCAATTTTTAAAAAAGTCGGGATCCTATTTTCGATTTTCAAATTTTCGGAAATTCATTTTCGATTTTCAAAATTCCGAAATTCCGGAAATGCTTCTTTTCAAAAAAATATCCAATTTTCAAAAATCGGAATGCTGCCGAAATTTAGACTTACGATTTGACTCAAAACAGGCCTATTTTCTAGCCGACATGCTGTCCATTTCAATATTCGAATTTCCGATCCTTATTCGATTTTCGAATTTTCAAATCTTCAAAATACCATTTCGATTCTCAAATCTTTGAGATTCTATTTCGATTTTCAAATCTCCGAGATGCCGTTTTAAATTTTCAAATTTTTGGGATCCCGTTTTCGAATTTTTTTTCAAACTTTCGGAAATTTATTTTCGATATTCAAATTTTCAAAATTCCAAATATTCAACTTTTCAAAATGCCCGGTCCTATTGGCCCGCTACCAATATCGGGACCGTTCTCTCAATTTTCAAAATTCAATCATTTCTTCAAAACCCTTCTTGTCCTAGGACCTACCGTAATCCGTGTGTCGGATCTTTTCATAATGTTGTCGAAGGTCTATAGCGTCAAAACTCCGTCGATCCTACATCACGGGTTTCTTCCTCATCCCAGTCCGCCTTTTTCTAAGGGCATAACCGACCAACACGAGTCATACACTCGTAAATGAAAGGTTCGTCCAAACACTCGAGTTCTAACTAGAAAGTCCCACGCGAGCTTTCCCTCTAGCAGGACGGTCCCCACGACCTTTCTTAAGGGAATTTCGCCCGTCTTTCAATCCGTTAGTCGAGTCATCTCAATTCTAGAACTCTTTAACTTAAGGGTCTACCCTAATCACAGGGCCATCCTTTTTCAAGTCAAGTCAAGGGTCTCTAGCGTCGAAATTCTACCGATTTTACATCGCGAGTTTCTTCCCCTACCCCGTCTACCTTTCCTCGAGGCCGAGTCAACCATTTACAAGGCATAGCCCTATAACAAAAGGTTCGTGATCCTTACATCTAAGGGCCACTTGTCCGACATTCGAGTCTAAGGGTCATGTCTTACACGTGTTGTCTCATGTACCCCACTTTTGAGTCACTCAGATGCCACACCATCTGAGTCCTATCAGAGTCTTTAGTCTCACTTGGGGGCTGTCCTTCACCCAAGCAGTCGACCATCGTCACCCTAAGGAGTACCCTACGTCCATCCTACATTGGCGTCCTTATGATGGCTTCTTCGAGTCGAACCTATGCTACAAACACTCGAGTCACCTAGGGTTTAGGTCACCACGGTTGGTCTGAGCACGCGACGCGGTCAAACACGTTCGCCCCATTTTCGGACTCACCCTTCTGCAGCTCGAGTCTAATTCGCGGTTGTTAATTTGTCTAGGTCAACGTTCGGGTATCACGATCCAAGAATTTTAGTCATTCCTGTCACCCCCGGGCCATTTCTAGTTCGACTCTCTCTCTTGCACATGCGCAAAACCGAACTTAGGCGAGTTCTAACACCTGTCGTTTCTTCCTATCATGGACCCAATGAACGAGACACTACCAAACCACGGCAAATCCCGCGCTGTCGAGAAAGGAGATATCCAGGAGAGTATGCTTATGCTATCTTGCTCCATTAACAATATCTTCTCAAAAATCAATACCGCCCTAGATAACCTAAGTTCCAGGGTAGCCATCATCGAAGATGATCTCGTAAGAACCCAATCCCGTCTAACACAACTAGAGCGGGTAAGGCAGTCAATCACCCAACCAAGCCATTTGAAGGATGAAGACTCTTACGAAACTGTCCGATTCCCCCAAGATGGCAAGACCGAGAGAGGTAACCCTCAAGTCACATCTCCGAAAATCAAGAATCGGTCAACAGTAAGGACATTTACCCACTTGGATATGTCCTACACCGTCGCTTTCCAGAGGTTGGTTTCGAAGGGCCTAATACTACCTATAGGCCCAACAGCCGACACACCTTCAGAAAAACGCTCCAAAGCATGGAACGTTGAACATTACTGCCAATTCCACATGGGGAGGGGGCACAATACAGAACAGTGCTGGAAACTGAAACATCTCATCCAAGATTTCCTCGATGTCGGGAGGACACCCGTCATGGAAACATTGTCACTTGCAAAGCCCCTCATGGACTATACAGGGCCCGATGACCAAAGCATCCAATCTACCTCCATGTATCCAAGAGTTCGGATTTGATTTAAGTCCTAGTCTGAGTCCGAGTCTAGGATGTACTATTTCTTTCAATTCAAAGTCAGAGTCAGAGTCAACTGTATTCTGTCCTCTTTTCAAAATTCAATAAAATCGGCTTTTCTATTTCTCATATATATATATATGCTTTCCTTATGTGTTTCCGAGAACATGATGAACATCATCATACACTGTGAGCACATGCACGTGACTATTGTAGGCACATCTATAATGACTACAGGAAATCGAGACCCCTGTTTTCCTTTACCTGTTCCATGTCTGACATAGAAAGCCACAAAATTACCCCTAGCAGGAGCGGTATGGAATCTTATGACAAATTTAGGTAGTCTCCTAGTTTGGGTTTAAGACGGGAGGCAAGCCCATTTCCCACAATAAACACCCCTCCAATAAGACCGACCAATCCCTATCTTAGGTGGTAGTCTGATGATAAAAAAAACGAAAAAAAGAAAAATGATGGACAAAAAAATCAAAAGTCCAAGGAAAAAGCAAAAGGCCAAAACAAAAAAAAAGCAGGCCATCATAAAAAAAAGGCCACCCATGGCCGAGGTTAAACGGTCAATCCGAAAAAATCTCATGACCGGGGCTAAAAGGTCAACCAAAAAAAATTCAAAAACCCATGATCGTAGTTAGCGGCAACTCAAGTGAAAGTCTCTTGACCGGGGTACGGTCAATTCAAAATTATCAATGCCCATACCATCAAATAGGGGAGAATCAACCAAGCCAGTCAGCTAACGCCACATCTAACCTTCCCACATTACAACCCTCAAGACCTTCTTGAGACCTAGGCTAAGAGACAGCCCTGGATTTTGAGGATTCAAGCTCCATAGGATACCCTTAAACCATTAGGGCCAAACATGGAAATCAGATCCCGCATTATCATACCTGCCCAATCGAGGTCCGAGCAATTTTTACTCGACTTCCCCCTTTTCTACCACATTACAATATCTTACCCTCGAAGCCTTAGCTCCACAAAAATCGAGCTCCAGATTTCAAATCATCAAAGCCACTTACGGCCTAGCACCACGTTTCCAAAATTATCGAAACCAGTTACCAGCCCCAAACACGGGAACTCAACTTGCGGTCGGCATATAACACGCCCAAATAGTTCACACCACTTCTGGGGGCTACCCCGGAGAATGCTCACAGTCACAAGATTAACATCCTAACTATTCTAGCCTTTTGATCAAGACATCATTGAGAATACACCTAGCCTACACCATTGTTATGGCTAGTTACACACAAAGCCCTAATAAACTAGGCACCACAACATATCTTCCAATTTCACTGAACTACGGCTTGGTTTGATTTCACTGCACGTGAATACGCAGGCAGCCTTTCAACGAGGGCACAACCACCCACACTGACACAAGTGCAAAAAGCACCACCATTCCTGTCACGACACTGTCATGTTCTCAACAGTTAGCTTTGTCGTCCTGGGGGCTTCTCTTAGGCAGAAGTTCTCCATCCACTCACAAAATCCAAATGACTTTCAAAATCTAGCCACCTTTCTATAATGTGTCCTAGTACTTGGCTCAGTCGAAGGCGAGAATCTGTCAGGATTTGAAGCAACACCTACTTTGGGAATACACCCCAAAACCAAAAATTCAAAAGAACACTAGACTACAGCATCGCTACTGCTAAGCCCTGTCGTACAGTTACAGTCTCATTACAGACTACCGCAATCCCCCTACAATATATTCTTCCCATTTCAAGGATTCAACCGTGTTGCCACTCACCTAGGCTACGGAATAGCGCAGCTTAAGAGTCTTGTCATCTTAGGTGGCCCACCTCCCTACCGAGTCATGTCCAACCCCTTTAGGAGTCCAAGTCGTGTCTGTCAACTCGTCATGTCGAATCTGTCGGTAGGCCTTTCTTTTCAAATTCTTGCTTTGAAATTTGCAAAACTTAGCCATTTGAGAAAATCCTTTTCGACAAGGTCAAAATTTCAGTCTATTTAAACTGCAAATTTCTTTTCTACTCCTTTCAATTGTGAAAACCTATCTCCTAGCACGTGAGTTGCTTTCAATACTTCGATTTCAAAATGAAGCAAAAATCATTTTCTCCAGCGCAAGTCAGTCTATAGATGTTAATTACATTTTCTATCTGCTATATTTGTTATTTCGACCTGTATAACTAACATTTCAGGTACCAGCTTGTGCTTCTCAACGGAACGTCAAGTTTTTATCTCCCCAGCGTGAGACGAAGTTTCACTTAAAGTGGCATATGTAAATTGGGATGTATCTGCAAACAGATACACCTAGGGCTTCTTAGGCAAGCTCCCGCGTAATTCCGAGTTGGGATGTGTCTGCAAACGGGCACACCCAGGGCTTCTTAGGCAAGCTCCTGCGTAATTCCGAATCAGGATGTGTCTGCAAACAGGCACACCCAGGACTTCTTAGGCAAGCTCCCGCGTAATTCCGAATCAGGATGTGTCTGCAAACGGGCACACCCAGGGCTTCTTAGGGAAGCTCCCACGTAGTTCCGAGATGAGATGTGTATGTAAACAGATACACCCAGGGCTTTTGAAACAAGCTCCCGCGCAGCTCCAAGATAGGATGTATTTGCATACGGATACACCCAGGGCTTCACAAATAGGTCCCACGGAGCTATCCCAGAGAACAGAACTCAGGTATGATTTCTATCTTATGGCTGGCGAGCCATTTCACGCAAGTCTAATGGACTATAAACGACCCGACCGGAAGTCTACCAGGTCTTAATCCTCGATTGGCCTGGTAGCAACTCTGAAATTTGCCTTGTCCAAGCCTCAGTCAGAGTGGGGGCTCTGTAGACACCAACGTTTGGCTGCCAGGTGTCTATAGCAGTTTCCGACAAACACCCGATGATGATCGGACGCAAACGTGCTTTAATATACTCGAATATAGGCTCAAAATCGTTAGTATTTGGCTTGGACTTTTTACGGAGTACAAATCTCACAAACCTAACCTCAAATTCAGGCCCAATGGGTCATTTCCAATCGAATAAAGCTAATTTGGGTCAAAACAGACACCAAGGGCAAAACCGTCTTTTAGCAACTGGATCAAACCCCGGTCAAAGGCATTTCCGAGACAAAAATATCAGTCAGGCCACTTCGAAAAATCTGACTCGGAGTCAAAGACTACACAAAATCAACTACAAAGAGATTAAGCAACCTCGTAGAGATAAAATTATATCTCTAAAAGAGACCTCCACCCGTCCAGACCCACTCGATCGAGTAGGCTCATAAAACTCGCGAGAGCCGGTTTCAGACCGGGCACTCGATCGAGTGTCATACACCACTCGATCGAGTGACTCCCTTTCTATCCAAAAATCGGACTTTTTCTTATTCAAAATTGGTATTTCCTTCTATCCAAAGCAAGTTTCTCTTATCCCAAGACCGGGTATTCTCTACCCAAAGCCGGGGTATTTCCCTATAAATACCCCATCTCCTCAACATAATTGAGGACGACAAATATACGTACCTTGCAACCTTACACCTTTCACGATACAAGACTACGATTTACAAACTTACAATTTTCCATCTCTACACTTAAACCACCATAACTCTCCTACATAACCTCGAAGCTCCCGTGCCCAGCCACAACTAGACGAGCCTCGTTCCAAGAATTCTAAGCATGTAGGTTAAGGGTGCAAATTAAATCCCGACTTTTCTCTCTTCTCTCTTCCTCTATCTCTCGTCTTCGTCTCTTCTTTCTTTTTTCGTTTTTTTTAGTCTTTTTCATCATCGTCATAATTATACAATAGAAATCACGCATACATACCCTTTTTTAAAACAAATTCGAATCGAACACGTTTAAAGATGAATCTCGTATAAGACTCTTCTAATCCCTTTACGAGCAGTAATAGTGGTGAAGCCCTCTCGAGGAGCCTCACCCTAAACACTCAAGGGCATAATGGGATCGCGAGTACTCCTCTTTAAACGCGTCCGATTCCCTTTTTCAAGTTTAGAACGAAACCTGTTGATGCCAATCGAATATCACACAATCCGCAAGGATAAGTTACGATATCGAGACGCGGAGAGAATCAACTTTCGTTCCGATCAAACAAATAAAAAACGTTTCTTATTCTTAAGACACAATACCGACTCCATAGTTGAATATTATGTCTAAAAGAAATAATTCAATTCAAAACATCTTATTAACGTCTTCTCTAAAGGTTCACTCTAAATATTAGATATTGATTCCGTAATCAAATATCGAATGACGAGTATCGAAAGTTAAGTCGAGTATAAATTGTACCATATTTTTACACGACTTATCAAAATTATTGATTTTCAAAAAAATAAAAGCAATTTCAAAATCAATGCAAAATTGCAAAACTAGCTATAGCTCGTATAGGGGGCGCTCGACCGAGTGGCTAGCCCACTCGATCGATTGGCACCCCAAAAAACCGGCAGAAGGTTTTTAAAGAGGGCACTCGATCAAGTCTCGTCATGACTCGGCCGAGTGGCCTCCTTCACGCATCAAACGTAAGCCTTTCAACATATTTCAAGCCGTATTAAATGTTTTTATGACTTCGGTCAACACGTGTCAAGTCCATCACGTGTCCCACTCTTTTCAAAACCATGCATAATGTCTTTTATATCATTCCAGACTATTTACAAAATGTTATTATCGTTACTAACTCAATTGTTTCTGTCTTTGCATTTTATTTTTGTTGTTGTTTGTTTTATTGTACTAAAACGAACCTCGTATGCTAAATACAACTTCGACGTAATCCAAAGATGCATTAAATCGACGTAGCAACTTTTTCAAATCCTCACATGTTTAGTCAAAATACTGTTTGCATAACATTTCAACCGAATTACTAACGCGCGTATTAAAACATTGAACGATATCTTAGTAGAGGCCGCTAAGTGCGGGCGGGGTTGGGTGTTCTTTGTGAACTTCCCAACACGTACCCTCACCCCTTACTCAGAACCGTGATGTCTGAAACCATTGGCGCACGAGAGTCATTCAATACACGGTAACCGATAATGTCGGTATCGGTATCGCAATGCAAAGGGACGAACCCCATAAACTCTGAAATCCAAATTGGCCGTACTTTGTGCATGGCCCACCAAGATATAGAGTGGGTTCGAATGGGCCCGAACTTCCACAAAGTTCGGTGGCGACTCCAACTTCGATTTAAATTTCAACCCGAGATCCATCTCACATGAGATTCATTCGCCTCCCCAAACCCGCGCATGGCCGCGTCGGGGTGGACCTATGTCATGTCCACAGACGTGGGCGTTTCTTGCTCTTCTTATCACAATTGAAACTTTCACCATGATCCATCATATTCACAGACATTGTCTTTTCTGTGTCCTTGGTTTTTACAGATTCATGCGCCCTAAGAGACTCCTCTATGTACAAACTTTTACCAAGATCAACAAGAGACATATCCTCTTTATTATGTTTCAGAATGTGTTTAAAGTCCTTCCATTGTGGTGAAAGTTTATCAATTATACTAGACACTGAAATGGATTCTGACATCTCCATATTGTGTTGGGCGAATTGCCCCAATGTATGCAATAGTTCATTATATTGTTCCATGAGAGACCGAGAATCAGACATCTTATAATTCATGAAATTTCCAACTAGAAATTTTTTACTAGATGCATCTTCATCTGTGTATTTAGACTCCAACTGATCCCATAAGTCTTTTGCACTTTCAATATTCTGATATACATCAAAAAGAGAATCGGACATACCGTTCGGGATGTGTCCTCTGCAAATATAATCATAATTATCCCATTTGCTCCTTCTCCTTATTTCCTCTACAGTGCTGTTGTCATCCACTTTAGGGCAAGGAGTACGCAGAACATAAATCACCTTGAGATTCGTCAACAGAAAATGCATCTTCTTCCGCCATCTCCTGAAATCGACACCTTCAAACTTTTCCACTTTGTTCACTTTCATCATTTCTTTTGCATTCCCCATCAGTAATAATTTCAAAATAATTGTTCTATTAGATTGTTATGTGCGAATAAGGAAAAGACTGAAAAACAACACTGAATCGACTAATAAACGCTTTCCTAATAGAACAATTCGACCTTTAATCAATAAACAAAGATATAACTATGAAGTATTTTGTGCAGATTTTGCATGTGTTTTCGAATTTAATCAATCCTCTATTATATAGAGTTTGAAGGGGCAAGGATACGAGTTTCTGAAGAGTTGCGACTCTTCAGAAATTTCACCAAAATCTGTTCAAACAGATTTGGCGCCAAAATTTCGCCTCGGGGGCACGGCCCCCGAACCATCGTAACCAGGGCGCTTCGCTCCTGGAACTCCGAATCACTGACCGGGCAGCGAGACCCCCGTAAGAGGGTACCGTGAAATCGCAATTAATTATATATAAGCGTACACTCCGTACTTCTCCGAACTTATATTATATTACATTGAATTCACACATTCGTAAACCAAACCCGAGTACGCTAAAATGAATCGATATTTACACTTAAATCACCAACAATATAATTAGTTCATATTTTCGATAGAAATTAGAAACCACTAACACGATATAAAATGAAGTATATAAGTTGTTTCGATGAATTCCAACACATTTCTAAAGACAATCGTATGACTTTTAAAAGTCTCCATCGAAATCCAAATGACCCACATATTATCCATCGAAATACAAATGGCCCGCATATTACACCGGGTCATTGGATTTGGTGTGAAGTTTGTTCAGCGCAAATATGGATCCGTTTTATTCTGGGACCCAAAAGGCCGTAAAAACGTGGATAATAAATTATTAACTATCAAAATCGGTCATTTTTAGCTATTTTCGATAGCAGTGAAAACTGTACTAAAGCGCGAATATTTTTTTTGACGAAAACTTGTCGACAAAAATAGAATGCGTAATAATGATTATTCGAATGCTAAGACACAGAACAAAAGAAAAGTTATTTCGATGCGTTCGGTCATGTCCTCGAAGTCAATATGATGGTTATTAAAAGTCTTCATTAAAATACAAATGAGCATCATATTACACCGGGACATTGTATTTGGTATGGAGTTTGTTCAGTGCAAATATGGTTCCATTTTATTCCGAAACCCAAATGACCAAAAAAGCATTGATAATAACCTTCAAAATCAGTTTTTTAGCTATTTTCGATCGCGGTGAAAGTTGTTCTCAAGCGCGGATGTTTTTTAACGAAAACTTGTCAACGGGAATAGAATGTCTAATATGATTATTAGAAATCTCTGACAAAATATAAAATGCATTATATAACTTGTTTCGACGGATTCCGACACGTCTTTAGAGACAATCTTATGGCTTTTAAAAAACTGCTTTGTATTCTAAATGACCATCATATTACACACGAAGAATTGTATTTGGTGTGGAGTTTGTTTATCGTGAATATAGATTTATTTTATTCCGGGACCCAAAAAGGCAAAAAAACGTGACCATCAAAATCAGTCGTTTTTAGCTATATTCGATAGCGGTGAAAATTGTTCAAAAGCGCGGATTTTTTTGACGAAAACTTGTCGACAAGAATAGAATGCGTAATAATGATCATTAGGACCCTTAGACACGAAAAAAAATGGAATATAAAAGTTATTTTGATGGATTCGGTCACGTCTCCAAAGTCAATCTTATGACTTAAAAGTCTTCATTAAAATCGAAATGATCTGACCCTCATATTACACCGGAACATTGTATTTGATATGGAGTTTGTTCAGCACGAATATGGATCCATTTTATTCCGGAACCCAAAAGGCCGAAAAAATGTAAATAATATAACCTTCAAAATCAGTCGCTTTTTAGCTATTTTCGATAGCGTTGAAAGTTCTTTTAAGGCACCAATATTTTTTGACGAAAATTTGTTGACAGGAATAGAATGTCTAATAATGATTATTATAACCTTCTTACACGATATAAAATGCATGGAATATATACAGACCTTATTTCGACGGATTTCGACACAAATAAAACGACAATCTATTAATTAAAAGTCTCCATTATTGAAATTCAAATGATTCTCATATTACACCGGGGCATTGTATTTGGTGTGGAGTTTGTTCATGGCGAATATGGATTCATTTTATTCTGGGACCCAAAAAGTTGAAAAAACCTGGATGATAACCTTCAAAATTGGTCTTTTTAGCTATTTTCGATAGCGGTAAAAGATGTTCTCAAGCGCAAAATGTTTTTTGACGAAAACTTGTCGACATTAATAAAATGCTTAATAATGATTGTTATAACCCTATGCACGATATAAAATGAAGTATAGAACTTGTTTCGACGGTTTCCGACACGTGCTAAAAGACAATCTTATGGCTTTTAACATACTCTGTTTGGTACACCGGGGCATTATATTTGGTGTGAAGCTTGTTCAGCGCGAATATGAATTTATTTTATCCCGGGACCCAAAAGGCCGAAAAAACGTGGGTAATAACCTTCAAAATCGGTCTAATTAATTAGCTATTTTCAATAGCTGTCAAATTAGAGTTGTTCTAAAGCATGAATGTTTACACATGGGTCATTGTATTTGGTGTGGAGTTTGTTCGACGCGAATATGAATCTATTTTATTCCGGGACCTATAAGGCCAAAAAAACGTGGATAATAACTTCAAAATCGGTCGTTTTTAGCTATTTTCGATAGTGGTGAAAGTTGTTTTAAAGCGCGAATGCTTTTTAATGAAAACTTCTCGACAAGAATAGAATGTTTAATGATTATTAGAACTTTCTCAAAAGACAATCTTTTATTAGAACTTGTTTCGAATGATTTGCATACGTCTCAAAAGACAATCTTATACTCAATCAGCTTTTAAAAATTTACATTGAAATCCAAATGACCTTCCTATTACCCTGTTATTTATTAAGTCTTTCATGCACGAAATGCTTATTGTTGCACATCCTATAACAATTTTATTGGACTGAAATCGATGGAAAACCAGTAATCATTACTTGTCTTAGCACCGTACTCAAGTATAATTAAGAAGATGAATAATTCTAATGACATACTACTCGCTCTACTCACTCCGTCTCGGTCATTCACTCAGTTGTTGTCATTTGATTAAAATACTCATTTGTTGTCCATTTGTATTTTTTGTGATAAATAGTTTAATCAAAGGACAATAAGTGATCGACCGAGACGGAAAGGGTAATTCAATAGGGAGTACTCCGTATATCATTTTCGGAACTCGAGAAGAGTAAAAAAGTAGTCTATATGGAGTGCCCTGAAATGAGGAAAACCGACCAAGTAGCCAAGACGACGGTATTCTTCATCTGTTCGGTGTCTGCCTTTGGCACCATACGTTGTCATCACAAAAATATCTCCTGAAAGAAGAGCTCTTGTTCGATGACTCTCGTCTGTGGTCTCTGGCAAAACTGGCTCGCACGCGATTAACGTCCCCCTTTTCGGAAGTGCGTCATAGCAGTTCTTCATTATCAACTTCACTTCATCATCCGTCCACGTTGTTAACACCCACTGATAATAATAATGTACATAAATTCATATCCAAATATAATATCAGGTTGATTGATAACAACTATCTCTATGAATAATTTGAGACGGGGTAATTCTTTCTAGTTTCTACCCGGCCGTACATTTTACTGATTTACTCCAGTAAAAAGATGGGAGTTATCTGAATTATTGATTGATGTTAACAGGTTGATCTGAATTCGCACGTGAAAATAAACGACGATGAATGGACTACGTACGTACATTCGTACGAACAATTAGGGCAATGAATGTCGTCCTTTGACTGTGGCCCATAGCCCACAGGGCACCACACAGATGGTACACCCACTGACACTGACCCACGCATCTCATATACTCCACTCCGTACTCTCCGTACTCTCTCTTATGCAGTTATGCGTCTAAGCGTCTTACACTCTTATCAAAGCATGGATATTTTGGGTTTCTTTAAAACCTGTTTTCAGTTCGGTTCTTTGTATTACTCTGTATTACTATAGGTGGTTTATATAAGGTTAAATATGCGTAGAAATCATTTTATAAGACTATGTTTATCCACAGACCCATCATTTTTTCTCAGACTCGGCCACTTCAGCTTTCCACTCACTTTTCATTCTTCAGACTCAGACTCAGACTCATTACAAAAGTTCACTTTATCCACAGACTCATCTCAGACTTTCTCCCCTCACATACCTTATTTTATATTATTTTTTATTTATCTCACCTCAACTTTTTATCTACCTTATTTTATTTTTTTATTTACATCATCTCACATCAACTTTCTACATAACTTATTTTATTTTTTTATTTACCTCAATATCTACGTTTATTTTATAACTCGATTAATTACTCGAATAATTACAATTAAATAATTAATTGTTAAATAAATCTTGTGACATACGAATAAATTTATTTCCAAGTGGTCATTATTAAAAGTGGCAATCGAGCGGGTGGGCCGAGTTCGGGTTGGGTTGTCGATAAACCTGGCAAACAAGTCAACCGGGTCGGGTTTGGGTTAAGTGAGTTTCGCTTTGACTTTGGGTCGGGCCAGATCATTTCGGGTTTGCTATTTTCATCTTTTTAGGGATATCGACTCGTTTTTTATAATAATAGTCAAATTAATACGGGTTTACTCGGGTCAATTCAGGTTACTAGTCCACCTAGACTCTTTAGTTTGGATATCAGAACGGGATCGAGTTGGCTTATTATAAAGGTTGGGTCATTTCAGGTCGAATCAGTTTTGTCATGTTTAGTTGTCGGGTCTGGATCGGATCGTTGGTTCGGGTCGGTTTGGTGATGTTCAGGTCGAACTAGGTTTTGTTTGGTTTGGTCGGGAATAACTATCAATTCATTATCCGTTTTTATTAGTACGTGCAGTATTATTTATCATTTATTATACGAATTTGCTTTTTCTCATATATACAACTATATAATCTAATACAAATTATTTTGATCATGTCTCTTTATAATGAAGTGAAATGAGCTAAAGTAAAATAAGTTGAACTGAACTGAACTGAGTTGAGACAAATTGAACTAAAGTAGCCTGAAATACAGAAATAATAATAACAAGTTTACTATTTACAAAAAAATTATTAATTATTATTGTAACAACAAATAATAATATTAATTATTGTATCAAAAATATTAATTATTATAATTATTATATTAATTTTAATTTTAATAAAAATATTATTAATAAAAATATTTTATAATAATAATAATATTTATAACAATAAAAATAACAATAGTAATAATAAATAATAATATTAATTATTAATAATATTATAATAATACTAATATTAATATTAATAATCAATATTAATATTTAATAGTAATAATATTAATAACAATAAAAACAATATTATTTTTTATTATTATATTAATATTAATTTTTATAAAAATGTCATTAGTTTTAATATTTAACAAATAATAATAATGAATAATAATAATAATAATAATAATAATAATAATAAAAAATAATAATAATAATAATAATAATAACAACTTATTTGAACTGAACTGAACTAAAATGAACGGAACTGAATGAACGAGTCTGAGGATGAGTCTTTGAAATCCAAGACTCAACTTCAGACTTATCTGAGTCTCAGACCGTCTCAACCACTTTATCCAGGTATGAGTCTCAGACTCAAAGAATCTGAGACTCAGACTTTTGTTCAGACTCAACTTCAGACCTCCTTTAATCTTCCATCCGTCTGAGCCTTAGACTCGTACCAACCACATTATCCAGGTATGAGTCTCAGACTCAACAAATCTGAGTCTCAGACTCATACTCAGACTCCCTTTAAACTTAGTCTAAGGGACATGAGAGAGTCAGAGTAGTACAAGTATTGAAAGCGGATACAGTAATTAAGTTGGTTTAGTTCATTACATACCTTCATGAAGATGACATCAGCTGAAGGAATGGATTTAAACATATCCCCACCCACATGGGTAATACCTGTAATGTGTAAGCAATCGATTCACCATCAAAAGATACTTGTACTCAGTGTCATTCTAACTATTCTTGGAGTATAAACAATAATTTACATATCTTGCTTGTTGCATCAAAAATTTTGGTTCATTTCCTCCAACACCAGGAGTTTAGTAAGAACAATATAGGCCGGATTATTGACAGTGTTGTTTATTTTAGGGTTAGAACCAACATTTGGCTCACCAAACCATGGAATCGGTTTGAAGTTTGAATAATTGTATGGAAATAGAAAATGAAAAAAAATGAAATGTAGTAAAAGAGAGGTGAGGGTCACCCACCAGGAATGGGAGGAGCTTGAGCAACAACTTCAGGAAGGTCAAAATTAATCCCTTCCTTAACATTATCATATTTATTCATGATCATCCTCAAACAATCCCCAGCACTCCCACCCACATCAACCAACCTCCTAACACCACCATCATCACCATTGTTAAACCCGTCATAGCCGCTATCAATGACGGCCTTGATGAAGGGCACTGACACCCCCGCCATTGCCTTTTGCATCAGCTCATTCATCTCCTCATCCTTCCCATAGTAGCTGTATGCAGGCTCCCCGTTGGCCACCTCAAAAGGCGTCACTGATGTCGGCCCCTCCACTGCCTTGTGTAGAAACGGCCACGCCTTCACCAACGCCTCCTGGTGGTGTTGTAGTACATAATCCCCGTATGACAACCCTTCCTCGTCCCCCACCAACGCCATCCCCATTTCACTCAATGAGTACCTGTTATAATTATATATATATGAAAACCCATCCAACTAAAACAACTGCTCTAGTACATGCATACCCCATGTAATAACAGAAATAAATATAGCTTAGCTTCGCAAATAAAATCGCGCATGATCCTTTAATAATGAGTTACTCTACTGAAAAACTGTTTCACACCGACTTAATCTTATTACTACATAGTACTATATATTATGTAAATTGAATTCATGATATGTTAAAATATGAATTGTCTCAAGATATATGTATAAAGAGGGTGATCAGCTAGGAGGCAGGGTTTTCGATCGCGGTGTGTTAAACTGTTCAAAGATTATCATTAACATTTTTATTATTAACGATTTTTTCTAACATGATATGCGTGATTTGTGAAAGAATGATAAATACCGTGTATATGATTTAGCATTTCAATTTCTCGTAATCGATTTTATTTGTAACATGTATGTTTGTATATTAACAAATTAATAGTACTCCTACCTGAGAGAAGAATGATGAGGTAGGGGTGGATGTTCAATGAAAACACCATAACTAGCAAGGAGGCGGAGCAGGCGTTGGAGGTTGTCAGCATCGGCCGTGGGGGTGTCCGGAAGTGCAGAAGATACGATGTCTGAAGCGGAGAGGGGGGCATTGGCGCCGGAATCCCATATTGCAGCAGGGACTTTAAGGCGTACCACGGCATTTAATGCCATTGGTACGCTCATCATGTTGGCTAGCTCCAGTATTCCCAGCCTCGCTTTGTTACGGCTTTCCGATGTCTCATCCACCATCAACCTCGTCCTCGTGGTGGTGGTGGAGAGTTTTTTTGTCGACGCCATGTTACTAATCTCTACCTCTCTCCAATGTAAGGAAAGCAGGAATGTAGGACGATAGGGCAAAAACAGAGGGATGTTATTATTTGTCAATTGTCATCTCATGTGATGTTGTTAAACGCTACGTACCCCTTTGAGCTAAGAAAACGGACCCATTTATCTAACATACGCTCCATTTTTGCAAATACTGTACTACCATACATTTCAGAATTCAAGTTATTGGATATCCGATAAAGGTTTTCAACAAACTTTATGTCTACTCTAACTTATCGTGAGACACAGTGAGAGATCCGACTATAAATTTATAGTGAGATTGTTTCATACAGTATATACAAAAATTTGTGAATAAGAAATTTGTGAAATTTTCTTTTTTTTGGTGCACTCAAAATTTCTTTTATTTAAAGAAAAGTCGAAGTTTAGTGACTTGACTCAATGCTAATACACAATTATACTCAAACTGCTTTCTCATTAACTATGCTAATTAGGGAAATGTTGTTCTTTAGGCTTGTATGGAAAACCGGATAAAAACAAAAAGGTATCACGAAACAAGATTATAATTTTACACTAACCCGAAATTCGACTGACCAACCTATGATCCAAGTAATTTTCTCGAACAAAAAATTTGTTCAACCCGTGATGTATCACGGGTATAACACTAGTAGAACTTTTATCGACAAATTATAATCTTGGTTATTGAGAAATTTATAAAGTTGGGAGGTACAACTAGAAATTTTAAAAAACATAAGAATACATCGAAGTCGATAATTAAGTATCCTCTCAATTACTTTCTCTCCATTACCTCTCACAATCTATTACTAACTCCAAAATATTTGTGAGCAAATTTAATGAAATTGAACAAATAGTAGTGAACGGAGGAAATATAAATGTACCTATAATACTCCTACTCCGTATCATTTAGGTTTCTCTTTAATCATCTTATAGCAATTATATAAGTTCCTGAAATAAAGGACACCCATAGAAAAACATTTATTTTTGGATATTCTACGTGGTATCCCTATATTTTCTCATATTCTATGTGGTACCCTTCTTTTAGTCAAAATAACTTTGACTTTAACTTATGGACACGGGTTTCAAAAATGACGATATTTTCTCTGAACTCATTGTCTTTACCAAATCTTCAATTTGATGATTTTTATTTTGCAATTTCGAAACTTCTACTAGGAGTTATGCTCGGTCAAACTTTTGTAAACCGAATAAACTTTGATCGAGTATAACTTTTTATCCCGAGTTCTAAAGTTGATGATTTTTGTCTAAACTGATTGTTGGTAAAAGATCTTCGGTTTGAAATAAAAATTTCTCTTTTGAAATTCATAGCTACTAAAAGTTATCGTAAATCAAAAATATTTTAACCAAAATAACGAGGGGTAACACATAAAATATGAAAAAAAAAAAAAAAAAAAAACCCGGGTAGAGGCCGAATATCCCTTTCTTTTATTTTTCTCTCGTGTATTTCCCTTTTTCTTGTTGAAATAACATCGCAACCAAACAAGAAGGCAAGAAGCCCCCCTCTCCTCCCTGTTAGAGATATTCAATCTCCTTTCTGGAATTTCCTGGATTTTGAATGCTACTACTGTACTGCTAGTCTGCTAGTAGTTATTAGGATTTTGAGTTGGGTTGTTACTGGAAAATGGAGACACAAGCAGCAGCATCTCTGGACAACTCTCAACACTCCAATCATTCCTCTGATGAATACCTTCCCCACCTCTCTGATACTAATGGGTATTCCTTTTTTTTTTCCTTCACTTTTATTATTGCTTAAATTGTGATTTTAGGTTTGCTAGGACTTGATTCTTATCAATTTCTGTATAATTCCTTTTCATGGACTTCATTTTTTATGGTTTCAATGCCAATCCCCTCTTATTTTACATCATAAATTGAATTGAAGTGAATGATAGTATGCCCTTAGTTGAATTTGGATTCGAAATGGCATTGAAGATTTTTTGCTTCTCTAACTGAAAGGAACTTATTGTCATGGCTAGACATATTGATTGAGGGATATAGAGTAATAATTTACTCGATTTCCCGATATTCTATCTGTAGGCTAAATTGAGGGCTAGCTGCATATACAATGTCTACGCCTTATTTTTGTTCGTTCTATTTGTAAAGCTCAGTGAAAAGAAAGTGAGGAAAATGTGCTCCTAGAGAAGGCCTTTTGTTGCATATATTTGTGTTGGATATATGAGCTAGTTTGGGAGTGTTCTTGCTAGCCTTGACTACTTGGATACTTCTCGTTCCATTCATGTCCCAACAACCCCACAACAACATTACCCCCAGTGCCATTGAGGCTCCTGCAAATTGTGGGGTAGAGGGGGTCGGATGTACGCAACCTTGCCTTTGTGTTAGCAACACAAAGAGGCTGGTACAGAAATGTGAAAGTCCCTAGAAAAAGTGAAAACTAAATTGTTTGGTTCTTACACTTCTCTCTACATAAGTCACTTGCCAGTTGCCACACAGACACAGCTGCTGTGATTTCATACTTTGAAGAACTAGGTAGCAATTCCATAGTAGTTTTGTTGGGCAACGTATCTTTGACTTTGATGATGGTATTTTGTCATTTCTTACTGGGGATTGGGGATATCATATTCTTTCACTCTTCTTTCTTCACGCTTTTAGCCATGATATCTCTCACCCATCTGAAAACTATGATTTGATTTTGATTCTTTTGTAAGTTGTGATCCAAATGTTCAACAAACTTGGATACTTAGATTAACCTAAATACCAATTATGGTCATCTGGACAAGGTACCCAAAAGTCGATTATGGTGAGCATGATGATCTCAAGTGCAGTTGGTTGAGCATTACCAATATGTAATCATTGATCATGTGTATAATATGTGTGTATTACTAGTCTTTTATAAATTTCCTATGTTTACTAATTAATTCTCATTTAGAGGAGAATCTGTACGTAAGCTGTCAGCCGAAGAAGTCAAGGGAGCATTAGAAATTACAGCTTCAACAGGAAAATTCTGGTATATTTCCCATTCCACCTTCCAGTTCCACTAATGTCTTTGTATTTCAATAGTGTTGAACAGATGTGAATCTGTAAAAAAAAAATATTGAACGTACATGGTATGATCAGATAACCTATTGATTGTTAGCATTAGTTTTGAAACCCAGGCGAAAAACTCAATCCTGATAAGTAACAATTAATTCGTTAAAATTTATGTCTTCAGCTCTTTCCATAAAAGTTTGTAAGTCATCAGAGGCTAGATATTGCTTGCTGAGTGAACAAATCATATATTATTTCCATCGTCTCCAGGCTTGATTGGGAAGAGCTAAAAAGTATGCTATATTTTCAGTTGAAGCAGGTAATGGCGAGGTATGCCTGTATGTAAAAGCACTATGCATTGCATTATCTTTTTCCAGTCATAGCTCTACAAATTGTCTATTTGGTTTGTGTTTCTGAGAGGACAATGAAAATCACTGCTTTATTGTAAACATAAACATCAAGGTTCTTTCGGAATATCCAGAAGCAACAATGGGTGATGATCAACAAAACTCTGCTTTAGGAGAGAGTTACTCGCAATTGGTGAAAAGGTTGGAGGAAGGTATTTTTTTTTTCTAAAGTTATTTACTATGTTCTGCTTTCTACACATGGGTAGGGTAATGCTTTGTAACTCTTACCCCTAACCTCCATCATAGGTGGGAGTCTTTAAAGCACTGGGTTACTAGATTTATGTTTTTATTTATGTATAATTCGCTGCCAATATGTGCTTCCTGAGTTCTTGTTATCATAAATTGTCAACGAAGCTGTCTGACATC
This sequence comes from Agrostemma githago, assembly GCA_958450325.1. Classification (NCBI taxonomy): domain Eukaryota; kingdom Viridiplantae; phylum Streptophyta; class Magnoliopsida; order Caryophyllales; family Caryophyllaceae; genus Agrostemma; species Agrostemma githago. The sequence goes on from OY288253.1 coordinate 66,758,336, forward strand.
TCATGATAATTATTCGAAGAACGTTAGTGACGAGGTCTTTAACTTGTGTTTAATTGCGGATGTGGTGGTTGGTACTGTAGATGAAGCCCTCAGTAGTTCGTTTTTTCTGAGGCTTAGTGAGGCACTAGCCAAAATGTTTCAGTGTGCCTTATAGGCAACGCACAACCAACAAGGCGCCCTACTATACATTCCCCCAAAAAATTATTGCAGTTTCTTTTCATATTCTCTATCCCTTTTGTCCCTCTCTTTTTGCTCTCATTGCATTTTAAGTTGTGCAACCAGCCGATGTTGGTATCAAAAGATGATTCATATCGACCTCAAATCATTTTGGATGAAGGCTAAGCCTCTGAATCTCTTTGCTGTTGACAATTATCCTTAATGTTCACTCTATTCGGTTCACCTTCTTTAAAATTCAAAAAGGTGAATTATTGTAAAAAAAATGTAGAAAAGACAAATTTGCTTACAAAAACTGTCTCGGGCCTATAAGGCACGCGCCTTTGCCTCATGCCTTCTACCTTGTGCTTTGTCGTCTTGGGCCTTCATGATCTCGTTGCACCTTGCGCCTTTGAAAGCCAAGAGCTAATAATAAGACTTTTTGTAGTTAATGACCTAGAAGTTGGCTTTTTTGCTTAAATAATCTAATCCTTATTTATCTTTCAGTATCTATCGTAGGTCCTAATTTCGCTCTTTCACGTGCAGCTCTTTTCAGCTTCATAGAAGGGCCCCCATTCACATTGCAGAGACTTAGTGAGGTGATTTAATTGTTTCATTTCATTAGCTTTATGGCTCATTGCTTGATTTTCTTGTTTGAGAGCAGACTTTACTTCTTGCAGATAATGTGTAATAATATCGTTGTTTCTGTTTATTCTTCTACCATTTCGTGTAGCTTCAAGTAGTCTTATGTTAAAGAGTCAAATTAAGTTGTTTATTATAGAGTGATGCTGAATCAATTTAAGCAAGCCATTCCCTGCATCTCAGATTTGGAAAATTTGAGTTTTTCTATCTTCTTGTTCTGTGAATTAGATAGTTTTTGGGAACAGATTTACTAGTTCTGATTGTCTTGCACAGTTGCAAGTGTTATGGGTTAGGGTCTTAGTGATATTGCAGTTGAAAGCATTTATTATTGCTTCATATTGATATTTAAAAGCTACTCCGTACTCTTTTTGGATAGATGAGTAAGTAATAGCATGCATTCCTGTAGAAGGCAGTGTAAATAATTATTTTGGACTAGATCGATGGGGTGAAATCATTTGTAGCAGCTTTAGAATTCGACTTTCCATCAGGAATTCTGGATTGGGAAAAGTGTAAAGGAAAGGATAAGAAAGTAAAGGATTTTGTGGATTTTTAGCCTCTGGGGATTGAAATGTACTTTTTGTTGTGTAATTTTTATTTCCATGAAAATTTACTAAGATTTTTTTCAAGAGTTCCATTCCTTTTATATTATTATGCACTAAGAAGCTGAAGACAGAAAAGTGTGTCTGTTTTAATCACTTCATCAGTTTGCCTAAATCTATACAAGCTGTAATACCATGGTGAACGAAAATGGGGTCTCAGCGGCTGCTTGAGTAATTTATGGATTCATTTTATATTTTTGTTTATTCTTCGTTTGTTTCATATTGATGTCTGACCTTGTGCTTAACCGAAACAGATTTTACTTGATGCACGGACAATCTACCCAAATCTGTCAAAACTTGCTCTGGCTTTGGAGAAGGTATGTTCAATCCATCACGTTTAACAACTCTAACTGACTTATCTTTCGTTCATCAACAAACCAATCCATCATGTTTAGAAACTTTCAGATAGACAGTATCACTTCACAAATTGGCCTAGTTAATATTGGTTGCTGCTGTTAATTATTAAAATCTCAAGTTTAGGAAGGCGCTGTCATCATAAATTGTCGGACCTGTGGATCTAACCCGTGTACTATGGTGTTCATAGAATTTATTGGTGACAAGTACCCTGTCGAAGTCCACAGACCCATATCCTACCTCAATTCCGCAAGCTGAGGAGCAGGCTCGAGAAACGCAGCCCCAGCCCCAGCCTCAGCCTCAGCCTCAGCCGGAAGATGAGGGGCAGCAGCCCCAACCTGGGCAAACCAACCCTCGTCCCGATTCCATAGAAAATGGTCAGGAGTCGATGTTGGGAGATGGGGACGAGGTTATGACAGAAGTAGATGCTGAGGTCGAGGGTATCACAATTGATATGGAAACCTTTGAAGAGATCATCACTACTTCTGACACTAATCCCTGAGGCAACGACGAATTTAAGTCGTCAGATTTAAGTGATCCAGTCTCGTGACTTGGTTTTACCCTCCAGATATGCCTATTTCATGGAATCAAACTCTATTTTCACATCCGAATATTGGGACAATATGATGTTTGTTCGTCGATGTCATTGGCTTTTTTATTTACTTGAAATCGTTATTTCTAATTTGTTAGAATGGGATGAGTTTTGGGTTCTCTGAGATTATAGTTGGAAGCTGTAAGTGAAATCACAAAGAGTAATTTGGATGCTGCTCCCCAGTTGCATTCATAGATGGTCGGGGTGGATAAGTTGTTTAGATGTTAAATTTGTGGAAAGTTTCATAAAGTAACAGCCTAAAATCAATCGACTAAAATCTCCCCTCAAAATGAACTCCACCAAAGAGTGGAGATTACTCAAACTAGGATGATGAAGTAATTAGAATAAGTTAAAACAATTTTTTTAATAGAAACATATTACTCTGTACCTTTTAATTATTACTCCATTTATGGATAAAAAAAGGGAAATATTTCTAAGTCATCAACGGTTAATCTTCTATAATGAATAACATTACTCTTCATTAATGAATAACACTTCTATCAAAGATTTTTTCAGTTTGTTAGAAAATGGCCTTCTCAGTTTGCCTTTTTATAATATTGTATAGATAGACTATATAGATGTGTTACGTTTTTGGTATATATCTTCTATTTTTATCTGATTCATAGAAACGTTATTGTCCCGTTGAATGAAAGTGCCTACAAAACTATTGATTTCTTACATGTATAATCAATGTAGAGAAAAAGGATATATGGGTTCGCTAAAAAGGAATACGCTTCTTTTGCAGTTTAAAAATATACTCGTAGTATAATTTCTTAAACTTATTCATGACATAATTCTATTACATTTCTCCGAAACAATATCATATCATACTGATGGTGCTGATGGTGGTTCGTGTGGTCCTCTGCTCGGCCCTGATGGCGGGGGAAATTCTCCTTTTGGATTCGGCCAAAAAACTTGAACTGCTGATGGTGGTTCGTGTGGTCCTCTGCTCGGCCCTGACGGCGGGGGAAATTCTCCTTTTGGATTCGGCCAAAAAACTTGAACTGCTGATGGTGGTTCGTGTGGTCCTCTGCTCGGCCCTGACGGCGGGGGAAATTCTCCTTTTGGATTCGGCCAAAAAACTTGAAGTGCTGATGGTGGTTCGTGTGGTCCTCTGCTCGGCCCTGACGGCGGGGGAAATTCTCCTTTTGGATTCGGCCAAAAAACTTGAACTGCTGATGGTGGTTCGTGTGGTCCTCTGCTCGGCCCTGACGGCGGGGGAAATTCTCCTTTTGGATTCGGCCAAAAAATTTGCTTCTCTTTCGGGAGTTGTTCTTTGGATGGAACTTGAACAACATTGTCATGGGTCAACTTCAACGACGGATGTTGTAAGGTCCGACTTTGGGTTATTAAGAATGTTGAACACATGAGTAGACCTAAAATGATCGATGTGCGCATCGTCAAAGAGCATAAAGAAAGATTAGTATGCATAATTGATAATACCAAATTTTTCGTAGCAAGCTAAGGTTGGTATTGATTGATGGATAATGCAAAATGAATTTACTCAACTACGTTATATATACACATGCGGAGTAGGAGTATAAGGAAACATGAATCAATCAAATTTTAATTGATTCTTACCCATTAGAAATAGGAAAAAACACATAAAATCAATCAAATTATTTGATAGAATCATCAAGATTTGCGATATCATTTCGAAAAGGCTACAATTACTTGCGGTGTATGAGAATTTCATACACAGTGAACCATATTACGTCACGTGTCAAATTTTAGTTAAACTAGGGTTATCAGTTTAGGGTTAAGTTAGTAATTTTACACCTTTAGTTAATTTATTATTAAACTATGATTAAGTTAATTATAGAAACTTTTCATTTTTTAAATTATCTTTATTCTGAGCAAATATATATAAATTTTTTGTTGTGTTCACCATTCAATTAATTAATTAATTTTGATTAAAATAGTTTTATTTGAAGGCAAATTTATTATTATAATTACCATTAATCAATTTTTTTTTACTACTTTCACATAAATTAATACTTCTAGTTGTTTATATCTTCCATATTTTTTTTGGCACAAATATTAAGTAGAGAGTAAAGAATTGATTAAAGTAAGAAAATGTGGGGTATAAAGTACAAATATGGTGGAGTTTGTGAGTAAAGGAAAGAATAAAGAATTAAAGGAAAAATAAAAAAATGATTAAAGTACAACCAAAAATGAAAAGAGAGAAGATAATCGATCTAGTGCCAAAAAAAGAGGAAAGATACACAAAACTAGGAGAGAGTAAATATTATTTATACATCCATTTTTCAAAATAATATTTTCATTTTTCTTGTTTTAAATTGTATTAATTAATTATATATAAAAAAAATCAATTTAAAAACGAAATTAAAAACAATTTAAAAATGAAATTTGAAATTAATAATTGAATTAATTGAATTAAAAACGAAATTTAAACTTAAGGAAATAGAAAAAACAATCAAACGATAGAAAGGAATGTTCAATACAAATATTTTTAAATTTGTTTGATTAAATGAAAAATATATATCACTGCATAGAAATCAAACTAAACAAGGAAAGAAATAAATAATGATTTTTCTTTATAAATGTTAAGTAAATCACATAACTGATATATGTATAATTATATTGTTAGAAAAATTATCATTCCTAAAATTTTTTATTTTTTGAAATATTTACAAAATATTTCCGTACATCGTATATTTCCCACATATTTCCTAATGAATAACAAAAATATTACCAAATATTTCCAAAGACATTGATTTTGTAATCAAATAATATTCATTAATTTACTTTAAATTATCGAAACATTCAATTTTTTTATATATATATTTACTTATTTTATTATTAAAATATTATTATTTTGTAATTTTTTTTATGGTGTTGCTCTTCGCAGTACGCATTTTACTCGACGCAGTACCGTTTTTCGATTTTGCCCCTCTCATTTCCCTCCCTCAAATTCATCACTTCGTTTTTCCTCTCTTTTGTTTCTCTTCTCCATATCTACTTTACTCAACGCAGTACATTTATTTTTTTACTTTTGCGCAGTACATTTATTTTAAAATTTCATGCAGTACATTTACTTTAATCTTTGATATAAAGTCTTGTTTTTAACTTTAGGGTAGTGTTTTTTCCTAACGAGTCTTTACTCAATCTTAACGAATTTTCTTCATATTTTCCCATTATACCCTTTCATAAACTTGACTTTGATATTGAGATTCAAGTGCCACTTGTTTCGTTTTACTCTATTAATTTAGATAATCAATCGCTCTCGAATTCAATTATGACTTTTAATTTCAATTATTGATGATGTAAAATCGGTTATTTATTTACTAATTTTTTTAATTGAATTATTATTATTTGATTAATTGTTTAAGATTTAATAAAGGAATTGATGGATTGATTTTAAAACTTTCAACTAAAATAAAATTAAAAAAAGATAAACAAAAAAAGGAAGACAGTAATTACCTGTAACAAAAAAATAAATTTAAATAAATAAAATATTTTTTTTAAAAAAAACCTCCACGACGTACTCCCTCCCCTAATCCCCACCCACCTTCACCCACCCTACCAGATCCCACCGGCCTACCACTCAGCCACCACATCACCCTCCATCCACCATCCAGCCACCCTACAACCCGACCCACACCGACTCCATGACCATCCCTACCACCCCACCACCCTCCCGATCCGACCCGCCTACCACCCACCACCCACCACCCAGCCCACCTTCTAGCCACCACACACCCCAACCCACACCAAATCCAACCCGATCTCAGCCACCTTGAACTGTTCCGATTTTTGTGGTGGTTATGGTGGGTGTTTGAGATTTATTTAGAGAGAAAAACCAACACTTCACTTCTTGATGACATGAAATGAGAAGGGCAAAGCGGTAAAATGTCGTTAGGATTGTGTAGACACCCACATTTTGACTGCCAGGTGTCTATAATAGTTCCCGCCAAACACCCGATGATGATTGGACGCAAACGTGCTTTGATGGACTCGGATATGGGCTCGTAATCATGGACATTTGGTTTAGGCTTATTACGGAGTACAAATCTTACAAAACCAACCTCAAATCCAGGCCCAGTGGGTCGTTTCGAGTCAAATAAGACTAATTTGGGTCGAATCCGGCACCAGGGGCAAAACCGTCTTTTAGCGACCGGGACAAACCCGGTCAAAGATATTTTTTCCCGAGACACACGGACCAGCCGTGACACTACACGTCTGGTTTGGACTCAAATGCTACAAAAAATCAGCCTCGAAAATATTAAACAAATCCATTCGAGGATAGAATTTGATCTCAAGTGGAATTCTATCCGAAAACTAAGGCAATTACCGACCGAGTGTCAAACACTCAGCCAAAACAGCCGAGATACTCGGCTTCTTCACCAAGAAACGAGACTCTCGCTCCCCTTCGAACTCTTACATTTCCTATCTAATCGGTGTTTCTTGTTGTCCAAACAAGACATCTCTCCTAAACCTCTTCGCAAATAAATAGGACCCTCCATTCAACACAAAATATACAGAAATTTTTTAGGAACCATACTCATCAATCACACATCGAATATTCTCACATACAACCTCGTTATACTAAGCAATTCTCGACGAATCCAACCTGACAAATCCGACCCTCAAACCGGTCGAAACCCGCCACATCACCCGACCAAACCGACACCCCAAATTCATCCCACATCATCTCGACGCTCCCTAGTCTAAGCCACTTTCCGACGAGCTCAATCCCGAGAAAACAAAGCATGTAGGTTGAGGGTGTAAATCAAACCCGATTCTTCCTTTTTTTTCTCTTCCTTTCTCTCGTCCTCTTTCTTTTTCTTCTCGTTGTGTCGGTCCTTTTTTTTAATATAGGTCGTGTCGCTTCCTTTTATTTCTAATATCGATACTACAAAAAACTATTTTCATATATAAATGTTCTTAAAATACGATATCGATTCTCTAATCGAATATCGTATCTAACAAAGAACTAAATTAAATCTCGTTGATGCTAATAAAATCGTTACATCCTTTTTTATACAAAATACGACGATTTTAACGCGGAGAGAATTAACATTTTTTCTTCTTTTCGTTCATTTTTTTTTTCTTTTCTTAAAACAATTTTCAAAACGTTTTTTTTCTAAAATCATTCTGACTATTCGATATCGATTTCATAATCGAATATTGAATACGACGAATATCGAAAGTATAAATCGAGTATAAATTAATCCATATTCGTACGCGATTTATCAAAATTAGAAAATTTTCGAAAACCGGATCCGAGACAGCCACCCACGCGAGTCGCGCCCCTTTCCGGGCGAGTCGTGCGGGCTGCTGTGAGCCGCGGCTTTTTTTCGTTTCTTCCCGATTTTTTCCAGCATCGTTTTCTCATATAAAACAGCGGTTTTCTCGGTATATTTTCAGATTTCGACAAAGTATTTTTCACGAGTTATAAAACCTTTTCCGAGTCATACATATTATCGTATTATATTCCTATTCAATTTATAAATCGTTACTAACTTGTTTGCTCGTGTTTGTAGCGATTTATTTTCATCTTTTGTTTTATTAGACTAAAACGAATTTCACATGCTAAAATAACTTTGACGTTATTAGTTTAACATGCATTAAACGACTTAGCAACCCATTTATTTTTCTCTCACATGCTTAGGAAAATAATGTTTGCATTTCATTCCACTATCGAACTAACACGTGTACACCAAAAACGAACGATATCTTAGTAAAGGCCGCTAAGTGCGGGCGGGGTTGGGTGTTCTCAGTGAACTTCCCAACACGTACCCCCACCCCTTACTCAGAACCATGGTTTCCGGATGTCCGAATCCATTGGCAACGAGAGTCATTCAATATACGATATCCGATAATGTCGGTATCGGTATCAAATGCTAAGGGACGAACCCGATAAACTCTGACATCGGAAATGGGCTATATTTTGTATATGGCCCACTACGACATAAAGTGGGTTCGAACGGGCCCGAACTCCCACAAAGTTCGGTGGCGACTCCTACTTCGATTTAAATTTCAATTTGACCATCTCATATGGAGATTCATTCGCCTCCCCAAACCCGCGCGTGGCCGCGTCGGAGTGGACCTATGTCATGTCCACAATTTGGCGACTCCGCTGGGGATTAACTGATGTGTCACTTACCATCGGCATTCTCAGGGTGAGACTCGAAAAGAAATCGTTCGATTAGTAATGTACACGTTTTAGTTCAATGGTTCATGCATAACCCAAATTTTTTCCGGGCCGGTTACTTGTGACCGACGTTCCACTATACCACGGTGCATTCCTAAATGGGTGCACCAAAGACTTCGATGGCGGAACTCGCATGAGTTTTACGGCAGGTTCTAAGACCAACTCGGCTTAGGAAGTCCGTCCTGATTTGCGAGAAAGCGATCGTCGTTGGTATAGACCCTATTCGACCGACCGAGACTTAGACTAAGAGCATACATGGTGTCATTATACTGTTTCCATGACTACATGCTACTTGATCTTCTTTAGTCTTTTTTTCAAAAACCGTCATTTTCAAAAACTTGCATCTTTTCAAACCCACCCATTTTTCAAAATCCGAAAAGTTACCGAATTTAGGACTTATGATTTTGACTCAAAATAGCCTATTTTTAGCCGGTATTGTAATACCCCGTATTTTTCAAATAGAGTTAAAATTTTAAACATTTATTTAAACCAAGTTTAACGGTTGAAAAATTATTTTCGTAAATAAAATATTTTATTTTCGTTAAATTAAAAATTATTTCGTTATAAAAACAAGAGAATTTATTCATCAAATTTTAAAATTTTTATCTTTCATTAAATAAAGTTTAAAACTTGAAAATATTTTTTTTTTAATGAACTGTCGTTTTAACATTTTCTTGTCTCGTAAAAAAATTTAATAATTTATCGAATTTTTAAAATAACGATTTCTTATAACTTTTGTCCCATAATACTATTTACCGTCTATTTTACTTACCGTCTTACAAATTCCTTTTTGGAAATAAATTTTACAGTTTTCATTATTTTTATTCTGTAATCTTATATTTCAACTTTTTAAGAAAAAAAAGAAGGACATTTGTACGAGAAACGGACCGGAACTCGGGAAAAGTTGGACGTCCTTAAATCCTCCCACGTATTTTTCTTACCCTACACTAATCCTACATCTAACTAACCTACACATGCACTCACCTAGGCTATACTCACTACACTCTTACACCTAACTAACCTAATCGACACTACACCACCTATTACCTTTACTACTACTACTATATATACCAAGTAATACTACTACAACTACTTGCAATTACTACTACTATTGCTGCTGCTACTACTACTTCCTACATACTAATACTCCCTACGTACTACCACTACATACTCTCCGTATTATATTTACGTACTACTACTTATCGTAGTACGTATCCCGTACTATATACTATATTTAATCCCTCGTCTTTTTCTATAATTGAAGCATCGGGAATGAGGAGCTACCCGGTATTTGGAGGAATTACTTTTCTAGTACCGTATTTGGGTCAATTCATTTCGACCTTAATTCTTAATAACGTTAATAAATATCCGTAATAGCTATTAAGGTAACCAGACTATTTCTTATATATAAGTATATTATGTTAGTAATTTAATAAATTGCTTACTTAAATATTTAGGCTAATTTGTATGACTAAATTACTTATGTATAAAAGAAAATGTTACGTGATATTTTATTTGTGTTATATATTTATTTATGACTAAATTCAACTTGATTAAATTATCACTTGTTTGATTTATATATTTATCACCTGTACATTTTTGTTTAGATGAAAAATGAGAAAATGAATAAAAGAACTTAAAACGATAAAATTTACTTATATCGTTTTCATTGTATTTTATATGTATGTTTAAATTCTATTTGTTATGTATGTTTATTCTATGCACTTTATATTTTGTATGTATTTTATATAATTGTAATTTCGGTCATATTTAAGTTTCTTTAGTTTTTTACATTCGTTTATATATTATAAAAATAGAGTAAATTAGTAACCTACAAAATATTTTATTTTAATATTACTTTACTTATTATTTTTATATAAGTAGAAATTTATAAAATTCATTTTATAAAATAAAGGGATATATTTTATTCCAAAATTTTTACACGACATTCAATAAATATTTTTAAAATGATTCTACGTCAAATTTTGTAAATCGTTCAATATGATTTAAATTATATTTTTCAGAAACTATAAATTTTAAAATAATATTTAATTATTATTATACCTTAAATTTTATTTTTATATATATAAAATTTCATTTAAAAGACTTTACTATTTTAAAAATATTACTATATTTGGGATATAATGTTTCGGGTGACACTTGATGAGGATTAAAGTATAACGTTGTCACACTGAAAGTAAGTATTTGGGGATTTGACTGTTTCAAATGAGTCTGACCAATTATTGAAGGTCACCAAATAAAGTACTACTGGTTCACGGGCGACTTTTATATAAAGTTTACGATGCGAGTCTGGGACGAATAGCTTGTGTTGGATTCTACCATGCGTGGTGTTTCGACTGCACTTGTAATAAAAAGCAGACTCGGAGGCTGCGGTGCGAGAGTCGACCTAGTGTTTAAGGTAGTCATCCTCCGGCAGTGAGTTCTGCGGTTCAAGAGTCTGCGTAGGGTATGTGGCGCACATATAGACAAGTACTTGATCAGTATTACCACCTAGGTAGTGGGGGCAGTACTTGATCAGAATATGAGATGGATCGAATTAAATTTTAAATCGAAGTAGGAGTCGCCACCGAATTTTATGGTTATTCGGAACCATTCGAACCCACTCTATGTCGTAGTGGGCCATACTTAAAGCCTGGCCCATTTCCGATGTCAGAGTTTATTGGGTTCGTCCCTTAGCATATCGATACCGATGCCAACTGGAGCGGTTGATCGTATATTGAATGACTCTCGTTGCCAATGGATTCGGACATCCGGAAACCATGGTTCTGAGTAAGGGGTGAGGGTACGTGTTGGGAAGTTCAGCAAGAACACCCAACCCCGCCCGCACTTAGCGGCCTTTACTAAGATATCGTTCGGTTTTGTGTACACGCGTTAGTTCGACGATGAAATGATATGCAGAGATTATTTTCCTAAGACATGTGAGGAAAAATAAATAAATGGGTTGCTAAGTCGTTTAATGCACGTTAAACTACTAACGTCAAAGTTATTTTAGTATGTGAGTTCGTTTTAGTCCAATAAAACGATAAAAAGAATAAAGCGCTACAAACAAAGAGCAAACGAGTTAGTAACGATTGAAATAATAATATAGGAAATTGAAATTGAGAAAATAAATATTAATCGAAATCTGAAAAGTATTACTAAAACGTTGTTTTGTATAAAAAACGATGTTCGAGAAAGAATAAAAAAAACGTGTTTAGGCCGAGAGCCGCGCGACTCGCCCGAGACTCATGCGGGTCGCGTGGCGGCCTGATTTCGACAACGGTTTTCGAAAAATTTTGATTAAATCGCGTACGAATATCGCATAACTCGTACTCGACTTAATATTCTTGATATTCGTTATATTCGATAGTTGATTATCAAATATTTGGAATAGTTTTGGAAAAGATATAAATTTAGAAATCGTTTCGTAGAATAATAAAAAATAAACGAACGAAAGACTAAAAAATAGAACCGGATCAAACTCGTGCGCGAGTCGCCTGGACCGGGCGCGACTCGTGTACGGGTCTGATTTTTATATTTTTTTTGTTCGAAAATTGTTAATCGCGTACAAACATGAATTAATTTATACTCGGTCTATATTTTCGATATTCGTCGTATTCGATATTCGATTAGATATCGAATATTCAGAATGACTTTAGAAAAGGTTTTGAAAAAGTTTGTTTTGAACGAAGAATAAGAAAAAGGAATTTTGAACGAATAAAATGAAATCGCCGAAATCTTAATATAATTCTTTTCGATACGATATTCGATTATATAAAATCGGTATCATATTTTAAGAATATAGGAAAATAGTTTTTAGTAGTATCGATATTAGAAAAATATATGCGATGAACGACCCATATTAAAATATGAAACGACCGACGAAAATAATGAAAAAAAAGAAGAAAAACGTGAGAAAGAGGGAGAAAGAAAGAAGAATCGGGTTTGATTTACACCCTCAACCTACATGCTTTGTGTTCTCGGTATAAGGCTCGTCGGACGGTGGCTTAGGCACGGGAGCGTCGAGATGATGCGGGTGAGTTGAGGTGTATCGGTTTAGGTGATTTGGGACGTCGGGTTTGGCCGGTTTCGTCGAGGTTTCGAGGCTTCGAAAGTATCGGGATTTGCTAACTATCGAGTTGTATGTAAACCGTGTTGCAAGGCTATTTTTTCGGTATAATGAGTGTGTAAAAACCGTGTATATTGGCTGGAAAATCGTTGTAACCGATGTCCTTTTTGTGTTGGACGGGAGGTCCTATTTATAGGGAGTTTCCGACCTTGGTTTAGGAGAGTTTGAATACTGCTTAGGATAGGAAACGTAGGAATTTGAGGGAAATAAGAATTCCGCTTTCTTGGCCAAGAAGAAAGAGGAAAACCGGCTTGTTTGAGGGTGTATTGGCCGGGTGTTTTACACTCGGTCAATGTCTGAATCGGTCTCCGGATAGAATTCCTACTTGAGATCGAATTCTACCTTAAACAGAATTGTTTATTATTTTGTATGGCTGATTTTTGTAGTATCTGAATTCAATCCGGATTGGTGGGGGTGACACGGCAGATTTTATGCCTCGGGAAATATCTTTGACCGGGTTTTGACTCGGTCGCTAAAAGACCGTTTTACCCCTGGTGACGGTTTCGACCCAAATTAGTGTCATTTGACTCGAAACGACCCGCTGGGCCTGGATTTGAGGTTGGTTTTATGAGATTTGTACTCCTTAAAATGTCTAAACCAAATGTCCATAATTACAAGCCTATATCTGAGTCTATCAAAGCATGTTTACGTCCTATCATCATCGGGTGTTTGGCGGGAACTACTATAGACACCTGGCGGTCAAAATGTGGGTGTCTACAGAGTCCCCACTCTGACTGAGGCTTGGACAAGGCAAAAGTCAGAGTAGCTACCAGGTCAATCAAGGATTAAAACCTGGCAGCCTTCCGATCGGGTCGTTTAGGGTCCATTAGACCTGCGTGAAGGGCTCGCCAGCCATGGAATAGAAATCATACTTGAGTTTGATAATGTCGCGGGAGCTTGCCTAGGAAGCTATGGGTATACCTGTTTACAGAATATCCTGTCTTAGAATTGCGCAGGAGCTTTTCGACTAGGGAACTTAGAATTCTTGGGGAGTCTTGAGTGTACCTGTATGCTGACATAATTTGTATGTAACATTTAGGCGAAACATGACTCATGCTGGGGGAGAAAAAAAAGGATGATTTTTCCGAAAAAAATTTGAAAAGGAGAATGCTGAATTTTTTTTGGAAGTTTGGAAATAAGGATGCCTGGGATGACTTTGATTCCTAATTGGATTCTGACACGGATTCCTAGAATTTCTTGGTTAGGCCTGTATGCTTAGATGAAACAGGGGAAGTGAAGCCAAAGTCCTATTCCCATGATGACTAGGAAAAGGGATATTCCCTATTATAAATAGAGGGCTTTGGTTTCTTATTTTTCATATTCCCACCCAAATCTTTTCTTCTATCTCAAAATCCCTTAGACTTTTTAGGATAAAATAAAAGAAACTATTCTTGCGATGGGTATTGACCATTTGACCACGATGCTTCATGCGTGGGCCCAGGATTTTCGAGATGAAGACAGAGTCCAGTTAACTCAAATGGGAATTGTGGCTTTATTCCCATTTCAGCGACTTAAGGTAGATTCGCACTTTCTTGATGCTTGTTTATCCTTTTGGGATACTACTTTTCATATTTTTGCATTTCCTCGAGGAGAAATATGTCCTCTTCCTGAAGAGATAGCAGCTATTGGCGGGTGGTGCCCTAATGCTCGTCCCGCTATTCCCCCATTTTATCCTGACCCAAGGAGGAGGTTGAGGGATTTTCTAGGCTTGTCGCATGCTGAGACGGCCCGTATGGTGAAGGGAAATTCAGTTTCCTTATTTGACTTGGATGACAAATTTATGAACCCGGTTGGTGAAAGAATTACTTCTACCCATAGGCGTAGGGCCTTTGCCTTTTGTATGCTGCATAGATATGCCTTCGAAGGTCGAATGGATGCTGACTCATGCTTAGGTGAGATCAGGCTAATCAGCATAGTTGACCAAATGGAGACAGGTCACAGCCCAGCTTGGCTGATAACTGGGGAGATTATTATGGGTCTTGACGCTAGGAGACTCGAACCAGGTCGGCAATTGACAGGGAGCATCCGTCTTTTGCAGGTATTTTAACCATTTTTCCGATAAATGGCCCGATTTCCCGATTTTCGCGGTAATACCGAATTTTCCCGGAATTTCCAATTTTCCGTTTTTTTTTTTTGAAAATTTTTAATTTTTTGATGATTTTTTTTTTTGATTTTTTTTCGAAAGTTTTTGACTTTTCGAAAATTTCGCAGATCTGGTTATCCGAGCGTCTGTCGATTATAGAGCCCCCGGTAATACCCAAATATCACAGTAGTCAGATCGGTTCAAGGTCTCGCCGAATAAGATCAAGTCATCTCATAACTCAAAAATATTGGGATGAGGAGCTAACGTTCCATGGTGGGCCTTTGATCAGGTGGAACGTCATTTGGTGGTTCCTTTCGAGGCTGACAGGATTAGCTAGGAGAGACAAGGCCCGTTATCTGGTGATATTGTCTTTGGACTGGACTGTCCATATCTACCCGGACCGTATCCTAAGACAGTTCGGTTCGTTTCAGGAGATCCCTGAGACTGAGGCAATCATTAGCGTTTCGATCCAATTGACGGATGCTATGTGTGACACGTGGCTACAGCAATGGTTTACTCGTGTCATATGGACTATACCTCGCCCTTGTCAAACCACTTGGGTTTCTGAATCATATCGCAAATGGACTTCCGAAGAATCCGAGGAGTCCCGTAAAGCTTTGAAGACCGAAGAAGCCCTTGACTTGGCCCGCCGAGAATCGGCCAAAAATAACAGGCGGTTCTTCGAGGAGACTCCCAGTACCTTTGTTGAGCCAGGGTCGGATTCTAAGTCAAAACCTAAGACTCAGACTAATGAGACTGGTGCTAGCGATTTGGAGAGAAGACTCGGACCGAGGCTAGCGGTCTGAGACAGGCTAGGCCCGCGTGATAATGAGGTGCCCGGGGGGCCGAGTTTGAAGAAACGAGCCCGGGTTAAAGAGGTTCCCTTGGTGATTAGGGAGCGTTCACCTCCACCTCGACGCCGATGGACCGAAAAGGAAGCTAAGGGCAAAGGAAAGGGAAAAATGCCCTAGTTTATATTATTTAAGTATTAGTATTTATTTATTGTGTGCTGATTTGTTTTTGTAATTTTACTATTTTTGGGATAAATAAAGAAAGGTTTATTAGAGAACCGTTCCTGTTCTTTCTTTTCTCGATTGCAGTGGTTGTGCCCTTTTGAGGGGCTGCCTACGTATCCATAATAAATGGAATCAAACCAAACGTAGTTCAGACTGAATTAATTTGCAATTTCGAAATACATCAAGACTATTGGTTCAAGATGTTTGAAACAGTAGAATGAATAATTCTAGCTTTTGACTTGTCTTTAAAAGTTTGAAAAAAATGTCTTTTTAATAAACTTTTGCAAATGACATTGAGAAAGGTGGGTTAAGGGTAGTAGCGCTTCAGCTGGTCCAGGTTAGTTGGGTTGACAAACTCGTTCCCGTCCAGATCTGTTAGCATTACCGCTCCACCTGATAGAATCTTCTTTACCAGATATGGCCCAGCCCAGTTAGGTTTGAATTTTCCTCTTGGGTCTACTGGTAATAAAGCTCGTACAGACTTGAGAACCAAATCTCCTTCTTTGATGTTTCTGGGCCTCACCCTTTTGTTGAAAGCCCGCTGGATTCTCTTCTGATAGATTTGAATATTATTGAGGGCACGAGATCGTCGTTCATCTAAAAGGACTAGCGAGTCATATCGTGCTTGAACCCAATCAGCTTCAGGTACTTGACTTTCAAGTAGAATTCTGAGTGATGGCACTTCTAACTCAACGGGTTGGACTGCTTCCATGCCATATGTGAGGTAATATGGTGTTGCCCTGGTCGCAGTACGAATTGAGGTCCGATATCCCCAAAGTGCAAATGGTATCTTGTCGGGCCAATCCCGGTAATTATCGGCCATCTTTTTGAGTATGGTGACAATTATTTTATTAGCCGCTTCTACCGCTCCATTGGTTTGGGGTCGGTAAGGTGAAGATGTATGTCTTTGAATCTTGTACTTGGTCAGCAAGGCTGCTGTTTCGGCTTGAAAATGGGTCCCGTGGTCACTGATGAACTCATGGGGGATCCCATACCGGCATATTATCTTATTTTGAATGAACTTGGCAACATGGCTAGCGTTGAGAATACGATAGGATTCAGCTTTGACCCATTTGGTGAAATAGTCGATTGCTACCAAAATGAAGCAGTGTCCTCCAGTTCCCGAGGGGTTTATCTTCCCAATTATGTCGATTCCCCATGTTGAAAATGGCCATGGTGATGTCATGGTGTATAGCAAGAATGGTGGCATATGTTGTACATTGGCAAAAATTTGACAGTTATGGCAATGTCTAACATATTGCTGGCAATCAGTTTCCATGCTATTCCAGTAGTAACCGAGCCTCATGATTTTTCGGACTAGCATCTGGGCATTCATGTGTGGACCGCATTCGTCGTCATGCACCTCAGCCATAACTTTTTCAGCGTTGGTTTTATCAACACATCGAAGGAGAGCCCCATGTGCTGTCTTTTTGTAAAGTTGCCCATCGTCGGTGCGAATGAACTGGGTTGCCAGTCTTCGCAGGGCCTTTTTGGCTCGTTTGTCAGCTTCGGGTGGATATTCCCCGACTGCTAGGTATGTTAGCACAGCTTGATACCACGGCTCAGGATCGGGTATCTCGACTTCTTCGATGTCGTGGATATATGCCGGCTCGGATCGTCTTTCGACACATATCGGCATACTGGTCATATGGTCGGGAATATTTAGTAAAGATGCCAGCTTTGAGAGTGCATCTGCAAATTGGTTTTCTTCCCGGGGTAGGTATATATATTCTACCTTGTGGAATTGTTTCTCGAGATTCCGTACTCGTGCCTGGTAGGCCACGAGATTAGCATTTCGAGTCTTCCATTTTTGGAGCGCTTGATTGATGACCAGTGATGAATCACCGTGTACTCGGAGGTTTGTGACCCCTAAATCGGCGGCGGCTTGTAGCCCGTGGATACATGCTTCATACTCAACGGCGTTGTTAGTGACGTCAAAGTCCAATTTGATGGATACGGGAGTATGTTCCCCTCTCGGTGAGATTAGAAGAACTCCGACTCCAAATCCTCGGAAATTGGATGCCCCGTCGAAGTACAAGTCCCATGCTTCGGTATCAGTGTGGAAAATGTCTTCGTCTGGGAAGGACCAAGTGTCGGTGTGTCCTTCTTCGGTTACGGGACTGTCAGCGAGAAATTCTGCTACTACTCGTCCTTTGATGGCTTTCAGTGGTACGAATTTTAGGTCAAATTCTGCCAACATCAGAGTCCATCTTGATATCCTGCCGTTGAGGATGGGCTTTTCGAAGAGGTATTTGATTGGATCCATTCTGGGTAATACTTGTACCTCGTAACTGAGCATGTAATGTCGGAGCTTTTTAGTGGCCCAGACCAAAGCTAAACACGTCTTTTCGAGCATGATGTACTTACACTCGTACTCTAAGAACTTCTTGCTGATGTAGTATATGGCTCGTTCTTCGGAATTGACCGTTTGAGCTAGCATAGCCCCCATGGCTGTCTCTGTCGTGGTTAGGTACAGTGACAAAGGCAAACCGTGCTGAGGTGGCATTAGGACCGGTGGTGAGGCCAAAATTTCCTTGATTCTATCGAAGGCTGCTTGACATTTGTCATCCCATAGTAATCGTTCTCCTATTTTCAGTTTCTTGAAGATTGGTTCACACACCATGGTTAGCTTTGAAATGAACCTACTGATGTATTGGACTTTTCCGAGAAACCCTCTTATCTCTTTTTCAGTTTTAGGGGGCTGCATCTCGGTGATGGCCTTGATTTTGGCTGGATCGACCTCGATACCTCGTTGACTGACGATATGACCCAGTAATTTGCCAAATGTTACCCCGAAACTGCATTTCTGAGGGTTTAGCCTCATGTTGTATTTGCGTAGTCGGGTGAAGAACTTTCTCAGGGCGGTGATGTGACCGTCCCTGTCTTTAGATTTGACGATCATGTCGTCCACATAGACTTCCACTTCCTTATGCATCATGTCATGCAAAAAAGTTGTGGCGATTCGTTGGTAGGTGGCCCCGGCATTGATGAGACCAAATGGCATAACAGTATAGCAATAAGTACCCCAAGGTGTAATGAAGGTGGTCTTATCCATATCTTCTTCTGCCATTTTTATCTGATTATACCCCGCATACCCGTCCATAAATGATAGAAGGGCATGATCTGCTGTGTTGTCCACCAGTATATCGATGTGTGGCAACGGGAAATCGTCTTTCGGGCTCGCTTTGTTAAGATCCCAAAAGTCTACACAGACACGAACCTTACCATCCTTTTTAGGGACTGGTACTATGTTTGCAACCCAATCTGGATACTCAGAGACTCGTATGAACCCAGCCTTGAATTGCTTATCGACTTCCTCTTTGACTTTGAGGGACCATTCGGGCCTCATGCGTCGGAGTTTTTGTTTAACCGGCTTGAACCCCTCCTTGATTGGTATATGGTGCTCGGCTATTTCGCGATCAATCCCCGACATGTCCTTGTAGGACCATGCGAAGACGTCTTTGAATTCTTGAAGGAGAACTATGAATTGTTGTTTCTCCTCGGGATCTAAGGATAGCCCTATCTTAAGCATCTGAGGTTCTAAGGTTGTTCCCAAGTTGATGGATTCGGTTTCTTCGATTACTGGATTGCGGGATTCCCTTTGCTCTAGTTGCTCGATCAGGTGTGGAGGCAAGGATACCTGTTCGTCGGGCTTCTCAATGTCATTGCACATAAAATTTTTGAATTTGAGAAAGTTTTGAAAATGAGACAAGTCGTAAGCAGAACGGTTGTTATTATTGATCATAAATTGGGAAAAGAGCTCGAAAAGAGCGGCCATCTGATCACTAGTCAGTGGCGGGATAGGCAGGGTGCCCGGGACAGACCCCGAGACACCAGGAATGGCTAAAGGGAGAGGGGGAGTTACAGGATTGACCCTAGCACCAGACTCACTAGACTCAATCTTAGACTCTGACTCGGACTCCGACTCAGACTCAGACTCAGATTCTGGCATTTCTCCTTCCCCTGTGATCAGCTTGTAAGTTTTTCCTTGACTGTCAGTCCATTTGACAGTTTTCCTCCAAGCTCTGGTTCCGGACCCGACTTCCGAGATTAGCTTAGATGGGTCAAAGGTGCGACTGCGGAGAATGAGGCTGACTAGCTCTTCCTTCGGTGTTGGAACCGCGAGTTCTTCTCCAAAAAGTAACCCTAGCGCGGGCTCGGCATTCTTAGCATCTTCGCATTGGATGAGAGCGAAGATGTCGTCCGGTATGTAGTTGCAGTCCTGGGCCAAGTAGGTCCCAGGGCGTGTGGTGGTAGGCCGATATAGGCCAGTTTGAACAGTCTCGAACACCGGAGTGACAAAGATAACCTTACCGGTTTTAGTTTGGCCCATGTTTTCCGGAGTTAGGGTGTAGCCTAAGCCTGTTTGAGTTCTCCCATTGTCCAGAACTTCGAGAATTTTTCCTGCAGGGAGATCGGGCCTTGATGTAACCCCTGGTAGAAAACCCAAATTCTGCAGCATCCGGTCAAGGTGAACCGTGAAATAAGGGCGGAAGAGATAATCTTCTTCGATGGCCCCTACGAAGTCGAACCCCCATAGATCGGTGCGGCCCGAGGTGTTACAGTTAGCCACGGTCATAGGTGTGGCTTCTAGAGTGATGACGGAGTCATGCAAAGGTAGCTTGATTTTCCGATGCAAAGTGGAGGATACAGCCCTGGTTGCATGAATCCAAGGTCTTCCTAGAAGAAGATTGAAGGAAGAAGTCACATCGATCACTTGAAATTCCAGCTCTTTATCTATCGGGCCGGTTATGATAGTGAGTTTTGTGGCTCCGGCTACCGATTTTGGGCTTCCATCAAAAGCCTGAATGGTTTGAGCTGTCGGAATGTAGTCGGCCTCGGTGATGCCGAGGGCTTTGGCGGTCCTCAAGGGGAGGACATTGACTGCTGACCCGTCGTCAATTAGGGTCATGGGTAGGTATTTTCCACGGCAAATAACCGTGATGTAGAGGGCCATGTTGTGGGCTGGCCCAAATGGTGGGAGATCGGCATTGGAGAAGGTAATCAGTGGACCTTCCTCTATGGATCTTCCTTTTAGGTGAGGTAGGACTGTGGCTACCATTTCAGCCGGAGTAGCCATGGAGTCGATTTTGACCTGATCGAGGGCCTTAGTGAGTGCCTCTCGATGTTCTTGAGAGCTAACTAGGAGTTGCCATATAGAGAGGTCAACCCGAGTCTTGCTTAGCTGTTTCACAAGAGCCTTTTCAGCAGTCGGCTCTTCCGGGGCAGGCTCCACTTTAAGTGGTTCAGCAATGATGAGGGCTTGACTAGTGGCTAAGGCCTTGGACTTAGCCTTCTGAATCTCCTCGGGCGTGATGGGGACAGCTTCCCCTTTGGTGAGGTAGACATCGTCTTCGTCATCGCACCAGTTCCCGTTTATTTGTGGGATAAATGGAGAAATGAGGTGTGAACAATCCATTACTTCTCCGGAAAAGATGGCGTGAGTGGCCAACGGGTTGTCCTTGTTGTTGGGTTTACCCCCAGGCAAAGGGATTTTCCCGCTTTCAATGAGATCTTGGATAAGGTGTTTTAGCTTCCAACACTTCTCGGTATCGTGTCCCTTACCACGATGATAGTGACAGTAGGCCTGGAGGTTGTAGGCCTTAGAGCGACGTTCGACCGGGATATCGGGTATTGGGCCTATCGGGGTGATCAGGCCTTTCGATGATAACCTCTGAAGGGCATTTTCATAGGTAGTGCCTATGTCGGTGAACACCCGGGGAGTGGTAGTTTTCTGGGATGAGGTATCGAGTGCATTTACCTCGTCGAAAATGCTACGAGTGGCGGCAGTAGTAGTGGGCTTGCTTGTTGATGAGCTAGCCCCTTGGTATCCCTTAGTGGAGGCCTTAGTGAGGCTTTCCAATCTTAAGTCATCCTCGATTCTCGTTCCCATTTCAGTTAGGACCGCGAAGCTAGGTATGATGGCGTACCGGAGATGGACCCGGTAAGCTGGAAGTAGGTTCTTGACAAAGGCTTCAACCAGCACCTTTTCACTGGGCTTATCGACCATTTTGACGCTTTCAGCCCTCCAGCGTTGAAGGTATTTTGTGAATCCTTCCTTAGGTTCCTGGGCCATTACCTCCAGGGTGCGCATGGTGGTCTGGATTTCCGTGTTGTCGGCGTAATTCCGAGCGAATTCCGTTGCCACATCATCCCAAGTTTTGTATTTCTTGGGATCGAGCCGGTAGTACCAGGCTCTTGGGTGCTTCTCGAGGGAAGAAGCGAACAGTTGCTTGAACATGTTGGACTTAACCCCTTTAAGAGCCATGAATTCCTTGAAAGCCCGGATATGGTGGACCGGGTCTTCAGTACCCTCGAACATTGGCAGACCCGTCAGGTTGAGATTAGCGGGTAGTTCATCGGTCAGTGGGGTGTAGGTCCTGGCATTCTCCGTATGGATGGAGCTTTGGGTTGTCAGATGGACCTGTTCTTGCAGTTTGAGGACTGCACTGGCCAATGCCGCTAGAGGCCCGTCATCTTCGATCGAAGCATTGGGGGTTCCCTGTTCTACGGCACTAACCCGAGTAACGATGGCGATCTGGTCTTCCCGTATTTTCCTCAATTGGTCTTGGATTTGGGCCAACGAGGTAGTCAATTCATCTATGGCTTTTTGCGTCATGGCTCGAGTGTGGGGTGACCTGTCTGTAAGGGCACCGCGTAATCAGTAACTGACCCAGATCCTAGAATCAAAAGTACATCCCGAGCAAGGAAAAGACTAGACTAGAAAAACGACCGGAGACTGACTTCTAAATGGATGACGCGTAGACGGTGGGCCTTCCTTAGGATTCGGCAGAGTGGGCCTAGTCCTGTGCGAAGGAAGGTCTACGTGAGAATTCCCCAGACTCTAGACTCGAGTGTGTAAACAGGCTTTCCTTTGTAGGAGTTAGTCCTACGAAGGTGGGCCGTGCCTTGACAAGTAAGGCGGACTGGGATGGGGTGGAAACTCGTGATATAAGATCGACGAAGTTTCGACGCTATAGACTCTTACAACCTATGACAAGACCCGACACTGCTAAATACGGGAAGTCCTAAGAAGAAGAGGGTTTTGAAAAGAGGTTTGAATTTGAAAACCGAGCAAAAGTCGGATTGGAAGACCCGATTTTTTTGAAAACCGAGAAAAGGGTTATCGGGCCGAGATTTCGGGCTTTTTTTTTAAAAGGTTTGGACAGCATACCGGCTAAAAAAAAAGGCTATTTTGAGTCAAAAATCATAAGTCCTAAATTCGGCAGCTTTCCGGGTTTTGAAAAATGGATGAGTTTGAAAAGATGTAAGATTTTTGAAAGATGACGGTTTTTGAAAAAGACCAAAGAAGATCAAGTAGCATGTAGTCATAGAAACGGTATAACGACGCCATGTATGCTCTTAGTCTAAGTCTCGGTCGGTCAAATAGGGTCTATACCAACAACGATCGCATTCTCGCAAATCAGGACGGACTTCCTAAGCCGAGTTGGTCTTAGAACCTGCCGTAAAACCCATGCGAGTTCCGCCATCGAAGTCTTTAGTGCACCCAAGTGGGAATGCACCGTGGTATAGTGGGACGTCGGTCACAAGTAACCGGCCCTGGATAGAACGGGGTTATGCATGAACCATTGAACTAAAACGTGTACAATACTAATCGAACGATTTCTTTTTGAGTCTCACCCTGAGGATGCCGATGGTAAGTGACACATCAGTTAATCCCCAGCGGAGTCGCCAAATTGTGGACATGACATAGGTCCACCCCGACGCGGCGAAGCGCGGGTTTTGGGGAGGCGATAGAATTTCCATATGAGATGGATCGAATTGAATTTTAAATCGAAGTAGGAGTCGCCACCGAATTTTATGGTTATTCGGAACCATTCGAACCCACTCTATGTCGTAGTGGGCCATACTTAAAGCCTGACCCATTTCCGATGTCAGAGTTTATTGGGTTCGTCCCTTAGCATATCGATACCGATGCCAACTGGAGCGGTTGATCGTATATTGAATGACTCTCGTTGCCAATGGATTCGGACATCCGGAAACCATGGTTCTGAGTAAGGGGTGAGGGCACGTGTTGGGAAGTTCAGCGAGAACACCCAACCCCGCCCGCACTTAGCGGCGTTTACTAAGATATCGTTCGGTTTTGTGTACACGCGTTAGTTCGACGATGCAATGATATGCAGAGATTATTTTCCTAAGACATGTGAGGAAAAATAAATAAATGGGTTGCTAAGTCGTTTATTGCACGTTAAACTACTAACGTCAAAGTTATTTTAGCATGTGAGTTCGTTTTAGTCCAATAAAACGATAAAAAGAATAAAGTGCTACAAACAAAGAGCAAACGAGTTAGTAACGATTGAAATAATAATATAGGAAATTGAAATTGAGAAAATAAATATTAATCGAAATCTGAAAAGTATTACTAAAACGTTGTTTTGTATAAAAAACGATGTTCGAGAAAGAATAAAAAAAGCGAAAAAAAAACGTGTTTAGGCCGAGAGCCGCGCGACTCGCCCGAGACTCATGCGAGTCGCGTGGCGGCCTGATTTCGACAACGATTTTCGGAAAATTTTGATTAAATCACGTACGAATATCGCATAACTCGTACTCGACTTAATATTCTCGATATTCGTTATATTCGATAGTTGATTATCAAATATTTGGAATAGTTTTGGAAAAGATATAAATTTAGAAATCGTTTCGTAGAATAATAAAAAATAAACAAACGAAAGACTAAAAAAATAGAACCGGATCAGACTCGTGCGCGAGTCGCCTGGACCGGGCGCGACTCGCGTACGGGTCTGATTTTTATATTTTTTTTGTTCGAAAATTGTTAATCGCGTACAAACATGAATTAATTTATACTCGGTCTATATTTTCGATATTCGTCGTATTCGATATTCGATTATGAAATCGATATCGAATATTCAGAATGACTTTAGAAAAGGTTTTGAAAAAGTTTGTTTTGAACGAAGAATAAGAAAAAGGAATTTTGAACGAATAAAATGAAATCGCCGAAATCTTAATATAATTCTTTTCGATACGATATTCGATTATATAAAATCGGTATCATATTTTAAGAATATAGGAAAATAGTTTTTAGTAGTATCGATATTAGAAAAATATATGCGATGAACGACCCATATTAAAATATGAAACGACCGACAAAAATAATGAAAAAAAAAAGAAGAAAAACGTGAGAAAGAGGGAGAAAGAAAGAAGAATCGGGTTTGATTTATACCCTCAACCTACATGCTTTGTGTTCTCGGTATAAGGCTCGTCGGACGGTGGCTTAGGCACGGGAGCGTCGAGATGATGCGGGTGAGTTGAGGTGTATCGTTTTAGGTGATTTGGGACGTCGGGTTTGGCCGGTTTCGTCGAGGTTTCGAGGCTTCGAAAGTATCGGGATTTGCTAACTATCGATTTGTATGTAAACCGTGTTGCAAGGCTATTTTTTCGGTATAATGAGTGTGTAAAAACCGTGTATATTGGCTGGAAAATCGTTGTAACCGATGTCCTTTTTGTGTTGGACGGGAGGTCCTATTTATAGGGAGTTTCCGACCTTGGTTTAGGAGAGTTTGAATACTGTTTAGGATAGGAAACGTAGGAATTTCAGGAAAATAAGAATTCCGCTTTCTTGGCCAAGAAGAAAGAGGAAAACCGGCTGGTTTGAGGGTGTATTGGCCGGGTGTTTTACACTCGGTCAATGTCTGAATCGGTCTCCGGATAGAATTCCTACTTGAGATCGAATTCTACCTTAAACGGAATTGTTTATTATTTTGTATGGCTGATTTTTGTAGTATCTGAATTCAATCCGGATTGGTGGGGGTGACACGGCAGATTTTATGCCTCGGGAAATATCTTTGACCGGGTTTTGACTCGGTCGCTAAAAGACGATTTTACCCCTGGTAACGATTTCGACCCAAATTAGTGTCATTTGACTCGAAACGACCCACTGGGCCTGGATTTGAGGTTGGTTTTATGAGATTTGTACTCCTTAAAATGTCTAAACCAAATGTCCATAATTACAAGCCTATATCCGAGTCTATCAAAGCATGTTTACGTTCTATCATCATCGGGTGTTTGGCGGGAACTACTATAGACACCTGGCGGTCAAAATGTGGGTGTCTACACACATGCTAAAATAACTTTGACGTTATTAGTTTAACATGCATTAAACGACTTAGCAACCCATTTATTTTTCTCTCACATGCTTAGGAAAATAATGTTTGCATTTCATTCCACTATCGAACTAACACGTGTACACCAAAAACGAACGATATCTTAGTAAAGGCTGCTAAGTGCGGGCGGGGTTGGGTGTTCTCAGTGAACTTCCCAACACGTACCCTCATCCCTTACTCAGAACCATGGTTTCCGGATGTCCGAATCCATTGGCAACGAGAGTCATTCAATATACGATATCCAATAATGTCGGTATCGGTATCAAATGCTAAGGGACGAACCCGATAAACTCTGACATCGGATATGAGCCATATTTTGTATATGGCCCACTACGACATAGAGTGGGTTCGAACGGGCCCGAACTCCCACAAAGTTCGGTGGCGACTCCTACTTCAATTTAAATTTCAATTTGACCATCTCATATGGAGATTCATTCGCCTCCCCAAACCCGCGCGTGGCCGCGTCGGGGTGGACGTATGTCATGTCCACAGATTGAGTAAAGACTCGTTAGGAAAAAGTAATTTCGTATAATAATTGTCAATTACGGGTTTATGTCCTAATTTGTGTTTTTCTAAACCGACCCACAACATTAATTAATTAATTAATTTACTTAGAGCATTATTTTGGTGGAAAAAAAATGTTAATTAAGTCGTAAAAAGTGAGAACTGTTTAAAGCACAACATTAATTAATTAATTTACTTAAAGCATTATTTTGATGGAAAAAAAATGTTAAATTGTTAAAAATGAGAATTTTTTAAAGCACAAACCCACAACCGGTAATTACCTCATGGGTAAGAGGTGACACCTACTCCTACTGCAACACTGAATGATTCTAATATCACTAAAGATAACAATAATTAATTATAGGTAAACACACAGTAGTTAGGATATCTAAACCCGCCATTGCCAGTGGCGGGTTAATGAGTTTTAATATATATTTTTTAGCCATTTTATAATTTTGAAGACCCGCCATTAGGAATGGCGGGTTTGGTCCGTCCTAAATCGACCCTATGTCCGAACCTACCTCAGCCCCATTTTGATAAATAGTTTTTATTCCGACCCGAAACGATAATTAGTTTATTTTATTGCATTATTTTTTTGATAAATGGTTCTGAGTAAGGGGTGGGGGTACGTGTTGGGAAGTTCACTGATAACACCCAACCCCGCCCGCACTTAGCGGCCTTTACTAAAATATCGTTCGTTTTTGGTGTACACGTGTTAGTTCGATAGTGGAATGAAATGCAAACATTATTTTCCTAAGCATGTGAGAGAAAAATAAATGGGTTGTTAAGTCGTTTAATGCATGTTAAACTAATAACGTCAAAGTTATTTTAGCATGTGAAATTCGTTTTAGTCTAATAAAACAAAAGATGAAAATAAATCGCTACAAACACGAGCAAACAAGTTAGTAATGATTTATAAATTGAATAGGAATATAATACGATAATATGTATGACTCGGAAAAGGTTTTATGACTCGTGAAAAATACTTTGTCGAAATCTGAAAATATACCAAGAAACCGCTGTTTTATATGAGAAAACGATGCTGGAAAAAATCGGGAAGAAACGAAAAAAAGCCGCGGCTCATAGCAGCCCGCGCGACTCGCACGGGTGGCTGTCTCGGGTCCGGTTTTCGAAATTTTGTTAATTTTGATAAATCGCGTACGAATATGGATTAATTTATACTCGATTTATATTTTCGATATTCGTCGTATTCAATATTTGATTATGAAATCGATATCGAATAGTTAGAATGATTTTAGAAAAAAAAAACGTTTCGAAAATTGTTTTAAGAAAAGAAAAAAAATTTGAATGAAAAGAAGAAAAAATGTTAATTCTCTCCGCGTTAAAATCGTCGTATTTTGTATAAAAAAGGATGTAACGATTTTATTAACATCAACGAGATTTAATTTAGTTCTTTGTTAGATACGATATTCGATTAGAGAATCGATATCGTATTTTAAGAACATTTATATAAGAAAATAGTTTTTTGTAGTATCGATATTAGAAATAAAAGGAAGCGACACGACCTATATTAAAAAAAAGGACCGACACAACGAGAAGAAAAAGAAAGAGGACGAGAGAAAGGAAGAGAAAAAAAAGAAAGAAGAATCGGGTTTGATTTACACCCTCAACCTACATGCTTTGTTTTCTCGGGATTGAGCTCGTCGGAAAGTGGTTTAGACTAGGGAGCGTCGAGATGATGTGGGATGAATTTGGGGTGTCGGTTTGGTCAGGTGATGTGGCGGGTTTCGACCGGTTTGAGGGTCGGATTTGTCGGGTTGGATTCGTCGAGAATTGCTTAGTGTAACGAGGTTGTATGTGGGAATATTCGATGTGTGATTGATGAGTATGGTTCCTAAAAAATTTCTGTATATTTTGTGTTGAATGGAGAGTCCTATTTATAGGCGAAGAGGTTTAGGAGAGATGTCTTGCTTGGACAACAAGAAACACCGATTAGATAGGAAATGTAAGAGTTCGAAAGGGAGCGAGAGCCTCGTTTCTTGGTGAATAAGCCGAGTATCTCGGCTGTTTTGGCTGTTTTTGGCCGAGTGTTTGACACTCGGTCGGTAATTGCCTTAGTCTTCGGATAGAATTCCACTTGTGATCAAATTCTATCCTCGAATGGATTTGTTTAATATTTTCGAGGCTGATTTTTTGTAGCATTTGAGTCCAAACCGGACGTGTAGTGTCACGGCTGGTCCGTGTGTCTCGGGAAAAAAATTATTTGACCGGGTTTGCCCCGGTCGCTAAAAGACATTTGCCCCTGGTGCCGGATTCGACCCAAATTAGTCTTATTTGACTCCAAACGACCCACTGGGCCTGGATTTGAAGTTGGTTTTGTAAGATTTGTACTCCGTAATAAGCCTAAACCAAATGTCCATGATTACGAGCCCATATTCGAGTCCATCAAAGCACGTTCGCGTCCAATCATCATCGGGTGTTTGGCGGGAACTATTATAGACTCTTACAACCTATGACAAGACCCGACACTGCTAAATACGGGAAGTCCTAAGAAGAAGAGGGCTTTGAAAAGGGAATTTGGATTTGAAAACCGAGCAAAGTCGGATAGGATGGTCCAATTTTTTTGAAAATCGAGAAAAAGGTTATCGGGCCGAGATTTCGGGTTTTTGAAAAGGCTTGGACAGCATACCTGTAACAACCCGGATTTTCGATGACTTAAAATAATAGATAATGCGGAAAGTTATCTAAGTTATTTAATTAAAGTTATATCAGAGTGTAAGTAAATCCGGATCGTTACGGATCCTTACAATAATAAACGACTATTAATTACATAGTCTTGATTCAATTAGTACAAAATATAAATTTTATTTTTTAAACTAAACATATTATTATTAAATCTCTCTCGTTTGATTCCCCAACGTCTTAGACCTGCACAAATATATAGAGTAGAGAGACCGCTAAGCGGGATAGCAACCAAACCGTTCATCTAATATCACCTCATACACATAAGATAATCATGTGAATAACAAATAATATGCTTATAAAATATTAAAGAATATCATGTAACAGCTAGTTTCCTTTAATTCAATTAACCAATATGTGAGGTGATGAAAACGGTAAAGTTTAAAAGATGAGACATTGGCAACCATTTGATTTTAAAATCATTTTTCACGTAAACAGAGAATAAACACACGAGTCGTGGCTCCTAGTAACACCGCTACTCCATATTGGCTTGCATCTCACCAATAGAAGTAATCATAGTACCGACTCGTAGACCGAACCGATCTTATGAGGTTTACATCTCACCCATAAGGCTCAATTGGGCCCGAACTTCTATTATATTATACGTTTATTCAAAACGGGGCTCTGGGCTGAAATTAAAGCTGATGATTACATTCTCTGCATCACCAAGAGGGAACCCGCAGTTTTCAGAATCCTGTTCTGCCCCCACTACCTAGGTGGTAATACTGATCAAGTACTTGTCTATATGTGTGCCACATACCCTACGCAGACTCTTGAACTGCAGAACTCACTGCCGTAGGACGACTACCTTAAACACTAGGTCGACTCTCGGACCGCAGCCTCCGAGTCTGCTTTTCATTACAAGTGCAGTCGAAACACCACGCATGGTAGAATCCAACACAAGCTATTCGTCCCAGACTCGCATCGTAAACTTTATATAAAAGTCGCCCGTGAACAAGTAGTACTTTATTTGGTGACCTTCAATAATTGGTCAGACTCATTTGAAACAGTCAAATCCTCAAATACTTACTTTCAGTGTGACAACGTTATACTTTAATCCTCAAGTGTCACCCGAAACATTATATCCCAAATATAGTAATATTTTTAAAATAGTAAAGTCTTTTAAATGAAATTTTATATATATAAAAATAAAATTTAAGGTATAATAATAATTAAATATTATTTTAAAATTTATAGTTTCTGAAAAATATAATTTAAATCATATTGAACGATTTACAAAATTTGACGTAGAATCATTTTAAAAATATTTATTGAATGTCGTGTAAAAATTTTGGAATAAAATATATCCCTTTATTTTAGAAAATGAATTTTATAAATTTCTACTTATATAAAAATAATAAGTAAAGTAATATTAAAATAAAATATTTTGTAGGTTACTAATTTACTCTATTTTTATAATATATAAACGAATGTAAAAAACTAAAGAAACTTAAATATGACCGAAATTACAATTATATAAAATACATACAAAATATAAAGTGCATAGAATAAACATACATAACAAATAGAATTTAAACATACATATAAAATACAATGAAAACGATATAAGTAAATTTTATCGTTTTAAGTTCTTTTATTCATTTTCTCATTTTTCATCTAAACAAAAATGTACAGGTGATAAATATATAAATCAAACAAGTGATAATTTAATCAAGTTGAATTTAGTCATAAATAAATATATAACACAAATAAAATATCACGTAACATTTTCTTTTATACATAAGTAATTTAGTCATACAAATTAGCCTAAATATTTAAGTAAGCAATTTATTAAATTACTAACATAATATACTTATATATAAGAAATAGTCTGGTTACCTTAATAGCTATTACGGATATTTATTAACGTTATTAAGAATTAAGGTCGAAATGAATTGACCCAAATACGGTACTAGAAAAGTAATTCCTCCAAATACCGGGTAGCTCCTCATTCCCGATGCTTCAATTATAGAAAAAGACGAGGGAGTAAATATAGTATATAGTACGGGATACGTACTACGATAAGTAGTAGTACGTAAATATAATACGGAGAGTATGTAGTGGTAGTACGTAGGGGGTATTAGTATGTAGGAAGTAGTAGTAGCAGCAGCAATAGTAGTAGTAATTGCAAGTAGTTGTAGTAGTATTACTTGGTATATATAGTAGTAGTAGTAAAGGTAATAGGTGGTGTAGTGTCGATTAGGTTAGTTAGGTGTAAGAGTGTAGTGAGTATAGCCTAGGTGAGTGCATGTGTAGGTTAGTTAGATGTAGGATTAGTGTAGGGTAAGAAAAATACGTGGGAGGATTTAAGGACGTCCAACTTTTCCCGAGTTCCGGTCCGTTTCTCGTACAAATGTCTTTCTTTTTTTTCTTAAAAAGTTGAAATATAAGATTACAGAATAAAAATAATGAAAACTGTAAAATTTATTTTCAAAAAGGAATTTGTAAGACGGTAAGTAAAATAGACGGTAAATAGTATTATGGGACAAAAGTTATAAGAAATCGTTATTTTAAAAATTCGATAAATTATTAAATTTTTTTACGAGACAAGAAAATGTTAAAACGACAGTTCATTAAAAAAAAAATATTTTCAAGTTTTAAACTTTATTTAATGAAAGATAAAAATTTTAAAATTTGATGAATAAATTCTCTTGTTTTTATAACGAAATAATTTTTAATTTAACGAAAATAAAATATTTTATTTACGAAAATAATTTTTCAACCGTTAAACTTGGTTTAAATAAATGTTTAAAATTTTAACTCTATTTGAAAAATACGGGGTATTACAATACCGGCTAAAAATAGGCTATTTTGAGTCAAAATCATAAGTCCTAAATTCGGTAACTTTCCGGATTTTGAAAAATGGGTGGGTTTGAAAAGATGCAAGTTTTTGAAAATGACGGTTTTTGAAAAAAAGACTAAAGAAGATCAAGTAGCATGTAGTCATGGAAACAGTATAATGACACCATGTATGCTCTTAGTCTAAGTCTCGGTCGGTCGAATAGGGTCTATACCAACGACGATCGCTTTCTCGCAAATCAGGACGGACTTCCTAAGCCGAGTTGGTCTTAGAACCTGCCGTAAAACTCATGCGAGTTCCGCCATCGAAGTCTTTAGTGCACCCATTTAGGAATGCACCGTGGTATAGTGGAACGTCGGTCACAAGTAACCGGCCCGGAAAAAATTTGGGTTATGCATGAACCATTGAACTAAAACGTGTACATTACTAATCGAACGATTTCTTTTCGAGTCTCACCCTGAGAATGCCGATGGTAAGTGACACATCAGTTAATCCCCAGCGGAGTCGCCAAATTGTGGACATGACATAAGTCCACTCCGACGCGGCCACGCGCGGGTTTGGGGAGGCGAATGAATCTCCATATGAGATGGTCAAATTGAAATTTAAATCGAAGTAGGAGTCGCCACCGAACTTTGTGGGAGTTCGGGCCCGTTCGAACCCACTTTATGTCGTAGTGGGCCATATACAAAATATAGCCCATTTCCGATGTCAGAGTTTATCGGGTTCGTCCCTTAGCATTTGATACCGATACCGACATTATCGGATATCGTATATTGAATGACTCTCGTTGCCAATGGATTCGGACATCCGGAAACCATGGTTCTGAGTAAGGGGTGGGGGTACGTGTTGGGAAGTTTACTGAGAACACCCAACCCCGCCCGCACTTAGCGGCCTTTACTAAGATATCGTTCGTTTTTGGTGTACACGTGTTAGTTCGATAGTGGAATGAAATGCAAACATTATTTTCCTAAGCATGTGAGAGAAAAATAAATGGGTTGCTAAGTCGTTTAATGCATGTTAAACTAATAACGTCAAAGTTATTTTAGCATGTGAAATTCGTTTTAGTCTAATAAAACAAAAGATGAAAATAAATCGCTACAAACACGAGCAAACAAGTTAGTAACGATTTATAAATTGAATAGGAATATAATACGATAATATGTATGACTCGGAAAAGGTTTTATAACTCGTGAAAAATACTTTGTCGAAATCTGAAAATATACCGAGAAAACCGCTGTTTTATATGAGAAAACGATGCTGGAAAAAATCGGGAAGAAACGAAAAAAAGCCGCGGCTCACAGCAGCCCGCACGACTCGCCCGGAAAGGGACGCGACTCGCGCGGGTGGCTGTCTCGGGTCCGGTTTTCGAAAATTTTCTAATTTTGATAAATCGCGTACGAATATGGATTAATTTATACTCGATTTATACTTTCGATATTCGTCGTATTCAATATTCGATTATGAAATCGATATCGAATAGTTAGAATGATTTTAGAAAAAAAAACGTTTTGAAAATTGTTTTAAGAAAAGAAAAAAAAATTGAACGAAAAGAAGAAAAAATGTTAATTCTCTCTGCGTTAAAATCGTCGTATTTTGTATAAAAAAGGATGTAACGATTTTATTAGCATCAACGAGATTTAATTTAGTTCTTTGTTAGATACGATATTCGATTAGAGAATCGATATCGTATTTTAAGAACATTTATATATGAAAATAGTTTTTTGTAGTATCGATATTAGAAATAAAAGGAAGCGACACGACCTATATTAAAAAAAAGGACCGACACAACGAGAAGAAAAAGAAAGAGGACGAGAGAAAGGAAGAGAAAAAAAAAGGAAGAATCGGGTTTGATTTACACCCTCAACCTACATGCTTTGTTTTCTCGGGATTGAGCTCGTCGGAAAGTGGCTTAGACTAGGGAGCGTCGAGATGATGTGGGATGAATTTGGGGTGTCGGTTTGGTCGGGTGATGTGGCGGGTTTCGACCGGTTTGAGGGTCGGATTTGTCGGGTTGGATTCGTCGAGAATTGCTTAGTGTAACGAGGTTGTATGTGAGAATATTCGATGTGTGATTGATGAGTATGGTTCCTAAAAAATTTCTGTATATTTTGTGTTGAATGGAGGTTCCTATTTATATGCGAAGAGGTTTAGGAGAGATGTCTTGCTTGGACAACAAGAAACACCGATTAGATAGGAAATGTAAGAGTTCGAAGGGGAGCGAGAGTCTCGTTTCTTGGTGAAGAAGCCGAGTATCTCGGCTGTTTTGGCTGAGTGTTTGACACTCGGTCGGTAATTGCCTTAGTCTTCGGATAGAATTTCACTTGAGATCAAATTCTATCCTCGAATGGATTTGTTTAATATTTTCGAGGCTGATTTTTTGTAGCATTTGAGTCCAAACCAGACGTGTAGTGTCACGGCTGGTCCGTGTGTCTCGGAAAAAAATATCTTTGACCGGGTTTGCCCCGGTCGCTAAAAGACGGTTTTGCCCCTGGTGCCGGATTCGACCCAAATTAGTCTTATTTGACTCGAAACGACCCACTGGGCCTGGATTTGAGGTTGGTTTTGTAAGATTTGTACTCCGTAATAAGCCTAAACCAAATGTCCATGATTACGAGCCCATATCCGAGTCCATCAAAGCACGTTCACGTCCAATCATCATCGGGTGGTTGGCGGGAACTATTATAGACACCTGGCAGTCAAAATGTGGGTGTCTACACAATCCTAACGACATTTTACCGCTTTGCTCTTCTCATTTCATGTCATCAAGAAGTGAAGTGTTGGTTTTTCTCTCTAAATAAATCTCAAACACCCACCATAACCACCACAAATATCGGAACAGTTCAAGGTGGCTGAGATCGGGTCGGATTTGGTGTGGGGTGGGGTGTGTGGTGGCTAGAAGGTGGGCAGGTGGGCTGGGTGGTGGGTGGTGGGCGGTAGGCGGGTCGGATCGGGAGGGTGGTGGGGTGGTGGGGATGGTCATGGAGTCGGTGTGGGTCGGGTTGTAGGGTGGCTGGATGGTGGATGGAGGGTGATGTGGTGGCTGAGTGGTAGGCCGGTGGGATCTGGTAGGGTGGGTGAAGTTGGGTGGGGATTAGGGGAGGGAGTACGTCGTGGAGGTTTTTTTAAAAAAAAATATTTTATTTATTTAAATTTATTTTTTTGTTACAGGTAATTACTGTCTTCCTTTTTTTGTTTATCTTTTTTTAATTTTATTTTAGTTGAAAGTTTTAAAATCAATCCATCAATTCCTTTATTAAATCTTAAACAATTAATCAAATAATAATAATTCAATTAAAAAAATTAGTAAATAAATAACCGATTTTACATCATCAATAATTGAAATTAAAAGTCATAATTGAATTCGAGAGCGATTGATTATCTAAATTAATAGAGTAAAACGAAACAAGTGGCACTTGAATCTCAATATCAAAGTCAAGTTTATGAAAGGGTATAATGGGAAAATATGAAGAAAATTCGTTAAGATTGAGTAAAGACTCGTTAGGAAAAAGCACTACCCTAAAGTTAAAAACAATACTTTATATCAAAGATTAAAGTAAATGTACTGCATGAAATTTTAAAATAAATGTACTGCGCAAAAGTAAAAAAATAAATGTACTGCGTTGAGTAAAGTAGATATGGAGAAGAGAAACAAAAGAGAGGAAAAACGAAGTGATGAATTTGAGGGAGGGAAATGAGAGGGGCAAAATCGAAAAACGGTACTGCGTCGAGTAAAATGCGTACTGCGAAGAGCAACACCATAAAAAAAATTACAAAATAATAATATTTTAATAATAAAATAAGTAAATATATATATAAAAAAATTGAATGTTTCGATAATTTAAAGTAAATTAATGAATATTATTTGATTACAAAATCAATGTCTTTGGAAATATTTGGTAATATTTTTGTTATTCATTAGGAAATATGTGGGAAATATACGATGTACGGAAATATTTTGTAAATATTTCAAAAAATAAAAAATTTTAGGAATGATAATTTTTCTAACAATATAATTATACATATATCAGTTATGTGATTTACTTAACATTTATAAAGAAAAATCATTATTTATTTCTTTCCTTGTTTAGTTTGATTTCTATGCAGTGATATATATTTTTCATTTAATCAAACAAATTTAAAAATATTTGTATTGAACATTCCTTTCTATCGTTTGATTGTTTTTTCTATTTCCTTAAGTTTAAATTTCGTTTTTAATTCAATTAATTCAATTATTAATTTCAAATTTCATTTTTAAATTGTTTTTAATTTCGTTTTTAAATTGATTTTTTTTATATATAATTAATTAATACAATTTAAAACAAGAAAAATGAAAATATTATTTTGAAAAATGGATGTATAAATAATATTTACTCTCTCCTAGTTTTGTGTATCTTTCCTCTTTTTTTGGCACTAGATCGATTATCTTCTCTCTTTTCATTTTTGGTTGTACTTTAATCATTTTTTTATTTTTCCTTTAATTCTTTATTCTTTCCTTTACTCACAAACTCCACCATATTTGTACTTTATACCCCACATTTTCTTACTTTAATCAATTCTTTACTCTCTACTTAATATTTGTGCCAAAAAAAATATGGAAGATATAAACAACTAGAAGTATTAATTTATGTGAAAGTAGTAAAAAAAAATTGATTAATGGTAATTATAATAATAAATTTGCCTTCAAATAAAACTATTTTAATCAAAATTAATTAATTAATTGAATGGTGAACACAACAAAAAATTTATATATATTTGCTCAGAATAAAGATAATTTAAAAAATGAAAAGTTTCTATAATTAACTTAATCATAGTTTAATAATAAATTAACTAAAGGTGTAAAATTACTAACTTAACCCTAAACTGATAACCCTAGTTTAACTAAAATTTGACACGTGACGTAATATGGTTCACTGTGTATGAAATTCTCATACACCGCAAGTAATTGTAGCCTTTTCGAAATGATATCGCAAATCTTGATGATTCTATCAAATAATTTGATTGATTTTATGTGTTTTTTCCTATTTCTAATGGGTAAGAATCAATTAAAATTTGATTGATTCATGTTTCCTTATACTCCTACTCCGCATGTGTATATATAACGTAGTTGAGTAAATTCATTTTGCATTATCCATCAATCAATACCAACCTTAGCTTGCTACGAAAAATTTGGTATTATCAATTATGCATACTAATCTTTCTTTATGCTCTTTGACGATGCGCACATCGATCATTTTAGGTCTACTCATGTGTTCAACATTCTTAATAACCCAAAGTCGGACCTTACAACATCCGTCGTTGAAGTTGACCCATGACAATGTTGTTCAAGTTCCATCCAAAGAACAACTCCCGAAAGAGAAGCAAATTTTTTGGCCGAATCCAAAAGGAGAATTTCCCCCGCCGTCAGGGCCGAGCAGAGGACCACACGAACCACCATCAGCAGTTCAAGTTTTTTGGCCGAATCCAAAAGGAGAATTTCCCCCGCCGTCAGGGCCGAGCAGAGGACCACACGAACCACCATCAGCACTTCAAGTTTTTTGGCCGAATCCAAAAGGAGAATTTCCCCCGCCGTCAGGGCCGAGCAGAGGACCACACGAACCACCATCAGCAGTTCAAGTTTTTTGGCCGAATCCAAAAGGAGAATTTCCCCCGCCGTCAGGGCCGAGCAGAGGACCACACGAACCACCATCAGCAGTTCAAGTTTTTTGGCCGAATCCAAAAGGAGAATTTCCCCCGCCATCAGGGCCGAGCAGAGGACCACACGAACCACCATCAGCACCATCAGTATGATATGATATTGTTTCGGAGAAATGTAATAGAATTATGTCATGAATAAGTTTAAGAAATTATACTACGAGTATATTTTTAAACTGCAAAAGAAGCGTATTCCTTTTTAGCGAACCCATATATCCTTTTTCTCTACATTGATTATACATGTAAGAAATCAATAGTTTTGTAGGCACTTTCATTCAACGGGACAATAACGTTTCTATGAATCAGATAAAAATAGAAGATATATACCAAAAACGTAACACATCTATATAGTCTATCTATACAATATTATAAAAAGGCAAACTGAGAAGGCCATTTTCTAACAAACTGAAAAAATCTTTGATAGAAGTGTTATTCATTAATGAAGAGTAATGTTATTCATTATAGAAGATTAACCGTTGATGACTTAGAAATATTTCCCTTTTTTTATCCATAAATGGAGTAATAATTAAAAGGTACAGAGTAATATGTTTCTATTAAAAAAATTGTTTTAACTTATTCTAATTACTTCATCATCCTAGTTTGAGTAATCTCCACTCTTTGGTGGAGTTCATTTTGAGGGGAGATTTTAGTCGATTGATTTTAGGCTGTTACTTTATGAAACTTTCCACAAATTTAACATCTAAACAACTTATCCACCCCGACCATCTATGAATGCAACTGGGGAGCAGCATCCAAATTACTCTTTGTGATTTCACTTACAGCTTCCAACTATAATCTCAGAGAACCCAAAACTCATCCCATTCTAACAAATTAGAAATAACGATTTCAAGTAAATAAAAAAGCCAATGACATCGACGAACAAACATCATATTGTCCCAATATTCGGATGTGAAAATAGAGTTTGATTCCATGAAATAGGCATATCTGGAGGGTAAAACCAAGTCACGAGACTGGATCACTTAAATCTGACGACTTAAATTCGTCGTTGCCTCAGGGATTAGTGTCAGAAGTAGTGATGATCTCTTCAAAGGTTTCCATATCAATTGTGATACCCTCGACCTCAGCATCTACTTCTGTCATAACCTCGTCCCCATCTCCCAACATCGACTCCTGACCATTTTCTATGGAATCGGGACGAGGGTTGGTTTGCCCAGGTTGGGGCTGCTGCCCCTCATCTTCCGGCTGAGCTTTTAAATATCAATAGTGTACTAACCCGTGAAAATTCACGGGGTTGAGCACTTTCATTATCATTAGAAAATATCGAAGATAATTAATAAGCACTATAACATAAAGACATTATTGCATGATACATTTGTGAAAATATTGAATAGAGGAATAGTGTAATAATACCCGTGAAAATTCACGGGCTCGAAACGATTTTTTGCATCAAAAAGGCAAATCACAATCCATATGAGGATGAACGGAAAGAAGATATTGGTTAAAAATAACGTAAACGAAATGAATATTGACGTAGGCGATTGTTACAATTTGTTCATTATCGAAGTCAAAGAACCCACGTGAGTATGTAGATTTTCCTCAATTTCTTAGTGTATGACAAATGTAGAAGGTATCGTAAGTATAACGACATATGACGTCGGAATGAGTACTGATTATTGGATTGTGTACGTTCATGTTTTGTACGGTCATAACTTTTGTTCTGGTTTCTTAGTTTATTAATGGGAATGAATGTCTACGTGAGTATATGTACCATTATATGAACACGAAATTGTAACTCACTTGTTAACTAATGAGTACTAATTTCTTTAAAAGTTATATTAAGATAACTTTACACAAATTTATTTTAATTGTTACAAACGTTATT
Organism: Agrostemma githago; assembly: GCA_958450325.1. Classification (NCBI taxonomy): domain Eukaryota; kingdom Viridiplantae; phylum Streptophyta; class Magnoliopsida; order Caryophyllales; family Caryophyllaceae; genus Agrostemma; species Agrostemma githago. The sequence continues at coordinate 66,797,765 of OY288253.1, forward strand.
AAGTAAAATGAAATAAAAGAAATAATTTGGCCGGACTCGAGTTGAGCTTGAATCTCTCCTCGAGTTTCATATTTAAAACTCACAATGATTTGAGCGGATTTCAAGCCAAATCACCCTTGATAAAATCACATTTTTTTAATCCTATAGTGACTCGAATACAAAACACAAACTTAGAGAAAGTTTATGACGACAAATTTAACCCGATCGATCGGTGAGTAAAGGAGCCTGAAAGCAATCCAATTTTACACCCCTCACCCGCTACACTTGATTATTCGTGATCGAACTCGAAGCCGATTTCATGTCCACTAAGAATATGTTCTTCATAAAATATAATGACCAATTAATCATATATAATATATACTTTTCATATAATTTGACAAATTACTTACAATTAATAATTTCATGATTTTATTATTTATGAAATTTTCTGAAAAATAATACTCCGTACTTTATCTCTAAAACTTTGTGTAATACTTAATTGTTGATGGCTGATATAGAACATTATCTGTAAAACTTTGTATAATACTTAAATTATAATTTATCCCATAATAAGAAAGTTTAATAAGAAATTAATTCTCTAATTAATAAAATAACGATTACTAATAATTACTTGTCCATGCGAATTTGTCGTAGAATCAAATATTGATGAAGGACAATTTTTTGCGTTAAATAAAAGGTTACTGTAATACATATAAAATACTATGTATTATATTAGAGAAAGTACTAACAAAGAATCATCAATTTTAATATTTAAATTACAAAAATAATTAAAAATGATTTTTTGGAAAATTCTTTTGTATGTACCAATATATTTTATAAAATGAATATTCGTAATACTTATATACTATTGAGATAAGTATTAATAAAAAAAATGAATAATAATTTCCCTACGATAAAAATTAATATTTATATATTTTAGAAAATGAATACTCGTAATATTTACTCCGTATATATTATGAAATTAATTAAAAAACATGAATGATTCGAGCAAGTGAAGACCGTCAACTTGTAGTATATTTATACAATTTTGACAATGAAAATATAAGATAACAAATAATATTTGAGTCAATTAGAAGCAACTCAACACCATCCATCTTTAATTAGGTTGTGTAGCCCATATTGTGTATAACTGTATAACAATAGTCAAGCCTGTATTGCGTAGCCCACTTCGTTGATGGATGCTTTCTTGGGAAGAATTGCCATAATTAGCTCGATTTAATGAGAGTTGAGTATTTTAAAATACTCATCAAAGACATGTGCCACCTCACTTGTCTTGGTGCCTGTTTTAATAAATAAAAGATATGAAGCAATAATAAATGCTTTCAAGTGCAATATCACTAAGACCCTAACCCATAACACTTGCAACTGTGCAAGACAATCAGAACTAGTAAATCTGTTCCCAAAAACTATCTAATTCACAGAACAAGAAGATAGAAAAACTCAAATTTTCCAAATCTGAGATGCAGGGAATGGCTTGCTTAAATTGATTTAGCATCACTCTATAATAAACAACTTAATTTGACTCTTTAACATAAGACTACTTGAAGCTACACGAAATGGTAGAAGAATAAACAGAAACAACGATATTATTACACATTATCTGCAAGAAGTAGGAAACTTTCCTAATTAAACAGATTCAGGTCGGAAATCAATTCGAGATCCGAAAAGACAATTGTTAGGCACTTATTTCCTAACAATCTCCACCTTGCCTCCAATCAGATTAGACAGATGCATTCCAACGAATGCCAATCAGATTACCAGATGCACTCCAAAGAATGCCAGATCAGATGTACCAGAAATCGCCTCAACAGATGTACCAGATGCACTTCAACGAATGCCAGATGTACCAGAAATAAAACTCCTCCCCCTCTCCTGCCTCAGATATTGCCCAACAAAGGGCAATCAGATACTTCCATAATTTAGCAAGTCCAGACCGTGTTGGACCTTGCTATTCGGAACCAGATCAGACAGACCCACCTCATCTTCATTACCATACCTGTTTGGAAGCTTGATTGACCGCTCACGGGCCAAACTCTGCTGCTTCTGAACTGGTAATGAAGAACCCGATGGTTCAGATTCAGATTCGGACTGTAGTGGTTGATCTTCAGACTTTGCTTCACTCTCACCAAGAGTTACTTGCTACTCCACCTGTTTATCAGTACTACCACTACTACTTCTATCTTCCTCCGATTTCAGTGATGATATCATCAGACAGACTGAACTCTCCTCCAGAACGGTCATCTCAGCGGTGACTGTGTCGTCTTTCTTCACGAATGGCGCCCACCGTCTCTGTTGCTTTAACAACGCCCGCATCTTGATCTGCCACAGACTAAAACTATTCCTCCCATCAAAACTCTCAATTTTAACGCTCATCCCAGACATCTTTCTCACAGATCAATTTAACCTGAAGCTCTGATACCAGTTTGTTATAACGGAAGAGAAAGACAAACAAATAAGAACGTAAAATCGAGAGACAGACAGATTTACGTGGTTCACTAACACCCAGTTAGCTACGTCCACGGGCAGAAGGAGGGGATAGTTTTATTAACTTTGAGGAGAGGTTACAGATTTCAGACTGATATCATAATTTCTAGGGTAGAGGTATGAGAGTTTATATAATACTCTCAACCTAAACAGAAACCTTAAACAGATTAGGAAATCCTATACAATAGGAAATCAGGTCAGATACTCAGATATTGATTAGGAAACTCTAATCAATCAGATATTAATTAGGAAACTTTCTTAATTAAACAGATTTAGGTCGGAAACCAATTCGAGATCTGAAAAGACAATTGCTAGGCACTTATTTCCTAACACTTTTAATAGATGAAACATCTATAATTATCAATAATAAATGATACTCCCTCCGATTCTTTTATTTCTTCCCACTTACCATTTTAGGCAAATTCTTTTTTTCTTCTCATTTCTCATTCTTTCCTACTTTAGTTACCTTTTTCAATGTGTTTTAACCAAATTGCCCTTATGAACTTTATGAAACCACCAAAATAACCACTTATTTTCCTACTTTTTTTTTGGAGAAACTTATTTTCCTACTTTAGTACACTTCACTTCACTTATTTTATTTCCATTATTTTATTAGTGTATGTCTTAAAAGTTGTGAAAAAAGTAGCAGGAAGAAATAAAAGAATAGGAGGGAGTACTTGTACTAAATAATTATTGAGAATCTAAATGTATTTAGATTTTTTGAGATTCTAAATCTAAATAGGTGAAAATCTTGAACTTATATGGTTGTATGTTTTGCATAGATGTATAAAAATATGAGGTGAGATCCAAACAATGTACGGTAATAGAGTGCATTTAGGCGGAAAATTGGATGCATGTCATAATTTGTTTTACCTTTGATAACTTTAGGAATATATTCAAATTTTATCATATCTTTCTATTATAGAGTATTTGGTTATACCTATTATTAAGAATAGAGTACATGTTTGGTGATATTATAATCCAGTTATCGTGCAATACTCACTATTACTAAATATACTAGAATGATGACCGTGCAATGCACGGATACTAAAAAAAACAAAAAAAAATAGTTCACTAAACGACATCACATGCATCGGTTGTATGGTAGCTTTTACATCATTTAGTAAACTTCTTTGATCGTTCAAACTATAAAATATCTAAGTCTTTTAGTCCAAAATATTTTACCTATGTCCGTGCAATGCTCATCAAAGTAACAGATCATGTGTCTGTGAGTAATATTAATATCTCTTTGACAACTCATCTGCGAACGTTAAGTTTGTCTATATCTTTTAGTCTTTAGCTTTGTGACTTTCTGGATCGAATATATATTTGCATATGTCATCATCTCTCTAAACTCGACTCGCCCAACGCGTTGTTTTTAGGGTCATGGACCTCTTTTCAACTCGCAACCCATCTAACCCGAACCTTAAAAGACCCGTTGGGTCAATGAGAATTTATTAACATCAACAAAATATAAATATTTTATGCTTCATCTGGTTCTTAATGATGGACCCATTTCATTAAAATATTTCTGACATATAATGAGCGAATGAGAGCAATATGGAGCCATCATTAAGAACCAGAGAGAGTATTATATTTGGATTTATAATTAAAAAATTAATATTTTTAGTATTATAAATTAAAAATATAAACTAATATTCAAATTAATATGGAGTATAATTTCTTTCATCTTTTAATAATAAAATAATTGTTAAACTAATTTTGAAACTTGATGTTAATATTTTTAAAAAAAAATAACATAATAATTAAAGAGTATGATAAAAATATTAAAATAAATAAAATTTAATATTAAAAATATTAATTTGTAATTACAAAGCATGAGGGTTCAAAGCTATTTCTTACTCGTATTCTGACCCAACTCGTTTTCTGACCCATCGTATGAAGTTATTTAATACGGAGTAAATTATATAGTTTAAAAAAGTTGAGGATTACGTACATGTCACTCGAAAAATGTCTCAATTATATTCTTTTTGATTTTAATTATTTAATTAATTAATTTAAGTGTTTTAACTTTATTATATTTTTTTTATTATTCTTTAGTAATATTATTCCGTATATATTAGTGTTCCAAGACTACCGTAACATTGAAATAGTTATGGTAGTATAATCAAATTTGTAATGTTCCAACATTTTTAAACATTTAAATATAATAAATAATTAAGTTTGTATTTAAGAATTCTAAAATTGTTAGATACTGCTACGTCGTTCAAAACTATTTCTGACTCGTATTCTGACCATGATCCATATAATCCGTGCACACCCGTATAAAATTATTTAAATAAATTATGTAGTTTAAAAAAGTTGGAGAATATATGTCACTCGAAAAAAGTGTCTCAATTATATTAATTTTGTTTTTAATTAATTATTTATTTAAGCGTTTGTTACTTTAGTAACCTTTTTATTATTGTATATTTCTATAGTAATGTCATAGTAACGCTCCAAGATTACCATAACATAGAATTAGTTAATAGTTTGATCAAATTTTTAATGTTCAAATTTTTCTAAACACTTAAATATGATACTCTGTAAATGATTAAGTTTGTATTTGTTCCGGTCACGGAAACAATTAACCCGGCTCTGGATCCGGGTTGTATAATTGAGTTATTTGTGAACAATTGATCGTCTGACTTCCTTAATCCTCTCCTTGTCTCACTCCCTTGGTCGGACCTTCCCGGCGGAGTTGGCCTGCTCCCTGCACAAAGAACGCACAGGGCCTCGGAGGTTGTCCGAGGAAACCCTCTCCGATGCCTAAGTTAGTCCGTGAAATGCCTTGATGAACCTAGCTCGTGAGGAACCAGGTGGCTTTTTTAGGAGTAAGAGTCTAGAGAGAGAAAATCTAACCCCTCTCATGTGGGAAATGGGAAAGTATTTATACCTTCCCACAAGAGAGAGGAAAAGAGAAAAGAGAAGAGGGAAATGAGTGGATACTTGTGCGACACGTGGACTCACCTTGTCCACTCACTTCCCCTTACCTTAGGTAAAATGACGGATGGGTCCTCGGTCCTCCTTTGGTTCTGCTTGGGCGGGAGCGCCCTGGAAGCAGGCAGGAAGCCTGGTCTGCCCTGCTCTGCAGGCGGCAAGGCCGTGCCGGGCGGCTAAATAATTAAGGCCATTCACTTGGAATTTTTAATGACATTGCTGGGAGGTCTGCTGGGTAGGCCATCTCTTATTCAGGGATTGGGCGTCCTGGGGCCTGACTGGCAGGCGACCCGAGGCTGGCTACCGACCCCCATCAATTGGCCCTCGCCGGCTGAGGGGGAGCGAGGCTCCTGCTCGGCAGGCGACATCTTGTTTTGGGACGGCGGGAGGTTGACTCTTTGAACACTCTTGCATTAAATACGTTGCATGTTCCCGAGGAAACGAGCTTTAACTTTTCTGGGTATGCAGAGAGTTTAAACGTCTTCTTTCATGATTATTCTTCTTTGCAAAGTGGGTTTTCGAACAGTGTGCCAGTTTGATGATTGGCTCTCCTCTTTGCAGAGATGGTTGAAGCTCCATTAATGCTCTGCTTCTCCTCTTTGTATAAATTGCATCTTCCTTCACCATTTTCACGCCCCATTTCCAACTTTCCTTCCTTTCTCTGTCTTTAATCATGGTTTGGATCAAGAAATTTGTGACTCGTCGTGGAGTTAGATATGTTACTTTTATTTTTAGAGGGTTTTGGAGGCTCCAATATGCTCGAGCTGTCCGCCGTAGTCGCCGTTCACGGATTTATTCCCGCCGGACGGGCAAGAAGGCTCCTGCTAGGATGAACAAGCGCCTCAAGAGGTCCTCACCCCCTGCTGCGCTTAAATTCAGGCGCTGCCCCCAGGGAGGGGGCTGCTTTGACAGGGGATGCCACGAGTGCTTTCCGTGGCTGCACCCCGAACAATTTGACTCCAACTTCTCTGACACTGACTCCTCCTTGGCGTCAGGCCCCTCCTCGCCTCTGAAGAAGACAGGCTGTCGCACCTGCGACGAATCCCAGGCCGTTCCCTTTGGCAGGGACTGGGAGGATTGCAGCCGAGACTCTGACGACAGTGAGGGCCTTGGTTGTTTGAGTGACAGGGATGAGGGTGGGATCCCTGATGATCCCTTCAAAGACTCCCCAGACTGGGACTGGGGTTCGGACTTTGGGGGTCCAGGCAGCCCTGGGGACCCTTCCCCTGACCTGGATGATGATTAGGCCTGCTTAGCAGGGCGTTTACTTGTTGGGCCGGAATTTCTGGGCCCTTGTACGTTTTCTTTCCTTGCTGGGTACTGAATGTAATTTTCCCTTGTAAGATTTAATGAAATGAAATTCAGGCGATGTGTTTGTGTATTTAATATGTGTTTATTATTATTATTATTTTTTTTTTTTTTTTTTTTTTTTTTTTGAAGTGAAGAGGGGACGTCATAGGGTGATCAATCCCTTGACACTTTTTGGTCTTTTCGAGGTTATTCTTGGGAAACCACACAGGACTGACTCCTGAGGAAGTGACGCGTGGGCAGTGGTCTTTGGGTGGACTCCTGAGATTTTGGCGACCCTTTGTATGCCCTTCTCCCTATAAAAGCAATCAGTTGCACATTCTTCTTCTTTTTTCTTCTTCAATCTCTTTTTTCTTGAAATCTTCCTATCCTCTCTTTCTGCAAAAACCCTTGGGTGTTTGACGGTTCGTACCCCACTTTGTACCCCCATTCTTCTGGGAGATTCCTTCTTCGGGCTTTTACCGCACTTGGCAGGCGATCTTAGGTCAGACTTTTGCCTTCCACTTCCTGCTTTTTCTTTTAGATTTTCTGTTTTTCCGCTTCCATTAGAGTAAAATGTTTAGAACCCGTGAGCGGATTTTACCCTTCACTGACCCATCAAAGAGGGGGGAAGGGGTGAATTTTGCCTCCTCCTCTAGGGAGGTTGGTTTTGAGGAAGAACATTCGGCGGACAGCGGAGGCGGTAATTCTCCTGACTCCCCTTCGTTTGACGCCATTGACTCGGATGATGATGCGCTGGAGGTTGACCCCTCTAGAACCTCAGGCCCCCTTGTTCGTCGGGAGAAGGGTAGGGTTTACTATTTAGACAAAGTAAAATATCGCATCCCTCTGAGTACTTTCCCTGACCCGAAAAATTGGGAGTTGATCCTTGCAAAGGACGCCGCCGGTGTGATTGAGCGGCTTTACAATTTCGGGGAAGGGTATACAGTCGTTGTCCCCGGCGAGAAGGATACCGTATGCAACCCTCCCGATGGGTGCATAGCGGTCTACCACAAATGTCTGGAGTTCGACCTTCGCTTTCCCCTCCATCCTTCCCTGGAGAAGATCTTCAGGCGTATAAACGTCGCCATCGCCCAGCTGACAGCCACGGCTGTCAGGGCGTTAATTTCATATGTCTGGACTTGTCTGTTCCACCGCACCGAGCCTTCCATCGACGCCCTGCGATTTATGGTGGGCTTACAAATGGTTTCTTCTGGGAGTGCGGGCTCCCCTGGTTATTGGTCCCTTTTGAGGCAGAAGGGACATTCTTTGGTGTGGCCTGCCATGGATAGTTTGAGGGACTGGAAGAACAACTTCCTTTTTGTACACAGCATTCATGGGTGGAAGATTCCCCGACATTTCCGGAATCATGTCCACACCAGGCTAGAGACCCCTGAGGAGTATCACCCTGGCGTGGGTGGAAGAGCCCTGGAGGTGAAGCTGGGCGAAAAAGACAAGGAATTGACGGGCTATTTTGCCGCCCACACTGATAAGTATGGGGTGTATGGCCCTACATTATGGCTTCCCCATGCGGAGCTTATTGCGTCTGATAAGTACTTGACCCGGTTGGGCATGAATCCGGGTCTAGATGAAGGTAGTTCAGGAGCGTCGATGATTATTTCTTACTCTTCTCTTTTTCTTTTTAGAGTGTCCTGACCATTTGCCTGTTTGCCTTGCAGCTCTTGCTACCTTTATTTGGAGAAAAGGGGAGGTGAGGCGCCTGGGTCTGTCTGAAGACCTCGTTGTCGTCCAAAGTCGCCCTTCTCTTCCCCCTGATTTTAAGAGAGGTGAGAAGAATCTGATGAAGCACTTGAAGGGTCTGTCGTTCAGTAGACCAAGGCTTCCTCCTCCTCCCAAAGCTATGCCTGCAAAAACGGCGGTTTCTGGGGCCACCCTCTCCCCAGTTGCGAAGGTTACTGCCTGTGAGGCTACCCCCTCGCCTGCTGGCAGACAGGGGGGGCTTTCCTCAGGGATTCAGATTCCCTCGGGGCCGCGGGCTGCGGGCTCCGAAGAGACTGGGGAGAGCACTCCCAGGGCGCTGACTAGAAAAAGGGGCAGGGAGGTTCCAAGTGCTGACCAAGTGGTGGACCTGGTGACTTCCACGCCTGAACCCAAGCGCTTTTCTCAGGGGTTCCTGCTACCCTCTTTTCAGAGAACACTGAATTCCACTACACCGCCGACGATAGCCAAGATGTTTCCGCCTTGCTTTCTGATTCTGGGGCAGTTCTAGCGGACCATCTTCTCAAGACTGTCCATTCTGCCACCAGCCAAGTGACTCAGTACGTCCAGCGTACTGCCCGCATCATCCAAGCTTCCGCAGAGCTGGCGGCCCTTAACCGCTTGAGTGATGAGGAACTGTCTAACTCTGACCGCCTTTCTGCAGTCGAGAGGGACGTTACTCTCATTGCCAGCCTGAAGGACCAGTTGGCGAAAAGGGAGGCTGAGTTGGAAGAGGCCAAGGGTCAGGCGATCCACTGGAAGTCTGAGAATGAGAAGGCCATCAGGGAGGTGTCCCGCCTGGGGGAGGAATCAAAGAGGGCTCGGCAGGCCTTCGCGGAGTTGGATCAGGCCAGGAAAGCCTTGGCTGAGCTGGATCACGCCAAAAAGAGCGTCGTCGACCAAGGGGAGCGCCTTTCCAAGGCACGTTCAGATCTGCAGGCGGCTCTTGACGATTTGGCAGCGAAGACCAAGGAATGGGAGAAGGAGAGGGACGAAATTCTCCAGGAGGTGGATACGGCTGTGTCGGCGGGCTTTGTGAATGGTGCCCACTCTTGTTTGGGGGTAGTTATGGAGACTGTCAGGGAGATGTTCCCTGGTTTTGATGAAGATGCTTTTCGGGCCCTCTATACTGCCAAGGACGAAGCTCAAATGCGCAGACTGTCTGAAGGAGCTGCTACTTCCGGTCCAGACGCCCCCCCGCCTAACATGGAGGGCAGTCTTCCTCAGAGGGCTCTTGCTCGTCTCCTGCTGCGCCTGTGCCAACGTTTTAACTTCCTTACTTCTTTGCGTGCCGAGCCCTTTTGGTGGCCGGCTGCCGTGTTTAATTTGTAATCACTTGTTCTAAAAACTCTTATCCTGTGTTCCTTTGACACTATTCCTTTTATGTAGATTTTTCTGTTTGCTTTGTCTGTTTTTGTTTTGATTCTTCATGAGTTTGATGCGCAGCCTGTCCCTGCCTGCCTAGAGGTAAGCAGGGAGGTTCCTTAACGTTTTTTATACAAGGTTGGAGGGCCTGCCCCCAATCCTTGTTAGTTCGGCTTGTCCCTGGCTTTTGTTCAAAGTCCAGGGGGCCTGCCCCCTGCTTGCCCAGAGGTAAGCAGAGTGGCCTTTGTGTTTTTTATACAAGGTTGGGGGGCCTGCCTCCAGTCCTTGTTGATCCGGCCTGTCCCTGGCTTTTGTTCAAAGTCCGGGGGGCCTGCCTCCTGCCTGCCCAGAGGCTAGCAGGGGGGCTTTTGTGTTTTTATACAAGGTTGGGGGGCCTGCCCCCAGTCCTTGTTAGTTTGGCCTGTCCCTGGCTTTTGTTCAAAGTCCAGGGGGCCTGCCCCCTGCCTGCCCAGAGGTAAGCAGGGTGGCTTTTGCGCTTTTTATACAAGGTTGGGGGGCCTGCCCCCAGTCCTTGTTGATCTGGCCTGTCCCTGGCTTTTGTTCAAAGCTCAGGGGGCCTGCCCCCTGCCTGCCCAGAGGTAAGCAGGGTGGCCTTTGCGTTTTTTATACAAGGTTGGGGGGCCTGCCCCCAGTCCTTGTTGATCTGGCCTGTCCCTGGCTTTTGTTTGAAGCTCAGGGGGCCTGCCCTCTGCCTGCCCAGAGGTAAGCAGGGAGGTTTGGATTTTTTGTTGGGGGGGGGGTTCATTTTTCCTGATTTTGGCAACAGGGGGGCCTCCCCCTATTGCCCCCTGCTCGTTTGTATGTGAATGCGCAAGTTTGAACAGGCAACGAGTATAAATCTGGATCTTTCTCATTTCTTTATAAAACTTGTGACATTTTGGGTGGTCGGAGCCGTCGACATTCTTTGACCGTCCTCCGCCATTTGTTTTTAGCAAAAATAAAAACTATCTTCGAATTTTGTTCAGACGTAATATTTCTTCAAGGTGTCCGCATTCCAGTGAGCATGCAACTCTTGCCCTTCAAGGTTAGCGATTTTGTATGTGCCTGGCCCCAGGACTTGAGTCACTTGGTATGGACCCTCCCAGTTGGCACTTAGCTTTCCATGTTCCCTTGATTTTCCAACCGCCTGCGTTTTTCTCAGAACCAGCTCACCCATCTGGAAGTTCCTCTGACGGACTTTGGTGTTGAAGGCTTTCCTCATTCGTTGCTGGTAGGCAACGATGTTGGTACTGGCTTCCTCCCTTAACTCATCTACCAGGTCCAAGGCCTCGACCATTGCAGCTTCGTTTTCAGCCCGGTCGTACTGCAGGGAGCGCAGAGAAGGGATCCTTGCCTCAATTGGTAATAATGCCTCCGCTCCATATACCAGACCAAACGGGGTCTGGCCTGTAGATTCTTTTCTGGTAGTCCGGATTGACCAGAGTATACTGGGAAGCTCGTCAGCCCACCTACCCTTGCAGTCATCCACCATTTTCTTCAGGCCATTTAAGATTTGTTTGTTGGCTGCTTCTGCCTGTCCGTTGGTTTGAGGGTGACAGACGGCTGAATAAGCGACTGCGACGTTGTGGCTTTCCAGCCAGATTCTTAGAGGATCATTATCAAATTGTCTGCCATGGTCAAATACCAACATTTTTGGCAGGCCGAACCTGGTGATAATATTTCGCCAGACCACTTTTCTGACCGCCGGCTCAGTAATGTTGGGCACTGCTTCGACTTCCACCCATTTGGTGAAGTAGTCTATGGCGACAATCAAGAATTTCCTGCCCCCTGTGGCCACCGTGAAGGGTCCTAGTATGTCCATCCCCCCATTGAGCGAAGGGGATGGGGGATAGGATTGGCCTGAGCTCCTGGGCCGGGGCATGGATTGATGGGGCGAAGAGTTGGCACTTTCTGCATTTCTGGGTCAGGCTCTTGGCATCCGCCAGCATAGTGGGCCAGTAGTAGCCTGCCCTTAGGGCTTTGTGGGCCAGTGATCTCCCTCCGATGTGATGTCCACAAGTCCCCGAGTGGATATATTCCAATACTTCAGCAGCTTGATCTGCCCGTAGGCATTTGAGCAGGGGATAAGTAAAAGATTTCTTATAGAGCTCCCCATCAATGAGTATGAACCAGGCTGCTTTAGCCTGTACTTTTCTTTTTTGTGCTGCGTCTGATGGTAGGACACCATGTTTCTTGAATTGGATGAAGGGAGTCATCCAACTTTCCAGACCCTCTTCCACGGTGCTAATCGCCTGACAGGGGCTGGTAGACTTCTCATGCAAGACGTCAACCCACACTGACCTCCGTATGTCCTGTAGACTGGAACTTGCCAGTTTTGACAGGGCATCTGCTCGACTGTTCTGGGAGCGGGGGATCTGTTTGATCTCATATGATTTCAGGCCTGATAACTCTCCTTTCACCATCTCCAGGTATGTGGCCATTGCTTGGTCCCTGGCTTCGTATTCACCATTGATTTGGTTGGCGATGAGCTGGGAGTCTGTCGCCAGGACAACCCGTTCTGCTCCTGCGGCTTTAGCTAGCCTGACGCCTGCGAGTACTGCTTCGTACTCTGCTTCGTTGTTTGATGCTGGGAAGACAAACCTGAGTGCATGCTCAAAGTCAGCCCCCCCCCCCCCCCCCGGGCTGGTCAGTACGACGCCTGCGCCTGCGCCATTGGCTGTCGAGGATCCATCAGTATGCACGACCCACTCCTCGGCAGGGGTCTCCTCTTCCCCTGAATGTGAGCATTCAGCCAGAAAATCTGCTAATGCTTGGGCTTTGATGGCTGTTCTTGGCTGGTAAGATATCCCTAGCCCACTCAGCTCGATCGCCCATTTCAATAATCTCCCTGATTTTTCAAACTTTTCCAACACTTTCTCCAGCGGTTGGTCGGTGAGGACCACGACCGGATGCGCGTCAAAGTAAGGTCTGAGTTTTCTGGCAGCAATTATGACTGCGTAGGCGGCTTTTTCGACCATCGGGTAATTTTTCTCGGCTGCCCCCAGCGCATGACTTACGAAGTATATAGGTTGCTGGGTGCCCGCCTCTTCCCGTAAGATGACCGCGCTGACAGTTATATTAGTCACTGCTACTGGTCTTGCCAGGGTGGGGAGCTTCTTAAGATGGTCCTTCAATTGCTCGAAGGCCTCTTTCTGCTCGTTTTCCCACTTGAACTGTTTGTTTCCTTTCAGTATTTTGAAGAAAGGAGTAGACTTGTCTGCTGATCGGGCGACGAATCGCGCCAAGGCGGCCATGCGGCCCGTCAGGCGCTGGATGTCTCTAATGGTCTTGGGCTCGGGAAGATCTAGAACTGCCTGAATTTTCTCAGGGTTGGCGTCTATCCCCCGAGAGCTGACCAAGAACCCCAGGAACTTACCGGAACGGACCCCAAATGTACACTTTTTTGGATTGAGTTTCATTTTGTAGGCGCGTAGGGAACAGAAGGTTTCCTGCAGGTCTATCAGGTGCTCTCTGTCTTCTTTGCTTTTTACGATGGCGTCATCGACGTAAGCCTCAATGTTTCTGCCTTTTTGTCCCTCAAACACTTTATCAACTAGGCGTTGGTATGTGGCCCCTGCATTTTTAAGCCCGAATGGCATCATCTTGTACATGTAGGTGCCTGAACTGGTGATGAACGCACACTTCACCCTGTCCGGCTGCCATAAGTATACTTGATGATACCCTGAAAAGGCGTCTAGGAAGCTCAGCATGGTATAACCACTGGTGGCGTCCACCAGTTGGTCGATTATGGGGAGCGGATAGCAGTCTTTCGGGCAGGCCTTGTTGAGGTTTGTAAAGTCCACGCACATTCTCCATGCGCCCGACGATTTTTTGACCATGACTACATTCGCCAGCCATTCTGGGTAGTCACAGACCTCAATAAAATCTGCTTTCAAAAGCTTGTCAATTTCTTCCTTGATTGCCGCGTCCTTTTCTGCAGACATATTTCGCTTTTTCTGTTTTACAGGGCGAGCGTCTGTGCTTACGTTCAGCTTGTGAACGATGCACGATGGATCAACCCCGGGCATCTCATCTGCCGAGTAGGCGAATACGTCCTTGTTTTCTTTCAGCAGCTTGATCAGTTCAGCCTGGTACGACTCCTCCAGGTCAGCTCCTATTAGGACCTGCCTCCCTGGTTCTAAGTCTACCAGCATGCTTTCGCCCCCTGGCTCCAGGTGGCTGGACGCCTGATTCTCGGCTGGAATTTCGCCTTCCCTGCTGGGGGAACTGTCAGCCTTTCTTTTTCCTTTTCTCTCTTTTTCGTGTGTTTGCAGGGCCACGGAGTAGCATTGTCTGGCTGACTCTTGGTCCCCGCGCACTTTTCCTTCTAGTCCGAAATCGGTGACATATGCTATGGTGAGGGCCCTGATGGAGATGGCCGCCTCGATTTCGTCCAGGGTGGCTCTGCCAATTAGGGCGTTGTAGGCGGATCTTGCATCCACAACAACAAAGGTTGCCCTGACGTTTCTGGCAGTAGAGCCTTCCCCAAAAGTACCCATGGGCAGCACGCCTGCTCCACTGAACCCGTATAACAATCCGGGGGCAGGTCGTAGGTGCCTTTTTTCCAGGCCCATTTTCTCGAAGGCGTCCTTGTACAGCAGATTCGTGTATGCGCCAGTGTCTACCATGCACCTCCGCACAATGTGGTTGCTGATCTCCAGGGACAGCACCAAAGGATCACTGTGCGGGTACACCACACGCCCTGCATCTTCAGGGGTGATGCTTAATGTTACTCCTCTTGGGCCTCCTGCTTTCTCAGCATAACAGATCTGGTTCTTTAATTCACGCATTTGTCTTTTTTGGCCTCTTCGACTGAGCTGGCCCTCAGTACCCCCTGATATTACGTGGATCACCATGCAATTCTGCCCTGACCCTTCAGGTTTTTCAGACATTTCTTTCTGAGACTTATTCTTGGCTGCGTAGTTGGCCAACCATCCGTTCCTGATTAACTTCTCGATTTCGTCTTTCAGGTGGCGGCATTCCTCGGTGGTGTGGCCTATGCAGTCGTGGAAGGTGCAGAATTTCTTGGGGTCTCCCTTTGGGCTGCGAGGTTTGTTCGGGCGATTCCACTTAGCGGTTTCCTTTTCCAGTTCGAAGATCTCCGCCCTGGATTTGTTGAGGGAAGTGTAACTGTCAAACCTTGGCTGGTAGACAGTGCGCTCCTTCTTGGGAGTGTCTCCCTCTTCTTTCTGCTTGCCTGGCTCATTCCTGCCACGCCCACCCTGCGGTCCCCCTTGCGGCCTTGTTTGGCCTGCAGGGGTATCCGTCAGGCCGTGGAACTCCTCCTGCAAAATAAACCCTTCAGCAATTTTCCTGGCCATGGCCAAGGTTTCTGGCTGGGCCCTGATCATCTGGTTTTTCATTTCCCCTGGAAGCAGGGAGATTGTCAGGGCATAGGCGGCGGTGGAATCATCGATCACCCTGACCAGCTGGTAGGATAGATCAAACCTTCTCAGGTATTTCCTTACACTCTCACCCTTTTTTTGCTTTAGGGTCATGAGATCGAAACGAGTGAGGCGTCTTCTTTTATTCCCGGCGTATTGTTCGAGGAAGATCTCGGCCAACTCTATGAAGAACTTGACTGACCCCTGGCGGAGGTCCCTGAACCATCCTTATGCAAGCCCTACCAGGGTGGTTGGGAAAACTTTGCACCAGATGGCATCATCTACGTCGTACATGCCCATGTGGCTCTCAAATGCCGCCAGGTGGTCTTCTGGGTCTGTTGTCCCATCAAACTTAATGGTGGGCATTTTAATTTTTGAAATGGGGTATTCTTGTACCTCAGGATGAAGTGGGGTTTTTGTGGGCCTGCCTACCAATCGTGACCTGCTTTCCCCAGATTGGTTACCATGAGTATCCCATTGTCTATGGGTCGGTTTCCTCATACTGGGGGAGCGGTGCCTTGGAGGCGGCCTGCTCGCTGCTTCATCTTCTGTCTCAGGGGAGACTTGCCTGGGTCTCTTCCTCTGAGAGTGACAGAAGCTCTCACCCTGGTGATACTTAGATTCGAGCGGTTGCCCCCGGTTGAGCCTTGACTGCAGGCTTTGGGATAAACTAGGGGCTGACTGCTCTTTGGCCGCCGGTGTTAGCCTGGAGAAAACCCCGCCTGGCTTTTCTCCCAGGCGTTTTGACATGGGCTCCCTGGGCCTCATTCGCTCCTGTAATTCTCGAGATAAGCCTCTCTGTTCTCCAGACGCGGATTCTGTTGTGTGAATGGAGAACGCCTGCTGGACAGGTGGCTCTGGGTTGCCGATTGTAATGCGCCTTTGCACATGCGCATATGCTTGTGCCGTCCTTCTTGCCTTCCTCTGAGCATTTCTGGCGGCGGTCCGCCTCGTGCCCCCAGCTCCATCCCTGCTTACTGAGGGTGGCTGCCTGGGGGCCGATGCGACCCTGCCTACCAGGTCCTCAGGAGTGAACTCCTGATTTAGCATTGCGGAGAAGAAGGCGGCCGCCTGCACCATCTGAGCTGGGGTCAGATTCAGAGCGTGCCCAGGGTGTGTCCCCAATTCAGGTGTTACAGCAGCGTTTGGTCCGCCGTGGAGGCTAGTTCCCCCCATCCCCAGGATTGTGGCAGGAGGAACCCTCTCCAACTGCGGCATGCCATACAGGGGGGCCACCGGTGGGACCGTCGGGCCCGTCCCTGCACTGGTATCGACAATTTCTGGCACGATTGTTTTAGTTTTTTGTGATTATGAGTGGTTGATTTTAGTGGGTAACTCGTGAGCACAACCGTAAGTTCCCCACAGACGGCGCCAAATTGTTCCGGTCACGGAAACAATTAACCCGGCTCTGGATCCGGGTTGTATAATTGAGTTATTTGTGAACAATTGATCGTCTGACTTCCTTAATCCTCTCTTTGTCTCACTCCCTTGGTCGGACCTTCCCGGCGGAGTTGGCCTGCTCCCTGCACAAAGAACGCACAGGGCCTCGGAGGTTGTCCGAGGAAACCCTCTCCGATGCCTAAGTTAGTCCGTGAAATGCCTTGATGAACCTAGCTCGTGAGGAACCAGGTGGCTTTTTTAGGAGTAAGAGTCTAGAGAGAGAAAATCTAACCCCTCTCATGTGGGAAATGGGAAAGTATTTATACCTTCCCACAAGAGAGAGGAAAAGAGAAATGAGAAGAGGGAAATAAGTGGATACTTGTGCGACACGTGGACTCACCTTGTCCACTCACTTCCCCTTACCTTAGGTAAAATGACGGATGGGTCCTCGGTCCTCCTTTGGTCCTGCTTGGGCGGGAGCGCCCTGGAAGCAGGCAGGAAGCCTGGTCTGCCCTGCTCTGCAGGCGGCAAGGCCGTGCCGGGCGGCTAAATAATTAAGGCCATTCACTTGGAATTTTTAATGACATTGCTGGGAGGTCTGCTGGGTAGGCCATCTCTTATTCAGGGATTGGGCGTCCTGGGGCCTGACTGGCAGGCGACCCGAGGCTGGCTACCGACCCCCATCAGTATTTAAGAGTCCTACAATTGTTGGAGACTATCATATCGCTCGAAAAAGTCTGTTTTATTGTATTTTTTCAATGATGCTAAAAAACACATCGTCTTTTTAGAGTAAATACTCAAGACTTTTGATTAATAACCAATGACCGATGATAACACTTATTTATAATTATAGAATCTCATCATGTATGTATTATAATTTTCCAATGTGGGAATTTTTTTACAGTTTATATATGTAATACATTTACCACTATTACATACTAAAAAAACATATCGTCTTTTTCGAGCAAATAATACGAGAATTATACACTAAGAATAGTATTTTTCACCACAAATCTAATTATATCATTTTTATAAATGTTTTTACGATAATATTTTTTATTTAAGGATAATAACATTTGCAAAGGGCTTTACATAAAAATTATAATTTCTCATAAATTGTTAAAAGTTAAAAATTATATATCTACTTTATTTAGGATAATAATAATTTTATTTTTCTAAAAATAGATAAAACTATATATCTACTTTATTTAGGATAATAATAATAATATTTTATTAAAAATAAATCTAATTATACTAGGATAAAATTAAAAATAGATCCAATTCTATCTGGATAAAAAATATTAATTTTAATATTTAAAATATTTAAGCTTTAGTGTTTTAAAAAAGTTGAATTCTCTCACGTCGCTTGAAAAAAGCTTCAATTATATATTTATATATATGATTGTTTATTGCGTAATATACTATTACTAAATAGTACTTCGTATTATCATATACGGAGTACTCACTCTGTCTCTTAAGAAGAGTCGCGCTTTCTTTTTGGGTCGTCTCTCTAAAAGAGTCCTCGTTTCCTTTATTCATCTTTGTCTGATTTGTGTAGTTATCATTAGTTGTGACCCCACATATTTTCTCATATTTCATTTTTTACCCCGCATTTCTATCCACCTTATTTCGTACCAAATGGAAGGGACGGATGGAGTAATATTTTAGCTAAAAACAAATTTGAGAGGGAAAACTTTCATTGTGGTGATGACACATCATCGCTTTGCTAGTATTCCTTATTCTATTACTATAAGGAGGATAATAATAATAATAACTAGTCGCCATGCCTGTGCACCGCACGGGATTACTAATTTACTTGTCTAACTTCCATGTGATTGTCACGGCGCGTGCTTGTAGAGGGTGTCGTAATAGTGAATAGGGCAGATGTTGCGAAGATCGAATCATCAAAGCTACTAAAAGACGCATGACATGTAAATATAAAGAACGAAAGAAGTTGACATGATCCAGTCTAAGGAAGAAACAGACATTAAAAAATTAGTATATTATAAAATAATTGCAATATGTAATTTGCATAAATTATGCCCTTGTTCTTCTGTGTTTTTCTCTGTCAGGGTCCATTTTGTCTTTTCAACTTTTGGCCTCTTTTTCTCTATTGTTTCCTTCGCTACGGATGCTTCTTTCGCCGTCACTTCGAAGCTGTAAGTCATTTTTGGTGTGGAAATTCTGTTACTGAAATAATATAAGTGAAAAATTGCTTGTAGTTGGTGTACGTAATAATAATTAACTTACTCCTTGTCTATCTTTCTCTTCTCATTTTTAGCTGAGGTGTTCACTGGAGGGTCGGACTTTGTTGTAGGCTGACTTTCTAAGTTGTCTTGTTGTGGTTGCTCCTGCGAAAACATTGGAGTTGTTTGGGTATATGGTCTTGTGTGTAAAAAGATGCTGGTGTTTTTGGGTAAGAATTGTTGTTGTTACCTCTGTTTTTTTTTGTCCCCCCTTTCCACTGTGGTTGGAGTTGGAGGGTCCTTTGGCGCCGGCAATACCTTTTGACACTTTAGTTCCCGTTCGGAGTTGTATTTGGTAATCCCAATCTTGACTTTCATGGTGTATTCTCTCCCGACACATTGTTGGAGTATGTAAGACATACTTTCTCCTTTCCCCCGTCCTATTTTTCGCTCTCTTGTTAGGACAAAACGGTTAAAATTTGTTCGAGTAGTTGGTGTGTTATTTGTTGTGCGTACCTTTTCATATTGGGTTAGTAATCCTTCAATTGGTCTCCCGACTATCTTCTCAGCTTCTTTCCCAAAAATCACCAAAGATGCGTATGCTATTTCGTCCGCTATTGTAGTGATTAATATGTGCCTGTGTTGTAGATATTAACATATTTGTGATATTGTCTAGGATCAGTAGATAGGTTTAACATACCGTACGGTGAGTTATATTTTTTTGTGTTTTTTCTTACCTTTGTTTGAGGTAGGGTATTGGTTCGTTACATTGGCGACACTTTCCGTCCTCGTCGATTCCAGCGGGGCATGATGTGCAAGACTGATACCGCCAACATCTGTTCTTACTTCTGTTATCGTTCAGTGGCATTTGTATACCTCATTCTGTTCCAATTGTTTCATTTAATCGGAAATGTTCAATGGTATATCATATCAGTAGGTATGCGATATCTGTCGACATTACCTGATCGTCGACATCTGCTTGTAGAAGCTCTGCAATGGTTGAAGTGACCATATCTTCTGCGACCTCAGCATCGAGGACTCTTATTTGAACGGGTTCCTGGTCCCTGTAGGGTGGTATGGCAACGCAAATAATAATATGTGGCTAATCTAGTATATGTGAGATCGGGGACATGGTTCATGTGCATTTTTTTTTATTGTGGGGACAAACGGTTATCTTTGCAGTAATATTCTAGTCTCTGGCAAGTCCAAGTCGAGGAAGACCTTGCTCCCATATGTGGATTGTAATTGGTAATCTCCTACATCAGTGTTGTAGTCTTTGTTAATAAGTATGATATGTGCAGCATTATTATAGGTAAAAAGATCAGTCAAATGTGATTAGACTAACCGTAATTAAATCAAAGCAATTTAACTAATATGATTTGTAACAATAAAAAACTTAAAACCAATTAGTTTAAAATGGTTCCTATGTGACTGCAAATCAAGATTCAACGGGTACCTAATATTTATGTTAATAACATATTAACACGTGTCCATTAGACACATGTTAGAAAAACTGTTAACATAATACCTACATAATATTAAGTGACATTATAATATTTGACTTTATTATACACTTTAACTAAGTTAATAACATAATATTAAGCTTACGTCCCCTTTTTATTGTCCTTTCGACTTTGTATAGTCGTACTAAACCACAGGTTTATAAACAATCGAGACGAGTGGAGAAGTACTGTTTAGTGCTAAGCCGAAATGCGTAGAAATCAGAAGTAGCAGTAGTAGTAGATGAGTAGGAGTGAGGTTGAAAGAGGAGAAAAGAGAAGTACTGGTAGTACGCTGCTGTGTCAAAATATGTGCATCCACATACACATGTTACATGTTCTATGTACATTTTCCTTGGCATTGAAGTGGCGTAGGTTTATGTTGCCTTATTTTCTCATATCACACAATACGGAGTAGTGAACAACTTTTTTGAAAATCATGGTTTTGATAATCATATGTGACAGACTCGAGCATATAAATTTACATATATTCATAAAGATGAACGATAAAAGTTGATAAACAAAAGTTTATTACCTTCATAATTTATGACCCTTGCAGATGTGATGACTACGACCATGTCATGTCCATTTTACCGGCTAATTTCTTTTGTGATGTAGTCAGACGCATCACCCCATAAAGTCATGTTCACTATTTTTTTCCTGCATGTAGTCATTATATTGCGGTAAGTTAATTACTTTACACGTAGCTATATACGTGGTGAAGGTGGTGAAGGTACCTTTCATCTTGTATTTGTATATGACGTAAATGTGTCCGACCATTTTTTGTTAGCACCTACCTTTTCTCCTCGTTCGTTTTCAGGAAGCCAACAACGTCTGCACCATGTTGTTAAAAAGAGTGAATAGGCAAATAGAGTGTTTAGATAATAAAAATTGTTGCATTTTATAGTGCATGTGTCGGTGTACTTGCCTATCAAATAATAATTTTTGTTGTTGCGTTCTTCCAATTTGTCGAGTGGGTGGAATTCGAATTTGTGGAGTGGAATACTTTGAGTTTGGTCCTTATCCTCCTGTATCGATGTAAAAGAGATGTATTTGATGATGTATAGGTTTTCTTTTACTGGTTTGTACGATCTATTATTTTGCGCCACCTAAAAATGTTGGAGGGTGTAAATTTTCCCCTCGTGCAGCAACGCCTTCAATGAGGTCACCCACCGTTTGGGTATTGTTGCATGTATATGGTTTCCCTGGCCGGAATGAGATGAAACAAAATGTTCAACAATTTTTTAGAAGCGGCAAAAATAGACAGGGAATCAAAATGGTTGTCCAATTGAAAGGTTGGGACCTCACCTCTTTGTCTAATAGCACCATGTATAGTGACAATGGGGGGCTGTTTTTGTTCGGTGTTACGCGCCATATCCTTGTAGCTCGTGCTGTTATCTGATATTTGGACTTTGAGGGGACCAAGCCTGCAATGGTAGTTCTTATTAGCGCCATTTATTTTGAGGAATCTTGTCACCTAGGTGTAGACACCCGCATTTTGCCTGCTAGTGTCTATAGCAGTTCCCGACAAAACACCCGATGATGATCGGACGTAAACGTGACTTAATACGCTCGAATACGGACTCGGAATCAATAGTATCCGACGTGGGCATTTAGCGGAGTGTAAATCTCTCAAAACCAACCTCAAATCCAGGCCCAGTGGGTCGTTTCCAATAAAATGAGACTAATTTGGGCCAAAACCGTCACCGGAAATAAAACCGTCTTTTAGCAACCGAGTCAAAACCCGGTCAAAGTCGAATCCCGAGACGAACCAGCCTCACATTATGTCCAAATACACAAAATGAATCAAGATTCAACAACCAAATCTCATTCAAAAATAGTCAACAAATCTTTCCTAAAAAGCCTCCATGCGGTTTGATCCACTCGATCGAGTGGTTCAGACCCACTCGGTCGAGTAAACCAACGAACCGGCCAAACCGGTCTTGAACCCGGCACTCGATCGAGTGCACTCGCACCACTCGATCGAGTGACCCTAAACCGGGGTCCTCCTTATAAATACCCATCACATCAATTCATTTCACAAGTTTTTCCAACCCTAATCACACAACATCTTTTTCTAACCCATTCAACCCTACACATCTTCAACCTTCAAACCTTCATCACCCTTGAGTTCTAGGCACTCATACACATACACACACAAATACATTCAAAATCCCGAGATCAAAACTCGTCAAAGACATACACCATAACTCTACCTACATATCTCGACACTCCCGCGCACACGCCGCTACTACGAGTCCGTTTCCGAGGCCATTTAAGCATGTAGGTTGAGGGTGTCATCAAACCCCGTTTCTTTTTCACCTTTCTCTTTTTCGATTATATATGTACATACTATATATTATTATTATTATTATTATTATTATTATTATTATTATTATTATTATTATTATTATTATTATTATTATTATTATTATTATTATTATTATTATTATTATTATTATTATTATTATTATTATTATTATTATTATTATTATTATTATTATTATTATTATTATTATTATTATTATTATTATTATTATTATTATTATTATTATTATTATTATTACTATTATTACTATTTTTATTATTATTATTATTATTATTATTAACACTAATACTAACATTTTTAATTTTGTTACTAACATTTTTATCTTGCTACTAACATTTTATTTATCGCTATCTAACATTTTATTTTATGTCAACTAACATCTAACATTTACTTATCGTATTCTAACCTCTAACATTTAATTATCGTCATTTACATTTTGTTATAATATTAATACCGCGTATAATTATTTAACAAAACTATTTTCAAAACAATCCGAGCAATGTCCGTTGAGGCTAAATTAATGATCGTAGGCCTTAAGGCCAAATTACGATATTAGAATGCCGAGGACTTAAGTTTGCAACGACGGTCGAATTTTTGGGTCGAATATGTTTAATTGCGAATTCCGCCTAAAGTCTATTTAATCCCTTTACAATTCGTATTGGAGGTGGCGCCCTTCGAGGTGTGCCGCCCTAAACACTTAAGGGCGTAATAGATCGTGGAGATTCGTCGTTAAATATGTCCGACCACATTTCTTTCAAAATATCATTCTAGAGAATCATCGACAAATCGGATTAGGACAAAACCCATTGACGCCGAATTAATTGTCACCAATCCGAAAGGATTGATTACGACATTATGATGCGGAGGGAATCGATATTTGTTCTAGCCCGATCAAACTCGATTTTGCAAATTCGCTCTAAATACTAGATGTCGGTTCTATAACCGAATGTCGAGTATGACGAGCCATCGAGATTTAAACTAATATAAATTGGACAGTATTTATATTTAGCGTAATTGCATCTCGATTCAAAAA
Source organism: Agrostemma githago (assembly GCA_958450325.1). Classification (NCBI taxonomy): domain Eukaryota; kingdom Viridiplantae; phylum Streptophyta; class Magnoliopsida; order Caryophyllales; family Caryophyllaceae; genus Agrostemma; species Agrostemma githago. Next base: position 66,821,371 of record OY288253.1, read on the forward strand.
CATAAAAGCTACAAAATGGGTCGTTTCAAAGCACAAATTAAACACCCGTACAGAGGGCACTCGATCGAGTGCACAAGCCCACTCGATCGAGTAGCGCACCAAAAACCGGGCAGTAGCCCCATTAAAGGTTCACTCGATCGAGTCTTGGCTATGACTCGGTCGAGTGGGTCCCTTTGATCTAGTAAATCGAGAGGCACAAAGCATCCTTTGAGCCTCGTCTTTTTTTACGGCTTCGATCCACGCGTGTAAGTCAATCACGTGATCTTCATTTTAAAAACTCATACATTATTATTTCACTCTCACAACTTTGATCGACGTCTTTTACGATTAGTTTTGTGTCGACGACTCTTTAAGTCGTATCCGATACATGACTAATCCAGACGCCAATTTTCGATGTGATAAGTCGGGACAAGGCATCGAGATTCGGGATCGGGCTAGCACCACGTCTAGGTTCCATATCTCCGTCCTCCGTTTAATGCACAACATAATGTGCATTTAATCGGAGTTCGTCCATTTATTCAATTTACGGTCTAGCTTATATTTACTATTCACGGGTCCGTTTATAGTTAATATTTACCGTTTCCTGATTCGATTATTCTATTTTATTGCTCGTTGTATTGTGAATTCCGGGTTGTATTCCGCCCGTGTAATTTGTAATTTATTTACGAGTTTTCTATTTTCGATGTTTGTCATTTATTTATTTAAATGAACATCACATGCTAAACTACTCCGACTATAATTTAGATCCATTAAATGACGTAGCTCACACATAATTCGCATGCTTAGCCGAAAACGGCATATCATTTAATCATTTTACTAGCGCGCGTACACGAACACGAACGATGTCTTAGTATAGGCCGCTAAGTGCGGGCGGGGTTGGGTGTCCTTAGTGGGCTTCCCAACACGTACCCTCACCCCTTACTTAGAACCTCGGTTTCCGGATGCCCGAAACCGTTGGCGCAGGAGAGTCATTCTATACCCGAAAGCCGGTGTAAACGGTATCGATATCGTAATGCAAAGGGACGAGCCCCATAAACTCTGAAATCAAAATGGGCCGTACTTTGTGTATGGCCCATGACGATATAGAGTGGGGTCGAACGGTTCCGAATTCCCATAAAATTCGGTGGCGACTCCAACTTTGACTTAAATTTCAACCCGAGAACAATCTTACCACGAGATTCATTCGCCTACCCAAACCCGCGCGTGGCCGCGTCGGGGTGGACCTACGTCATGTCCACAATTTGGCGACTCCGCTGGGGATACCTGATGTACCACATGTCATCGGGGTTCCTAGGGTGAGACTCGAAGAGAAATCGTTCGTATATTAGTGTGCGCGCATTAGTTTAATGATTCATGCATAACCCATTTTTGCCCGGGCCGGTTACATGTGACCGACGTCCCACTATACCGCGGTGCATTCCTACATGGGTGCGCTAAAGACTTCGATGGCGGAACTCGTATGGGTTTTGCGGCATGTCCTAAGACCAACTCGGCTTAGGGAGTCCGTCCTGATTTACGAGAATGTCATCGTTGTTGGTATAGACCCTATTTTGACCGACCGAGACTTACTGTAAAGCATACATAAGCGTCGTTATAGTGCTTGTTTGACTACGTGCTACTTGGTTTCCGTGTCATTTTTCAAAAAAAACGTCATTTCAAAAAATGCATATTTCCAAAATACCAAATTTTGAAAAACCCGAAATATTGTCCGTTTCGGGACCCATCTTACAAAAATATCCAATTTCAAAAATTCAAAAATAACCAAACTTAGACTTACGATTTGACTCAAAATACCCTATTTTCTAGCCGGCATGCTGTCCATTTCAAAATTCGAATTTCCGATCCACCATTCGATTTTCGAATTTTCAAAATTCCATTTCGATTTTTTTTCCACATCTTCGTGATGCCATTCGCGATTTGCAAATCTTCGAGATGCCATTCTCGATTTTCAAATCTCCGAGATACCGTTTTCGATTTTCAAATCTTCGGGATCTTATTTTCGATTTTCAAATTTTCGGAAATTTATTTTCGATATTCAAATTTTCAAAATTCCAAATATTCAACTTATCAAAAAACTCGGCCCTGTCGGCATGCTGCCAATTTCAAAAGACGGGATCGCCTCCTCAATTTTCAAAACGCGAAATTACTCGCAACCATTCTAACATTTCAAAATGCCCGATCCTATTGGCCCACTGCCAATTTCAGGACTGTCCTCTCAATTTTCAAAATTCAATCATTTTTCAAAAACCTTCCTTATTATATAGGACCTACCGTAATTCGTGTGTCGGGTCTTTTCGTAATACGTCGAAGGTCTTTAGCGTCGAAACTCCGTCGATCCTACATCACGGGTTTCCTCCCCATCCTAGTCCGCCTTTTCCTAAAGGCATAACCGACCAACACGAGTCATACACTCGTAAGTGGAAGGTTCGTCTGAATACTCGAGTCCTAACTAGAAAGTCACACGCGATCTTTCCCTCCGACAGGACGGTCCCCACGACCTTTCCTAGGGAATTTTGCCCGTCTTTCAATCCGTTAGTCGAGTCATCCCAATTCAAGTCCTTTAACTTAAGGGTCTACCCTAATCAAAGGGTCTATCCTTATTCAAGTCAAGTCAAGGGTCTCTAGCGTCGAAACTCTGCCGATCTTACATCGCGAGTTTCTTCCCTTACCCTGTCTGCCTTTCCTCGAGGCCGAGTCAACCTTTACAAGGCATAACCCTATAACAAAAGGTTTGTGGTCCTTACATCTAAGAGTCACTCGTCCGACACTCGAGTCTTAGCAAAACCTACAATCTCACTCGGGGGCTACCCTTCAGCAGAGCGATCAATCACGGTTGCTCTAAGGGTCATGTCCTACACGTGTTGTCTCACGTACCCCACTTTCGAGTCACTTAGATGCTACATCATCTGAGACCTGTCAGACTCTTTAGTCTCATCTGGGGGCTATTCTCCGACGGAGCGATTAATCACAGTCACTCCGAGAATCGCATCCAACATATTTGTCTTAGGAGAGTCTAACCCGCGTCAAACCGGAGTCGTCTTTCCTCCCGCGCTATTTCCTATGCCTTGGTGTATTTGGGTTTCGAAGCGACATTTCTGATTACGTGGGTATTCTCGCAGAGTATGGCATCCACAACCAGGAATAGGGACATGGAAAACACCGTTAATGAAATAAAGGCTTTGCTGGAAACAATGGTTAATAGACAGGCCATGGTTGAAACCCAACTAGGGTTCCTGAGGACCGACCAAGAGGCCATGCATGCTCGTTTAACTGTCATTGAACGGCGAGACCTCAATTTTGGGTCGGTAAATACTGGGCCATTTTCCAAACTGATCAGCACGGTGCATGAACTCGAACAACAGTTCCATGCCCTCCAAGGGAACAACATCCGTGTTGAAAACTCCCGAGACTATACACCCATCAGTGAGAAACTACCAACAGATCTCAACTTAGAAGGGTTACCAATATTCGAAGGGACGGAGGATCCATTACTACACCTCCGAGCTTTCAAAGCATTCATGGCAATCAAGGGGGTTAAAGCCGACATGTTCATCAATTTGTTCGGCGCATCCCTCGGAAAATACCCAAAAGCCTGGTTCTACAGGCTAAACACAAAAAGGTTCCCTACTTGGGAAGATGTGGCTACCGAGTTCGCTAAAAACTATTCTGATAATGCTGAACTTCAGACTACTATGCGGACTTTAGAAGTTATGGCCCAAGATCCAACAGAGGGTTTCACCAAATACCTTCAACGTTGGCGGGCTGAGAGTGTTAAGATGGTAGACAAGCCCAGCGAGAAGACACTAGTGGAGGCGTTCATCAACAACCTCCTACCCTCCTACCGCGTCCATCTTAGGTATGCCGGCATTTCAACTTTTGCGGTGCTTACCGAAATGGGCACTAGGATTGAAGACGATCTTCGACATAATGAAGATATGGGTGAAGCTTCTACTGAAGGCTATACTGGACATCCACTTGAGTCCTTAGAAGCCGAAGATTACTGACGACATCATCCAAGAGTCCGGATTTGATTTGAGTCCGAGTCTGAGTCCGAGTCTAGGATGTTCTATTTCTTTCAATTCCGATGTCAGAGTCAGAGTCAACTGTATTCTGTCCTCTTTTTTTTTCAATCCAATAAAATCAGCTTTTCTATTTCTCATATATGCTTCCCTTATGTGTTTCCGAGAACATGATGAAGACCATCGTACACTGTGAGCATATGCACGTGACTATTATAGGCACATCTATAATGACTGCAGGAACTGAAGGCCGTGTTTTCCTTTACCTGTTCCATGTCTGGTATAGAAAGCCACAAAACCACCCTTAGCAGGAGCGGTCTCGAATCCTATGACTAATCTAGGTAGTCTTCTAGTTTGGGTTCAAGACGAGAGGCAAGCCCATTTTCCACAATAAACACCCCTCCAATAAAACTGACAAATCCCTACCTTAGGCGTTAGTCTAGCCAGAAGCAAAAAAAAAAAAAAAAAAGCATCGTGACTCTATGCCCAGCTCGGGACGATACTCCCACCAAGCCTGCTCGGAATTATGATGACTATACCAAGATCCAAATCACCATGCTTACCTTAGAGTACTCCATCGCGAGTTGTACTCACACAAACACCATCTAGGCTTACACCTTACAAAGGTTTTGCTCCACAAGCCTAATCCAATTGATAGGCCCAACCCCCATATCCACCCACAACACCATAGGGGAGGATAGCTAAAAAACTGGACAAAAAAAAAATCAAAAGTCCAAGGAAAAAGCAAAAGGCTAAAACAAAAAAAAGTAGGCCATCATCAAAAAGAGGCACCCTTGACCGGGGCACGGTCAACTCAAATAAAGAATCCCACGACCGGGGCTAAGAGGTCAACAAAAAAAAACAAAAAAATTCAAAAACCCATGACCATGTTTAACGGTCAACTCAAGTGAAAGCTCCTTGACCGGGGTACGATCAATTCAAAAATTATCGATACCTATACCATCAAAAAGGGGAGAGACAGTCAAGCTGGTTAGCTAACACCACACTTAGCCTTCCCACATTACAACCTTCAAGATCTTCCCGAGACCTAGGCTAAGAGACAACCCGGAATTTTGAGGATTCAAGCTCCATAGGATACCCCTAACCATTAGGGCCAGACATGGAAATCAGATCTTGCATTATCAACCTACCGCGATTGAAGTTCGAGTCATTTTTACTCGACTTCCCCCTTTCCTACCACATTACAATACCTAACCCTCGAAGCTTTAGCTCCACAAAAGCGAGCTCCAGATTTCGAATCATCAAAGCCATTTACGACCTAGCTCCACATTTCCAAAATTATCCAAACCAGTTACCAACCCCAAACACGGGAACTCAACCTGCGGTCGGCATAGAACATGCCCAAATAGTTCACACCACCTCTGGGGGCTACCCCGGAGAACGCTCACAGTTACAGGATCAACATCCTAACCATTCTAGCCCTTTGATCAAGACATCATTGGGAATGCACCTAGCCTACACCATCGCTATGGCTAGTTACACACAAAGCCCTAATAAACTAGGCATCATAATATATCTTTCAATCCACTGAACTACGGCTTGGTTTGATTTCACTACACGTGAATACGTAGGCAACCTTTCAACAAGGGCACAACCACCCATATTGACACAAATTCAGAAAGCACCATCATTCCTATCACGACACTGTCATGTTCTCAACAGTTAGCTTTGTCTTCCTGAGGGCTTCTCTTAGGCAGAAGTTCTCCATCCACCCACATAATCCAAATACTTTCAAAAATCTAGCCACCTTTCTATAGTGTATCCTAGTACTCGGCTCAGTCAAAGACGAGAATCTGTCAAGGACTCGAAGCAACACCCACTTTGGGAATGTACCCCAAAATCAATAATTCAAAAAAGCACTAGACTTTAGCATTGCTACTGCTAAGCCTTGTCATGCAAAAACAGTCTCATTACAGACTACTGCAATCCCCCTATTACACATTCTTCCCATTTTGATGTTCGACCGTGTTGCCACTCGCCTAGGCTACGGAATAGCGCAACTTAAGAGTCTTGTCTTCTTAGGTGGCCCACCCCCTGAGTCACGGTCCAACCCCTCGAGAGTCCAGAGTCGAGTTTGTCGGTATGTCTCTCTTCAAAATTCTTGCTTTGAAATTTGCAAAACTTAGCCATTTGATAAAATCCTTTTCGACAAGGTCAAATTTCGGTCTATTTAAACTGCATATTTCTTTTCTACCCCTTTCAATTTTGAAAACCTATCTCCTAGCACGTTAGTTGCTTTCAGGACTTCGATTTCAAAACTAAGCAAAAATCATTTCCCCCAGCGCAAACTAGTCTATAGATGCTAACTGCATTTCCTATGTGCTATCTTGCTATATACTATGCCTGCTATTTCTGCCTATGTATCTAACATTTCAGGTGTCAGCTAGTGCTTCCCAACGGAACACCAAAAGCGGTGTTTCTCCTGGAATGCTACATCCAAGAAGTGATGTGTCGGCATACGGGTACACCCAAGACTTCAGAAGCAAGTCCCCGCGCAGCTACTTTACTCCCCAGCATGAGTCGGTGTTTCACCTAGATATTACGTGCAAATACAGGTACACCTAGGACTTCAAAGGCAAGTCCGACTCCCCAAGGAGCTATTGTCATCAGGACGGGTATGACCCCTTTTCTTATGGCTGGCGAGCCCTTCACGCGAGTCTAATGGACTATAAACGACCCGACCGGAAGGCTGCCAGGTCGTAATCCTCGATTGGCCTGGTAGCTACTCTGACTTTCGCCTTGTCCAAGCCTCAGTCAGAGTGGGGGCTCTGTAGACACCCGCATTTTGCCTGCTAGTGTCTATAGCAGTTCCCGACAAAACACCCGATGATGATCGGACGTAAACGTGACTTAATACGCTCGAATACGGACTCGGAATCAATAGTATCCAACGTGGGCATTTAGCGGAGTGTAAATCTCTCAAAACCGACCTCAAATCCAGGCCCAGTGGGTCGTTTCCAATAAAATGAGACTAATTTGGGCCAAAACCGTCACCGGAAATAAAACCGTCTTTTAGCGACCGAGTCAAAACCCGGTCAAAGTCGAATCTCGAGACGAACCAGCCTCACATTATGTCCAAATACACAAAATGAATCAAGACTCAACAACCAAATCTCATTCAAAAATAGTCAACAAATCTTTCCTAAAAAGCCTCCATGCGGTTTGATCCACTCGATCGAGTGGTTCAGACCCACTCGGTCGAGTAAACCAACGAACCGGCCAAACCGGTCTTGAACCCGGTACTCGACCGAGTGCACTCGCACCACTCGATCGAGTGACCCTAAACCGGGGTCCTCCTTATAAATACCCCATCACATCAATTCATTTCACAAGTTTTGGCAACCCTAATCACACAACATCTTTTTCTAACCCATTCAACCCTACACATCTTCAACCTTCAAACCTTCATCACCCTTGAGTTCTAGGCACTCATACACATACACACACAAATACATTCAAAATCCCGAGATCAAAACTCGTCAAAGACATACACCATAACTCTACCTACATATCTCGACACTCCCGCGCACACGCCGCTACTACGAGTCCGTTTCCGAGGCCATTTAAGCATGTAGGTTGAGGGTGTCATCAAACCCCGTTTCTTTTTCACCTTTCTCTTTTTCGATTATATATGTACATACTATATATTATTATTATTATTATTATTATTATTATTATTATTATTATTATTATTATTATTATTATTATTATTATTATTATTATTATTATTATTATTATTATTATTATTATTATTATTATTATTACTATTTTTATTATTATTATTATTATTATTATTATTATTATTATTATTAACACTAATACTAACATTTTTAATTTTGTTACTAACATTTTTATCTTGCTACTAACATTTTATTTATCGCTATCTAATATTTTATTTTATGTCAACTAACATCTAACATTTACTTATCGTATTCTAACCTCTAACATTTAATTATCGTCATTTACATTTTGTTATAATATTAATACCGCGTATAATTAATTAACAAAACTATTTTCAAAACGATCCGAGCAACGTCCGTTGAGGCTAAATTAATGATCGTAGGCCTTAAGGCCAAATTACGATATTAAAATGCCGAGGACTTAAGTTTGCAACGACGGTCGAATTTTTGGGTCGAATATGTTTAATTACGAATTCCGCCTAAAGTCTATTTAATCCCTTTACAAGTCGTATTGGAGGTGGCGCCCTTCGGGGTGCACCGCCCTAAACACTTAAGGGCATAATAGATCATGGAGATTCGTCGTTAAATATGTCCGACCACATTTCTTTCAAAATATTATTCTAGAGAATCATCGACAAATCGGATTAGGACGAAACCCATTGACGCCGAATTAATTGTCACACGATCCGAAAGGATTGATTACGACATTATGATGCGGAGGGAATCGATATTTGTTCTAGCCCGATCAAACTTGATTTTGCAAATTCGCTCTAAATACTAGATGTCGGTTCTATAACCGAATGTCGAGTATGACGAACCATCGAGATTTAAACTAATATAAATTGGACAATATTTATATTTAGCGTAATTGCATCTCGATTCAAAAACATAAAAGATATAAAATGGGTCGTTTCAAAGCACAAATTAAACACCCGTACAGAGGGCACTCGATCGAGTGCACAAGCCCACTCGATCGAGTAGCACACCAAAAACCGGGCAGTAGCCCCATTAAAGGTTCACTCGATCGAGTCTTGGCTATGACTCGGTCGAGTGGGTCCCTTTGATCTAGTAAATCGAGAGCCACAAAGCATCCTTTGAGCCTCGTCTTTTTTTTACGGCTTCGATCCACGCGTGTAAAGTCAATCACGTGATCTTCATTTTCGAAACTCATACATTATTATTTCACTCTCACGACTTTGATCGACGTCTTTTACGATTAGTTTTGTGTCGACGACTCTTTAAGTCGTATCCGACACATGACTAATCCAGACGCCAATTTTCGATATGATAAGTCGGGACAAGACATCGAGATTCGGGATCGGGCTAGCACCACGTCTAGGTTCCATATCTCCGTCCTCCGTTTAATGCACAACATAATCTGCATTTAATCGGAGTTCGTCCATTTATTCAATTTACGGTCTAGGTTATATTTACTATTCACGGGTCCGTTTATAGTTAATATTTACCGTTTCCTGATTCGATTATTCTGTTTTATTGCTCGTTGTATTGTGAAATCCGGGTTGTATTCCGCCCGTGTAATTTATAATTTATTTACGAGTTTTCTATTTTCGAATTTTGCCATTTATTTATTTAAATGAACATCACATGCTAAACTACTCCGACTATAATTTAGATGCATTAATTGACGTAGCTCACACATAATTCGCATGCTTAGCCGAAAACGTTGTTTGCATATCATTTAATCATTTTACTAGCGCGCGTACACGAACACGAACGATGTCTTGGTAGAGGCCGCTAAGTGCGGGCGGGGTTGGGTGTCCTTAGTGGGCTTCCCAACACGTACCTTCACCCCTTACTCAGAACCTCGGTTTCCGGATGCCCAAAATCGTTGGCGCACGAGAGTCATTCTATACATGAAAGTCGGTGTAAACGGTATTGGTATCGTAATGCAAAGGGACGAGCCCCATAAACTCTGAAATCAAAATGGGCCATACTTTGTGTATGGCCCATGACGATATAGAGTGGCCTCGAACGGTTCCGAATTCCCATAAAATTTGGTGGGGACTCCAACTTTGACTTAAATTTCAACCCGAGAACAATCTTACCACGAGATTCATTCGCCTACCCAAACCCGCGCGTGGCCGCGTCGGGGTGGACCTACGTCATGTCTACACTAGGATTCTACATCATCAATGAGGAAGACGTTAAAGAACTTACACTACAAGAAAAATTGTTCCGGGCGTCCACCTGGTGGGCACCGACAGTGGACGCTATAAAGGAACCGGGGTCCGCAAACAGACGTCAGAAAGCGGAAGCCACGACCAGTCTCCCATTTTTAAAACGGGCGTCCACTATTGGACGCCAAGGAAAATGGCGACCGACAGTGCACACCATGGATGGCGTCCGACTGTGGTTGCCAGGGGCCCCAAGATGGCGTCTACAGTCGGACGCCAGGGCCCTTAAGTTGGCGTCGGACTGTGGACGCCATCTGGGGACCCCTGGAAACCACAGTCTGACGCCATTTTAGCTTCCCCTGGCGTCTGTCATGGCGTCCGTTATCGGACATTATTTACGTTGTTGCATGACCGTAAACATGCGTTCAATGTCTAGCCAAAACCTGCAATATAAACCACATCCACAACACTCAACCAACCACAAATATGGACTATCCACAATACCTCAACCTCATTCACTCTCAGTCAACCAAAACACTTCATCTCTCGACTCATTTCTGCTGAAAAAACTTATATTAAAAAAATTTAACATACGGTTTGAAGATACACAAATCTAAACTAGTTAGAAGATACATAATCCGCAAATAAAGTTACAACAACAACAACAAAAAACAATCAGCAAACTGTGAAGCTAGCTGCAGCACCAGAGTTACTACCACCATCATCAAATGGGTCTCTGTCGTCTGGAGGGGATGGGGGACGACCTTGGTTGCAATTTCTGAACATGGCCTGAAACATGGCCATCTGTTCCTGCATCTTCTTTATGTTCTCGGCCTGGTCCTTCAGTTGTTGCTGCTGGGCCGTCAGCTGTTCCTTCATGGCGTCCTTCTCCGGGTCGGGTTGCTGAGATCCGGCCGGCGTGTACTCCATTTGTGTGCAGGTCCTGAGACGCGGTGTGGGAGGTGTGAAGTACATACCGTGTGCATTTCGTACACCGTACACACTACTTTTCTCGTAACCCTTGACGACCTTGAACCAAGTCTCATTCGGGTCGACTTCCTCAGCATCAGGATCAGCCTCGAGTCTCGCTACCTCTTCTTGGTAGGCGTCCTGCGTCGTACAGAACAACGATTTCAATTGAAGTTATTATTAGATGAAATCATCGAAGATAATTATCTACCAACTAAAGTCGATTTATTTGAAATAGTTAGTACTCACCCAGAGCGCCTGATCCTTTTTCGTCTTAAAGCTAGTCCCTTTGTCATCGGTCTGCCCATTCATGTCAAAGAATACCTCCGCCGCGGTTGGCATCCTCCCGAGCTCAGCTTGCATCTATTAAATGAGTACGAATGTTATTAGGTGAATATAAATTATGCAAAAATAGTTTCCGATTATTCAAGTAAGAGTACGGTATTAATTAGTAGAAATCATACCCTCTTGGCACGACTGAAAGAAGACTGAGAACCCCGATGATGTGTCGGGTTTGCGTGGCTCTCATGCTCACAGTTGGCCAGTTTGTTGTTCTGGGCCCTTTCAGACCTGACCTTAAAGTCCTTCTTGTCGTGGTAGGCGACCCATCTCTCCAATGCTTCACCTAAAATATGACGACCCAATATATTATTTAATACAGTGAAATATTGAAGTTAGATTGTTTGTTAAAATTGATTACCAAAAAAACAACATCTTTAAGGTCCTTTAGCGGAGTCCCCCGCGTGCGGAGTCTACCTCTCAAAACAATATCCCCCTCAACCATCTTATACCTACCCTTACCACATCTCCTACATTCATCAAGCATCGCATCATCCTTTCAAAATAGCATGCATCCATCTGGACAAGCATCAATCTTTTTATGCGGGAGTTGAAGTCCCTTCACAACCTTTTTGGTTGTGTAGAATGATCGGGTCATGATATTGTCCTTTGGAATAACTCTCTCGAGCAAGGCAGCAATACCATCGACGCAAGCAAAGGGTAGGTTGAACTCACATTTAAGGCTAACTACCATAGACGCGACTTCTAACAAAGTCACATCACACCCTCCGTATAACGGTTTCTCCGAAGCATCCAACATGTCAAAAAACGCCTTTGCTCGCGGGTTAGGCTCTTGTGGGTTAGGTGAGTCTTGTGGGTTGGGTGAGTCTCGTGGGTTAGGTGAGTCGTCATTCCCATATGTGTTCTCGTTATTAAACAAGTTGCACTCCACAACGTCAACTATCATACCTCTCAATCCCCCCTCATTTTGATGGTTTTCGGGTTCCTCAGACTGAGATGGCTCACCATGACAAATCCAATTATAGTAATTGGGTGAAAAACCACTATAGATGACATGTTCCTTAACTACAAGGATCTCAAGAAATTTTATGTTCTTGGATTTAGTACACGGACACCTAACCTCCCCTCTCGATGCATAATCTACTGACTTTTTAGCTACCTCGACAAATGATTCAACACCCCTCAAAAATTCGACGGTGGGACATCTCTTCTTATCAAGTCTTCCCTCATACATCCATTTCCGTTCAATTCTCTTCATTTTCTATGTTCAAAAAATATATATAACAAATTAAAGTTTAATTTTCCTAACTTCATTTATAACATACTAAACGAAAATTTAATCACCATTTAACTTAAACTTAATTTCTATAACGAAGTTTCCTCAATTTAATCCCTAATACGTCGAAGTAAATCCAAATGTCTTATTACTCTAGAATTGACCTTACAAAAATCAATCACCGATTTTAATCACAAATGTAATCACAATTTCATCGCAATTTACGGAAACCCTAACTCATTTATCAATTTAATCCCAAAATAACCAAACGAAACACAAAAATTCATGGCCTAGGTCCGACAAAAACAGCTAAAACAGGTCAAATAAGGTCAAATTTTCGGATACAGATATCAAAACTCCGAAAGCACCGCTAACACCTAATTACAACCCCGATCAAGATAGAAGTGGTTTCGGGAAAATCCGGCATTATTACGACACCTTTTGTTCCGTCCTAAGTGACACAAAAACTCACGGAATGCCCTAGAGGTCATTGTAGCTCAATTCAACCAAATTGATCAAACCCTAATCAAAATTGTGATGGGCAAAACTAATCAACCTAATCGAATTTGGGCTAAACTAATCAACCTAATCGAATTTGGCCTAAACTAATCAACCTAATCTAAATTTAGACCTAAACAATATTTACTAGCAAACTATCAATAAATAACGATAACAATAGAAAACAAGAACTAAATATAATGAATAACAACTAAGTAAGTAAGAAACATACCAAAGATTAGGAAAAAATTGAGGAGAGGAATAGAGGAATGGCGCGGCGAGGAGAGGAAGAGAGTTAGAGAGTAGTTTTTTTTAGAGAGTGATGGGGGAGAGGGGGTGCGCGACTATTTGTCGCCAATACGAGCTGGGCGGGCGTCCACTGTCAGACGCCATAGGTGGACGCCCGTTTTACCCCAAATGGCGTCCGCCTGTGGACTCCCGTCGGCCTGAATTTCGTCCTTCCCAAATGCAATCGGACGCCAATTTTGGCGTCTGACTGTGGACGCCCGTATGATTTTTCCGACGCCATGTCGGCGTCCATATGCCAAGGACGCCAACCAGGTGGACGCCCGGAACAGTTTTTCTTGTAGTGTTAGATTTCAATAATAACCGACTTTGATTGCTTTACCTAGGATTCTACATCATCAATGAGGAAGAAGTTGATGAGTTCCTCACCTTGGATTCTACCTAATGAATGAGAAAGAAGTTGAAAGAGCTTACATTTCACCATATTAGCTAATGAACGAGAAAGAAGTTGAAAGGTTGTAGTAATAATAACCGACTTTGATTGTTTTAGCTAGGATTCAACATCATCAATGAGGAAGAAGTTGATGAGTTCCTCACCTTGGATTCTACCTAATGAATGAAAAAGAAGTTGAAAGGTCCTAACTAATAATAACCGACTTTATGTATTCAACTCCCATCTTTTCAATTCCTATCCAATCACATCACGGCAAGTGTCCTACCTTAGAATTGAACATTTGTTGAATAGAGCATGGAGAGTGTTTTACTTTCTATTTAATATATACCTAATGAATGAGAAAGAAGTTGAAAGGTCCTAACTAATAATAACTGACTTTATGTATTCAACTTCCGTCCTTTCAATTCCTACCCAATCGCATCGTGCCAAGTGTCCTATCTTAGAATTGAGCATTTGTTGAATAGAGCGTGGAGAGTGCTTTGCTTTCTATTTAATATATTACTCCCTCCGAGTTCCTATTATTGTCTCACTTTCCTTTTTGGGTTGAGTTTGATTTTTGTCTCACTTTCCTTTTTAGGCCATTAATGTGTGGTCCACAATTACTTTCTCATTTCTCTCTCTTTCTTCTTCTTTTTTCAACCAGTCAATTTCCCCTTCCTTATTTTTTACCCTAAAACCTTTTGGGACAATAATAGGAACTCAGAGGGAGTATAAGATAAGCGAGGAATGACTTTTATAGTGATCCAATAAATGGTGTGTGTTGTTTATATAATGGTAAACTGCAACTAAAAACTGTAAAAGTTAAAATGAACAATCAACCGACAATAGCAGCGCACAAATTCTAATCTTAAACATAGACGTATAAAGGTCTCTTGTATTACGAATCAACAAACGGACACGTGATTACCAAGCCCTAATTGAGTCCTTTGTATATTTACGCATATTTGAATATTAGCTATTATTAGTCCTAATCAACCAATCATGGTCCTCAGAAATGGACACGTCTAATCTTAAACATGGACGTATAAAGGTCTCTTGTATTACGAATCAACAAATGGACACGTGATTACCAAGCCCTAATTGAGTCCTTTGTATATTTACGCATATTTGATTATTAGCTATTATTAGTCCTAATCAACCAATCATGGTCCTCAGAAATGGACACCTGAAGTGTTGTAATTCTACAAATGCTAGATGCATGCAAGCCCTAAGCAGATCAAAACCGTAAATCCCACCCACATTAATATACAAAGCAGCAGTCACCAACTGAAGTCGACCCTTAATTTTTTTTTGGTATCTTAAAAAGCATCTCCTCAATCATGCTCCGCACAAATGGACACGTAAAAGCATTAAATTTTACGAATGCTAGATGCATGAAAGCCGTAAGCATGTCCAATCCGTAAATCCCACTCACGGCTATATATTACATTAAATCCCACCCACATCAATATAGTATATAAAGCAACAATGACCAACTGAAATCGACCCTAATTTTTTCTGGGTCTTTGGTAATGAGGTGTGAGTGATGTATGTCAGTGAGCGTCAGTGAACGGGGTGCGTGGTCTTTGCCCTAGACAAAACTGTCACAACTATATATGCAGGTGCCTATATCTTGAGAGGAGCGTAGTCATCAAATGCGTACCGTCATTGTGAGCGTCATTGGCGGGAGAGACATACTGCTCAAGTATCTGAGGCACGACATTGTGGCTGCATTCTGCATCGTCACCCCTTTTCTGCCGCTGGGCAGGATAGGGTTGGGCTTCTGGGGCAGCAATGTTGTTTCTTCTTTGTGAGACAATCAAGCCCCTCCTAAGGCGGCAGAGGCTGGCTTTATAGCTTCGTAGGCTTACTACACCCGAGTCTCGTTGATGTGGGAGGCGTATCAAATAGAACGTAGGTGGGTGGAGGTTGTTTTCAATTCTTGTCTCGATGACTACACATCTTCGGATCAAGCGATTTAATTTCTCAATAGTAATAGGGTGGGAATTGATCATGCTATCTCACTCAGTCGAATACCATAATGTAGTCATGAAAAATATTTATAAGGTGGTCGGAATTTATTGCTTAACCTAGGATTCTAAGTAATCAATGAGAAAGTAGTGTAATGGTCTCCTCACTTTGAATTCTAAATAATTGATGAAGAAGAAGTAGAAAGGTTGTAACCAATAATAACCAACTTCCTCATTTATCATGCATTCAACCTTCTTTCTTCACTTTGGATTCTAAATAGTAATTGAGGAAGAAGTTGAATGTTCAACCCCCTTTCTTCACTTTGGATTCTAAGTAGTAATTGAGGAAGAAATTGAAGGGTTGATAACTCATGCATTTAATAGGTAACCTAGGATTCTAAGTAATCAATGAGAAAGTAGTGTAAGGGTCTCCTCACTTTGGATTCTAAGTAGTAAATGAGGAAGAAGTTGAAGGGTTGTCCATTGATCATGCATTAAACTCTACCCCTTTCAATTTCTAGCCAATAAAATCGTGTCAAGTGGGTGCCTTAAGAAGTGAGGATTTGTAGTATGGAGCAGGGGTTGCTTTGCTTCCCTTTTAATAGAATATATAGATAATAATAATAATAATAATAATAATAATAATAATAATAATAATGCAAGTTCCGTTTTTAGGCTCCGATTGCTAAGGGAGTGGGGGCCCAGATAGTATCTAGGCTCTCATCTAACTTCTTGTAATTTGTTCTGGTGTTTAATGCAAGTTCCGTTTTTTTTTTTAAAATAATAATAATAATAATAATAAAACGTAATTCCTCAATGCAGTACCAATTTTATTCGACGCTGTACTTTTTGCACATAATTTTTTCTATCTTATACCCTTACACTAATATAGAAATGACGGTCTTTTCTCTCCAATTAAAAGAACAACTCTATTTTTCTCTAATTACAACCCTAAACCCTAAACCACATCCAATTTATCGATATTACCGAGATCACGAATGCAAATATGATTGAAATATTGAATAACATGTATAGAATTATTAATTACCCTTAAATAATCAAATAATTAATTTATTTTCAGAAATTTGAATTTGAGAAGGACAAGGGTGGTTGTCGGGTCTTGTTTTCTGTTGTTTTAATTTATGGGGCGACGAGGAGGGTAGAGTCGGGGTGGTGATAGTCGACCCGTCAGATGTCGCCGGCCCCGGCATCTTGGTTGGTGTAGGGTGACGGCCGACAGGTACTGTTGTGGGTAAGGCCGTAGAGTCGTGGTTTTAGGGTAGGGGTGGTTTTAGTCAATCATATGAAATGACTCATATATGGACCTCGACGATGACCACCTCTACGGACCTCCGCGATGATCACCCATGTGCACTCCACACCGCTTCCAAGACCACCCGTGCCCTCCACTACCACCAGCGACCGTCCCTGTGCATCACCACCTTGGTCACTCAATGCCAATTGTACCGCCGCCAACCTTAATTTACAATGATTTAATTACATTCACAAAAAATAAAGTAAATTGATTAAGCCAGTAATTAAAAGCAATACGACTTCATCGATTATCAAATTAGGATCCATACTTAAACTCGCGGGAGAGATTCGATTGATCATTAAGGAAAAAAAATAATTAGAGAGATTTAACCAGAGGATTTACATAAGTGAAGGACAATAACGGCAAAACTATGGAAATTTCGTGATGATCGAAAAAACACGTTATTAAAAAATAATTTCGTAAAAAAAAAAAACACAATCGTCAAAAAAACTGCGAAGGCATTAAGTTGGCAAATTGAATGTTCACTCGTTTATAAATTATAACCGAGGTCTGAGAATATAACTACGGTAACTACTACGAGTATAAACTAGTGTAGTAAGATAACCGAATAAGAAGATTATTATTGATCACGATTACATTACGTAATAGACCGTCTCAAAGAACACTCCGAGAATATTTGTAAGATGTATAACCCAAAAAAGTACTGTAGTTAAATAAAGGAATTTACCAATCCTTGGGGAATACTGAATACTGAATAGGGATGTACTCCGTATCTAATCTGACACACAGAATAGTTAGCTTTTTGCGCCGTACGAAACTTCATTACAAACCAAGTACTCCAAAGTTGAGATTATTATTCCACTATTCCAGCCGTACTTTGCTGTACGCTCTCTCGATTATTCCGTTGAGTGCAAGCAAAATGGGGGCGGAATGCTGGTCGTGCCTCGTGGCTTCACGGAGGGCTGATTTTTCTAAAGGCAGCCGTTATATCAGTTCCCTGATGCAGAGAATATAAAATGCATGGTTTCAGATCAGTCAAGAAAACTCCCAATGTTTCTAGCACAAACTAGGATCTGATTGCATTGTCACTGTCAGACCGACTGTCTCCAATGGGAAAAGAATCATAGCCTGGTTTCAAAAATGCAGTGAATGGGAATAATAATTACTTCATTATTACACCCGACGAGGAATTTCCAGATGCAGATACAAGAATCCGTTAGTGTCATTGAGTCGGTCATGCCTATCAGTACAATTAGCCATTTTATGTGACGCGTCAACTCCGTGACAGGAAAAGGCTTGCCAATCTTGCTTTTATCTAAAGTAATACTGGAACCGAATCTGTGACATAAACAATCAAGTGGCCAAGTGATTGAGATTATTCATGCACAAAATGTAATCAGCTTATAATTCAGAAATGGTTGTCCGACGTTCTTTCAACATGACCCATAATTAACACGTGTCAAAAATTTCATGGAAATACGCCAATTATGTTTAAAAAAAAAGAGGTAGTTGTGATATACAGAGAATAAGAATGCATGATTTTTGGCTAATGCACTCGGCACGAATCAGAATATCTATATGAACACGGTATTGCAAGTAAAACCGGAAGGATTAAAACAGTATGTCTCTTAAGTTTTCGGTGTAAGGCCAAATATAAAGCTAGATGCTACAGTGCAGAAAAGCAGATGCTTTAAGCAACTAACTGCCATGCCTCTGCAGCTCCTTAGATCTTTCACAGATTTATCTTTTCAGTTAGATTTTGAGTGATCAAGTGCTGATATTATTTTGATTACAAGATCTTTCGGGATACCAAAATAAAAGGGAAAGGAAGGGAAGCAATGAGGCGTGGTTATTAGGATACAGTTTTTCTTTGAATTTTACCTATGGAGGAATGTTTTTGTTGTCTTAGCGAGGGGAAAATGGATCACTCCAAATCTCTCTCCCTCCGTTCCCCTCCACCTTCATTAGCTAATGAAATACTAAGAGATTTTACATCCCTTACTCCCCGACCCTTCCCTTTCCTTCAAAATTCTTCAATCCAAACAAGGCATAGGACAATCTATCAAATATACTCCAACAATTAACAACTGTGACATCCTCTGGTTGACAGCAAAAGTACGTGTAAAAGTATAACAGGCAGTATTTACCGATTAGAATTGGACATGGCCAACCCACGAGTAGAATTCGGTATGGTCAACCTAGGAGATACAGCGACATATTGAAAGTCCAGATGATTAAGAACTGCATTTATAATAGGAGTAAGGAGTGAACAATCTTACATGCCATCATTCTTGTTGTAGCGGAGGTGTCCCATTACCAACGGTTTGATGATTACATGAGAAGAAAAAATGAATAGTACACTCTCTCATCCAAACAAAGCTTTACCTAATACTCCTATTCCATAACTTTTAAGAAAGAGAGTAAAAATTAAGGATATTATTGGTAAATCAAAAGGTCTTATGAGCCCACCTAAATTAAAGTGAGTATTAAGTCATGACATTTTGTGTAATAAATGAAAGATATACTCCCTCCGTTCCAACCATTTGTATACGTTTGCTTTATGCACGTATGTCGATACTCGTTTTCTTTTGTCTATATCTTTAGTTACGTGTTACTAAAAATTATAAAAATTTGATATTCATAATGTATTTTATTAGACAATTTAAACAAGATCCCACATGACCATCTTTTATCTTATATATTAGAAGTTATATTGAAGATTCTCATCACTTATAAATAGTGTTAAAAAAACAAATGTATACTATTCGTTGGAACGGAGGGAGTACTATATATAAGGATTATATGTTAAAGTCTTTTACCAAAAAGGAATGTAAAGCTTTGTTTGGATTCTCTGTTTATAGTAAGTGCAAAGCTTCATTTGGATGAGAGGGAGTAGATAATAATAACGGAATTACTTGGCGTTTAGTCAATCCTAACGAATTTTTCTAAAAAATTCCTATTCTACCCCTTTATAAACTTTTTGATTTTACACTAACATTCAATTAAGCTTTTTTTTCGCTTTATCAATTTCAACCAACGTTTCAAAATTCGATTATAAATTGTAATTCAATTAACGACGCCGTAATATCGATTACTCATTTACCTAATTATTATGTTTATTGTATTATTATTGTTTGATTAATTATTTAGGATTTATAAAGAGTTGATAAAATACGATAATTCGTTGAATTGAATTTTAAAAAAAAGTTGAATTTGACATATAAAAAGAGGCAAAAAGGAATGAATTTATTTTTTTTATTATTATTAATAATACAAAATATGGTAATTCATAAAAAGAAATTTTAATTTTTGACATAATACGAGGAAAAAAAATATAGAAAAACAAATAGAAAAAAATAGATAAGTAAAAAAAATTATTAAGAAGAAAAACAAAAAAAAGAAACTTACGTTTAAAAAAAAAAAAAGCAAACCAAACTTTAGAAATTGCCGACTTTCCGCCATTCCCCCCACCCACCACCACAACCACCCCGCGCCACCCACTACCACCCAGACCGACTCGACCCTTAACCACCCACCACCCTCGACCCCAGCCATCCCCCACCGACTCGGACGGTTCCGAACTTCCGATGCTTGTGTTGTTCATGGATGTGGATGATATGATTTGATTTTGGAATTTTTTTAGAGAGATAATCAAATTAGGTTTTGGGATGGATGAAATGATAAGGGTAAATAGATCAAATGTCATTAGGATTGAGTAAAAACTCGTTAGGAAAAAACACTGCCCAATAATAAAAGTGACAAACACATTTATGTGGTTCACCAGGCTACGTCTACACCGACAAGGAGAGCAACACGTTTACTAAGGTAGAGAATGCAAATTACAACTCTTATGAGCTCTCAACTAGACAACACTTTAAAGACTCAAAAGTTTTGGATGATTTCTAACAGCCAAGGGCTCCTGTTATAATCACAGGATCACTCAACTTATGGTAATCTTCCAATATGCGACAGTTGTAATATTTATACATAATTACATAGTAGATTCATCGCACTTTTATCTTTCTTTCGATGTGGGACAAAAAACATACTAAGGAAAACTCTTTAGCCCTTCCGTCAACGACAATCCATGACACTAAACCCAACACTAATACGATTGTAACCACACTTAGTAAAAAAATCTTGAAGGTCATTAGCCATGAAAAGTAGGAAAATTTAGAACATTTTGAATAAAGACATGGTATGTACCTCATGTACAATTGAGTAAATCACTCAATTTTTCATTCAGAAGTACCTTAGTACTCCGTATCAAGCAATGCACATTTGGTCATGTTTAAACTTAGAAAAAAAGTTGTCTTCCTACGATTCTGTCAGACAAAGAGAAATATTTTTAGTTTGTCCTAGTGTCCTACAACTAGGCCACCTTAACCCTGCCTTAAGATCTTGTGGAATAATTTTTTTTGGTTAGAATCATTCTTTACCCTACTTTATGAGAAAATTTACACAGAGAGAAGATATAAGACAGCAAAATAGAGATGCCTATTTATAGGGAGGACAGAAGCTCATACCTTCTCACAACAAAACCATCAAACCAGACTACCAAATCTGAGCCTCACTTTCCTTCATCGCCCTTCACTAAACCTCCTAAAGAAAAAACAAAAACAAGTTTAGCTACTTAGCAATGGAAACTGTGAACCATTTGGTTGAACAAAAGCCATTGGTAATATTCAGCAAGAGTTCCTGTTGCATGAGCCACTCAGTGCAGCAACTTATAAGCAGCTATGGAGCAAACGCCACAGTTTATCAGCTGGATAACTTGCCAAACGGGAAAGAAATCGAGAAAGCACTTCAAAGACTAGGGCTTAAGCCTAGTGTTCCTGCCATTTTCATAGGCCAAAAGTTTGTTGGTGGAGCTAAGGAACTAATTAGCATGCAAGTCCAAGGCAGGCTGACACCGATGTTGAAGGAAGCCGGAGCTATTTGGGTTTAGAATAACTCTATATTCTCAAATGAGACAGTCTCAAGAATAGATTATCATGATGAGACTGACCCGTATTACGGGGTACCTTTTGCGTAATTTTAATTATTAGTCAAACGGGGTTGGTCTCACAATACAGTGTTATGAGATCGTCCCTAAGGAACTGATTGTCTGTTTCCAGTACACACTCCATTATTTTTAGGATGGAAGGGTACTTTAGTACTCCACTGTTTTAACTACTTATGCAGCAATGCTCTATTTCAGATATAAGAGAACGGATGCTTTTTCCTGCAGGATTACCCTATTTTTATGGTTAAAAACTGAGCTATGTTTCATAAAAATATATATTTTTCATACATAATCACACCAGAGAGCTAACAAATTGGCCAACAGTATAAGCTGAAGATACCTGCCAACTGACGGATATCACCACTGTTCATTCGTGGAGACAAATCTGAATGCACCTGAAAGTGAAAAACATGATACTTTAAATAGGAAATTATCGTAAAGCTTTATATGCTTCTCACATCCAATGTCAGACAGGAAGGAAATATTTGGCAATACACACATAATTTTAAATCTTGGTATCAAATTCGGTTAGGGTATGGGCCGTCACAGGTCAATATTGTCACATGCAGCCAATATTGTTGTAAAATAACAGTAAGATGTAGTTGCAGGGATCTTCCAAACCAATACATAAGGTCTTATAACAATGGCGTGTCCTTGACATAATACCATGAGGACACACTAACATCAGGCAATAGGTAAATTTTTGAATAAGAACAGAGCACATGGATTGTGTCCGCTATCGAATCATAAACTTCGTTGCAAACGAAACAATACAGAAAATAACAGAGGACCTTAAATGCCAAAATGTATACTCTTGTAAGCAATATTGGACTCTTCGCTTGTACACCTGTTCGACACAACAAACAATGCTAGTGGCTTAAAATCTCTACGCGGCCCTTGCTGATTTGACATTTACATTAGCATGAGAAACTAAAGGCTCACAAGACGATTAATAGAGTTTTTTTTTAAAAAAATTATCAAGCACTCTGCATGATTATTTATTTTTCTTTGAGGGAACATTTTCCATGATTGTTAACAATCAATTTATCCCTCAAATCCCTAACATTTCTCAATTTAACTTTTTCAGTAACTTAATATTACAAGATTATATTTCATCATATTAAAAATCATCTCACCCAAAACCTTAAGATGATGATCGAGAGCCAATGAACAGTAATCAATATTAATATTCCATAATACGTCCCCTTCACGTAGAGGCTCGAAAAAGTCAACGCGTGGATACCATATTAAGGAACCAACTCAACCAAAACACTAAAGTGTTGGTTGGAGACCCATAAACAATTTTTTACTCTAACACACACCCTCACACGAAGGTCTCCCCATACCTGGTGCTATGGTGCGATGCTAGCTCTGGTACCATATTAGAAAACCATCTCAACCGAAACCTAAAGCTGGTGGTTGAGTGGTTGAGGGCCAATCAATATTAATATTCCTTAACACATCGTTTTAAAGATGTATATATCCTCATTTCTGGGCCAACAATTGATGAGTCCAGTACTTACTTCCTGTAACATAGCCTCTATCACAATTGATTATAGTTTAGACTATCACGTAGTAAATAACATATGTAATATTGAAGGTTTTGTCTAGTTCATTTTCATTAATAAGAAATATCTCATCCATGGAAAACTTAAGATCAGCTAGATAAGATTTGACCAGACAAACAAAAAGATTTCACTAAGTTCATATCAATCCCCAAATATGTCATATGTTGACAACAAACAAAGAGATCAGGAACTAAATATTCTGATTCTAGCCGTACTTCGATGTACACCCCACCATTCCTTGTAGCAGGCAATGTGATTTGCTGTCAATTACCTGATAAGCAGATCACTACATTTGATCCTTAAAAGAGTGAATACATAAGCTGGCTCTTGGCTTCTTGGAGGGCTGTTTCTGAAACTAGCAGCAATATCAGTTGTGATATGCCAGGAATCAAAACCTATGGTTTCTGTAAGAACTGAAGAAACTTTTCTGCATCTAGAAAATCTCAAAGGAATCAGTTAAGTTGTAAGCTACACGTCAACACCACGTTGGCCTGTATTGTTACCTTCCAGAGTTTGAGACCCAAAAAAACACGTTTTGACTCCTATCTGATTCTTGGTTCGTAACACCAAACTCACAACCTGGTAACAGTGAGATGAAGACAACTGGGTCAACTGACATCTTCTACGCAGCATAAGAAGTGCATAGCGTAGTGAGACATCTTTCATTTTGTTCTATCATATACTTAAAAACCAAACCAATAAAGAATCTATCACTTCAATAGAAAATTAGAAATAGAAATCAACTAAACAATGTCAGGATTAGATAATGTTGATCACAGGACAAATGAATGAACACAACATTGCTACTAAACCAAGCATAATCAGATATGAAAACAGCTCGTAATTAACCCCTAAGTTTCCATAGATAGAGGGCATAGTTTAAATTAAAGAGAAGAGGGCATTCATTATAATGATAGTAGTTTCCGTTACAGTAAAGCAGATATTTTTAAGAGCATTAAGATTTGGATGAAACAGATTTAAGCAATAAATCACATCCAACGTGTACTTTTAAGGTTTATGAAGCACCAGCTACAAAGCTGTCTTAACTCTTAACTCTTACATATTCCACATATTTTCATTTTCAAGTTTAATTTTGACTGTCACCCGCATCGGATCTGTCAGCCAGACTGCACCTTGATATCAAACATAATTGACTTATTTGACATACTTATAATGACTTCGAATAATGTCTACTCTTGGTTCAAAACCATTTCATGTTGTATTATTAAAAGATATTAACCAAATTGCTGTGACAAGCTTCAAGAAGCCAGAATACTTATTCCCCCTTCTCCCCCCACCCACAAAAAAAAGTTTTATGAACCTGATAGGCCAAAAAATGTGTGAAGAGTTCAGAAGACTTTGAATCTAGACATGATTTGTACTTCATGTACGGTCAACCGAAGCATTCAAAATTCTTAAACAGGAGTGTATTAGCGTAAAGTAATTTGTAGATAGTCACATTACTAGCAATCCTTTCAGGTAAGAAGCACAAAATATTATCAAGCATTACGCTCATCTTAGCAAGCATTTGATGTATATTAGCAAGCATTACGGTCATATAAATCCCACTAGAATTTCCATCAATATGTATCCACGTATCATCTGTCTTTCCCTTGGACAGAGGCTTTAGAGCAAACTGTGGTGCCAGCAGTAGAGGTGTGTCTGATAACCAGCCACCAGGCCACTATAAGCCTGCCTTAAGATCTCATGGAATAAAAAAAAAGATTTTGGTTAAAAATATTCTTTATACTACTTTTCAAGAAATTTACAACAAACAGACCAAGTTTACCAGCATATCGTGGCTTATAAATAGAGAGCATAGAAGCTCATACTTACTCACAACAAAGCCAACAAATCAACTTATAAACCATATTGGAAAAACACATTAGATTCAATCTGCTGTCAATCATTTGACAACATCAAAGAGAACTCCATTTCCCATCCTTTCCCAAAGTAAAACAGAAGATATCTACTGAGCAATGGAGGTTGTGAACTGTTTGGTTGAACAAAAGCCATTAGTCATATTTAGCAAGAGTTCGTGTTGCATGAGCCACTCAGTGCAGCAACTTATAAGCAGCTATGGAGCTAATGCCACAGTCTATCAGCTGGATGAGCTGTCAAATGGAAAAGAAGTAGAGAAAGCACTTCAAGGGCTAGGGAATAAGCCAAGTGTTCCCGCCGTTTTCATAGGCCAGAAATTTGTTGGGGGAGCTAAGGAAATAATTAGCATGCAGGTCCAAGGAAGACTAACACCTATGCTAAAGGAGGCAGGAGCTATATGGGTGTAGGATATAAATAATTTACTAATCGCTACTCTAGCATTAAAACTGGTCTTCCTTTTTTTATTTTCGACATGTAATATACAACACTCCATCCTCCTTTTTTAGCAGGATAAGAGGATACTATTTGCATTCTATCAGTTCTATTAGTTGCAATATAAATACAAGTAATATTTTCATAATGCCTTCAGTTTTCTTTTAATATATATTTAATGAGTATCATATAGCTTTAGAACATTACATTTAATGTTGAATTTTAACAACAGAAGAGTTTGCATAAGATGAAAATGAGAAACCAGAAGTTGTATCCTGAGAACTAAAAAGAAGAAGAATGTAGTATTACTCTCGGCATTGCCTTTTCGACTCATAATACAAGGAAAGCCGGCAGTCTCTGGGGCTATTTGACAGTTTTATCAAGCAATGATTTTGGAATTTACTGATGGAATTTATCAACAAAATGTTTATCAAAGGATGTAGCGAAGCGCCAGCCGCCAAGTAAACAGAAACGTGTGAGCTCATATGTCACCTGTCAGGGTGTCATACAAACAAAACCGGTTGTTTGAACAAACATTTTTGGTGCAGGTTAGCAGTGATGGAAGGTACTTGAATAGTACTTAGATAGGATTGTACATAAAGAGCCAAGTGGTAAAAGCACTTTCAATCCAACCATGGGGTTTGATTCTTACCCACGACATAATGCACTCAGTTGAACCGAAAAAAAAAAACGAAGATAGGATTTACATAGGAATAAATAATTGATTGTAAAATTATTCAAGTAAGCAGGTATAGTTTGTATACCCTAATCATAAACTATCTCTAATATCAAACCTGTTACTTAAGTGAAAGATGACAGAAACTGAAAAGAATAACTTGTGATAGAGCAGGTAGATAAAAAGTAGAAGGGATAATACCCATTTCAACTAGGGCTCTAATACATATACCGTCATAATTTTAGCATCAAGCCATAAACAACGAATTGTCGTATAATTCAGAATATTAAGATAAAGCATCATTTGTGCTAACGCCTGGATATAGTTTTGCATTAAAAATGTGCTAAAATAGCCGTACAATTCTCGTATTACTATTAATCGAAAGCTCCTCCGTTTGGCATCTAAAACTTGAGAATTTTATTGTTCCTTTTTCCAACTTATCCCAAATCAGGTGTTCCCTCTCTATGACGGAGTATTTTGGATGACGATGGAAACCGCGGCTGCTACTGAGGTTGCCAAGGAACGACTGTAACCAAAACCTTAAAGTGATTTTGGAGGCCCAAGAATATTTATATACTCCAACACCCAACACAGGAATGCCCCCTTTGGCCAAAGTGTGCATGCAACACAGGCCTCGCCACCCCACCCCACCCACCCCATATGGGTGCCAAATATTCCACTTAGAAAGGAAGGAAGAGGGTTAGAGATTGAAACTCGTGATCACGCTGGGTGGGATACCATGTTAGATGAACATCTCAATCAAAACAAAAGTGATGGCCAAGGAATATTTATATACCGTAACACGGGTGGGCAAGTGACCTTGTATAGGAGGGTGACCCACAAGATCGCTCTTGGAGGGGCTTAAACCTAAAAGCCTTAATTTGGGGTGGTATCCAAGTTGTACCCGGTAGACCCCACCCTACCCTACCCTACACTTGGTTGCGGCCAATACAAAAAGGGAAAACCATGGAAGAAGATGCTTGAGAATTGAGGTAGTATATTATTACTCCGTACTACTTTATTAGTGAAATGAATAAACGATTTCATGTTTCTACATACATATCTAGTGCGAGTATCTAGCACAGGCACAGCAAAAGATGAGAGGAGAATAAGTGGGATTTGATTTCAAAGTATAAACGTACGTACCATCAAATCAATCAGCATATCTGATACAAGTATCAATCCCAGATTTATGTATCGTCAAGACTCAAGAGCCGAGGTGAGGTGAGGCGGGTAATTGTCTCCTCAGTAATTTGGCCCTTCCTTAGCTTCACTCCATTAGATCCTCATAATCTTCCTCATCCTCATCTTTTTACCTTCCGTATGCTGATCATCCTCATCCTGTGACACCTCGCCTTCCCTACCCACATGTAATCTACGGACGATGCTTATGCTCCGCTCCTCCTTCATTTTCTGCACTATTCACTATTCATCATTTTAATGGACTAATTGGTGATGACGATCCATGTAAAACCAATCCGGCCACCGTGGCTAACCAAAATCAACCCGGTTGAATTAACTTTTAATAGTCCCTCCGTTCCAGAAAGATTGTCCCGTTACTTTATTTTTAATTTACAAATTAAAGAAATTGAGTATATATAGACAATAATGACTTTCTTTTATAGATGAGTCATCACCTATGTAAGGTTGTGTGAATAAATTTAATGGCAAAATGATAAATATTTTAACTTACGATGTACTAAAAAAGAAAGTTGAAAAATGAGACAATCTTTAAGAACTTACATAAAAGAAAATATGAGACAATCTTAGTGGACGGAGGGAGTATGAAGTAAGTCTTCCTTAAGAAGTCAACCCAATCTTATCTTATCTTATACGAGTAATATATATTAAATAGAAAGCAAAGCACTCTTCATGCTCTATTCAACAAATGCTCAATTCTAAGGTAGGACACTTGGCGCGATGCGATTGGGTAGGAATTGAAAAGACGGGAGTTGAATACATAAAGTCGGTTATTATTAGTTAGTATCTTTCAACTTCTTTGTAATTCATTAGGTAGAATCCAAGGTGAGGAACTCATCAACTTCTTCCTCATTGATGATGTAGAATCCTAGGTAAAGCAATCAAAGTCGGTTATTATTGAAATGTAAGCTCTTTAACTTTTTCCTCATTGATGATGTAGAATCCTAGGTGAAGCAATAAATTTCAGCCACCTTCCATCCTCTTCGTCTTCCTCCCTTATAATTCATCAGGCCACCTATAACAATGGGTGCTTGCCTTTCCCATTACACCATCCAATTGCACATATACACATATTGACCTACACATTTAGCAACTCGCGATCGGTGTGTGCGCAAGCTTTCTATTATTTTTTTGCTCTGTCTGCGTGGTGCGGTTGTATTATAGCTCCACCTTCGGATTCCTGCAACGAGCATGATCAATTCTCACCCTATTACCGTTGAGAAATTAAATCGCCTGATCCGAAGATGTGTAGTCGTCGAGACAAGAATCGAAAATAACCTCCACCCATCTACGTTCTATTTGATACGTCTCCCACATCAACGATACTCGGGTGTCGTGAGCCTACGAAGCTACAAAGCCAGTCTCTGCCGCCTTAGGAGGGGCTTGATTGTCTCGCACTGAAGAAACGTCATTCCTGCTACAGAAGCCCAACCCCAGCCTACCCTACACACACCGGCACATTGTACGATGGTTTGCATCGACGAACCTTCCCCCAGGCAGCAAACGGTATGATGTGATTGGGTAGAAATTGAAAAGGAGGGAGTTGAATATATAATCAATGCCAAAGTCGGTTATTATTAGTTAGAACCCTTCAACTTCTTCCTCATTGATTATGTAGAATCCAAAGTGAAGAACCCATCAACTTCTTCCTCATTAAAACCCTTCAACTTCTTTCTCATTGATTATGTAGAATCAAAGTGAAACAATAAATTTCAACCACCTCTCATCTTCTTCATCTTCCTCCCTTATAATCCACCACCTATAACAATGGGTGTTTGTCTTTCCCATTACACCATCCAAGTGTACAACGAAACCGAGCTGATTCCCGCCGCCAAACGTCGTCGTACTGTTGTCGTTGGATGCAGACGACTCCGATTTTTTCCACCGCCCAGACTAACTCGGTATGTGCGTGGCTATCAATTCGTTCCTGCTACATTGGGTTCATATGCATGCTTGCATTAGACTCATCTTAATGCTACTCATTATTAGTAGGAGTCAATCGATACAACCTCATTCTCACATAATTGACATAGTATTGTTATTGTAATAATAAGTCGTTGATCGACGAGTTGATGTAGTATCATATCAACACGTCGATCATAGATTTAGAGGCATCTCTACATCAATCATAATCTAATACACAACTAATAATGGAAAATAATAGAAGAACACTAACACAGACAACAACAGATGTGAAACATCAAAATTAGAAACAAGCACAACAAAGGATAAGAGCAATAATAGATTGTTAAGTGTGTTGGACTTCGTTTCCAGTTTCCTATATATTGGTACTATGTATTAAAGCGCTAAAACTGCTATCTCATGTATATGTCACCTTTTGTCTCTGATATAATAATACCCCACATTTTACCAAAAAAAGGGCAAGAACAACAAACTCAACAATGTAGACGAGAGAAAACAAAGGAGAAACTAGCACAAGATCGAACAATAAAATACGATATCTCACCATTTGTATAATTTCACGTACAAAAAAAAATCACGTACAAAAGTTGAAAAAGCAAAAAATATAAAATGGGAGAAAAGAAAAATGTAGAGAGAGAGAGGGGATGTTAGAGCACTATCTTATCTATTTATTAATTTATTAAAATTCAAACAAACCATCATCATCCATCATTTATCTAAGGGCAATAGCAGCAATAGTTGTAGTTCCATACACCATATTTTCATTGTCATCAAGGTACATCTAACCATGTTTGAAACTTTCTATTTCACCGATCAATGATAAAAGTTTCATATATTTATTGTGGATCCCCTTTTTTCTCTCATTTACATGTATGGAATCGATTCCTTACTTTAGAAACCGATTTCATATACTGAACTTTATTCTCTAACTCAATGACATGAAACTCCTTATATGTTATCTTTGCTATTGCCATAATATTATCTTATACTCCCTCTGATCATAATATTTTGCCCCATTCATCATTATTTGTGAGGTATTTTAATGAAACGGGACAAAAGATAGTGAAAGAAGGGAGTAATAAAGTCATGTGTTCTGCTTTGTTTGGGCCAAACAACTAAACAACCGACAAATAAAATTAAGAAACGAGGGAGTCTGTTAAAAAACAAAGACAATCAATTAACAAAATTTTTAATTAAAAAAAAACTCAATCAATTAAGAAAGAAGAGAGAAAAGAGGACAAACTTATCAACTCCACCTCGCTTCATCATCCTCCTCCATTCATCTTCCCCTTCCATAGTTCATAACTGTATTATCACCTACAACAATGGATACAAAGTTATTATAGAGCATGAACCTCAATATGTCACCCAAGTGTACAACCAAAACGACCCGATTAGACCTACAACCAAACCTCAATATGAACCTCAGTGTACCACCCAAATAGAATTAGAGTTTCGCGGTAAACACATCATTTAAAAAGGAGAAGAGAAGGCTAGACAAGAGGTAAGCGAACAATTATTATGTACATCAACTACGAGCACTTCATAATACATTGCTTATATTTTAAGAACAAAACTAACACACCCAATGTGTTATAAGTCTGAAGTGGTAGTAAAAGAAGCATCCGTAACAATAGAAACCATAGAAGAAAAGAGGCCAAGATTAGATTTGAAAATCTCAACTAAAGACGCGAGGAAAAACTAAGAAAGATCAAAGCCATAATTCAAGAGGATTACGTGTAAAGATTGTTAGAAGAGATGATTTTATTCAATGAAATTACACAAGTATAAATACATGAGGAGGCCTTGTAAGACAAGCAATGTATCTACGAGAATCTAGCAAACTTAGGATACAATCTAAGAAATAATTACAGACTAAGGAAAATATAACAATTCCTAACTAAGGCAAATATTACAGAAAATATTACACAGAATAAATAAGATATCAAGTATCTTTAACACGCTTCCTCAAGATGGACGATCCGACAGATAGACCAATCTTGGACAAAATAGGATACAAATGTGACCGTGATAGCGGTTTAGTAAGTGCATCAGCTAGCTGATCATTAGCCGAGATATGTTGAACACGTAGAAGGCCCTTAGATACCTGTTCTCGGACAAAATGAAAAGAAATAGCAACATGTTTCATGCGAGAGTGAAAAATCGGGTTTGCAGCATAGCGAGTTGCACTTAAATTGTCACAATATACTACCAATGGACTCGAAACCGGAATTTGAAGTTCAGATAGAAGAGACAGAATCCATATTAATTCAGCTGTGGTGTCTGCGACATCACGATACTCAGCTTCGGTGGATGAACGAGATAAAGATTTTTGCTTACGTGAGACCCACGAAATAGGATTACGACCAAGATAAACTAAGTAACCAGTTGTGGAAACAGTCACCTTTATCACCTGCATGATCTACGTCGCTAAAAGCATGTAAAGTAAGTGGTGAGTCACGAGTTAGATGAATACCAACATCTAACGTACCTGAAAGATAGCGAAGAAGACGTTTAAGCGTGGTCCAATGACACTCCTGAGGTACTTGCATAAATTGGGCTAGCTTATTGACACCAAAGGCAATGTCGGGACGGGTGAGGGAGAGGTATTGGAGGGAGCCAATAATGGCACGAAAAACTGTAAGGTTGGGTATAGGGTGGCCGGTTGTGGCTAATAGGGGAGGATATGCGACTAGAGGAGTAGACGCGGGTTTGGCATTTATCATGTCATGTTTTGTTAGTAGGTCGGAGATATATTTAGTTTGGGTTAACTTGAAGTTTTAGTTGGTGTAAGTTCAACTCCTAGAAAGTACGATGGAAAGCCAAGATCCTTGAAAGAAAAACGAGATGAGAAGGAAGTGAGGAACGAGGTGAGCGAAGGGGATGACAGAGCTGCAATTATAATGTCGTCAACATAGACTAGTAGGTATATTGTAGTTAGTTGTGAGGTATATATAAAAAGAGATGGGTTCGAGAGAGAGTGACGAAACCCGTATATTGTGAGATAATTTTTAAGTCCGCTGTACCAAGCACGAGGAGCTTGTTTAAGACCATAAATAGCTTTGGAGAGTTTACAAACATGATTAGGAAAGGAAGAATTAATAAAACCAGGTGGCTGTGACATATAAACTGTCTCAGAGAGCGTACCTTGTAGGAAAGCATTATTAATGTCTAGATGCTTCAGAGACCAACCTCGGACAAGAGTAAGAGATAATATCAGGCGAACCGTGGCGGGTTTGACGACCGGACTGAAAGTTTCCGAGTAATCAATACCAGGACGTTGGTGAAAACCCTTGGCAACAAGACGAGCTTTAAACTTGTCAATGGTGTTGTCGGGATTATACTTGACACGATAGACCCATTTACAACCTATGACATTCTGAGAGGGGTGAGGAGGAACTAAGGACCATGTATTGTTGGCAAGGAGGGCACGATGCTCGGCATCCATGGCCTCCCGCCAGTGAGGTTGAGAGAGTGCAGATTTTGTGGTGAGGGGAAGAGAGGTGAGCAATGATAGAGATGAAGTGTGAAGGTATTTTGGGTTCGGTTTACGAATACCCGATTTGGATCGGGTGGTGATGCGGGACGACGTGGTAGGGGCGGATGGTTGGGTAAGGGGTGGAGGAGGAGGGGGATTAGGTATCGGGGAGGGGGGGACATGGGGAGGGCGGGTTGGGGGGGTAATGGCAGGGGGTTCGGTGGTTGAGGGTAAAATGATGGGTAGGGTTAGCTGACACCATGAAGGGGGGGATATAAGCGGGTCTAGGGGTGTCGAGGAGAGTCTAGGGTATGAGAAATCGGTCTCAACAAATTTAACATGCCTAGATGTATAAATCTTATTTTTTGAGATATCATAACAATGATAAGCACTTTGAGTAGAGGAGTATCCTATGAAAATACATGGAGTTGATTTAGGATCAAGTTTGTGATTAGTGTACGAGCGAAGCCAAGGACAACATAGACAACCAAAACTTCTTAGTTTAAGGTAATTAGGTTCCTTAAGAAAGAGTTTGTGATAGGGGTAAGTATTATTAAGGGTGGGTGCGGGCATGCGGTTAATAAGATAGACCGTAGTGACAAAGGCAAAGGACCAAAAAGTAGAGGGTAAAGACGCGTGAGAGAGTAGGGCCATACCGGTTTCGACAATGTGACGATGACGACGCTCAGCATAACCATTATGTTCCGGTGTGTGAGGTGGAGAGGTGAGGTGTGTGATGCCATCCGAAGTGATGGATGGAGTTAATTTTAGGTATTCTCCACCGTTGTCGGAAAATATCTGAATAATTGATTGATTAAAATATTTTTCGACAAGAGCTTTAAAACGAGTAAAAATAGTGGAGGTGTCGGATTTATTTTTGAGTGGATAAATCCAAGTGTACTTAGTGTAGTGATCGACAAAAATAACGTAATACTTATAATTGTCAATTGAGTAAATAGGTGATGTCCAAACATCGGAGTATAGAAACTCTAAAGGAGCACTAGACGTAATACTTGAAATAGAAAAAGGTAGCTTGTGACTTTTATTTAGGTCACAAGCGTTACAGTTGCTAAACGACTTTATTGAATTAGGGAGTTTAAGACTCTTACTAATTAGACCTAATATAGTAGTGGATAGATGACCCAATTTGTGATGCCAAGACTCGGTGGAGGGAAGATGAGTGTGGAGTGTCATGGGACTAGGTGACAAGCAAGGGGCGCCAAATGTACAAACCCGCTTCAAGTTGCCCTTGGAGGAGTGCCTTGCCCGTTGATTGATCCTGAAGAATACAAGACGTAGATGAGAAAATAACAATGGAATTATTATCACGACAAAATTGAGAAATAGAGAGAATATTTCTAGATATTGAGGAACACGTAAAACGGATGTAAATAAAAGAGAGGAAGGAGTGTAAGTAAAGGAACCAATATGAGAGATGGGAAGAGAAGTGTCATCTCCAAGTAGAAGATCATCGTTTCCATCGTACGGGGAATGAAGGGCAAGGTTGTTTAGGTCGTGGGTTATGTGGTGAGAGGCTCCACTATCAAGTAGCCAATCGGTGGAGGAGGTGGGGCCAAGGGTCATAGTGTTAGCACGAGGTTGGTTGCGGCGATTTTGTGATGGGGGAGGGGGCGTTCGGGCACGGTAATGGTAGGATAGAGTTGCTTGAAGATGGGGCAATTTTTGAGGTAATGGGCTTGGGCATGACACCATTGGCACTTGCCTTTGAATGGTGGTGCACCGGAGGCCGGGTCGGATGAGTTATTTGTGGGTGGGGTGGGGAGAAGAGGCGGGTTAGTCGTGCGGGGTGGGCGGTTATTTGGGTTGCGGTAAGCTAAGTGGGCCATGTTGGGAGGTTAGTCGGGGACGGGTTTGTAACAGCCCTAAATTTTCACAACCAAAATAACAAACCGAAACGAAAAATTCAAAGTTGTTACTCCGCACTTAGCTCACAAAGCCAAGTGCAAGGAAAGTAAAATGATATAAATCAACCGAAAAGAAGTTTGATAGAAATAAATGAAACGAAGTAGAATTTCTATAATTAATTAAATGAAAACGTTGCAGCGGAAGTCTTAAGTCTTACAAAATCCAAAATGATTTAAAAACAATTTCAAACCAATAAATCCAATATAAATGTAAATAGCTCGGGGCCAAAGTTAAATAATTAAAATTCTTCCTCGCTCAGCAAAACCCGAAACCAGAATGCACCCATGCAACATATCAAGTGTACCTATCAACTGTACCCAAAATCACGAATAGGTACATGTTCCAGTGGGAGAACGACTCAAAACAAAAGGACGTTAGCAAAGCTGAGTAAAAGTATAATAAAATGAAAATGTTGAATAATAATAATTATTATATTAATAAAGAGTAAATTGAAAACAGAGTTAAAAGTCATTGTTCCAATGCCAGAAGACAATACTTTAAAAATCGTAGCCAAAACCAAAATCAACCAAATTATATTTTTCACTACCTGTGTGCCAAGGTCCTACCCTTGCACGGTCTAGAGGTATCACATGTGCTTAGTTCGACTTATATAGTGCGCACCTCTCGCATTTGGACAGTCAGTAGGATGAAGCTGCCAAAGGAGAAAGTCTAACTCCCTAGCAAGTGGGGGCCGGATACCCCACTCAAATATAACTCGGGCCAAGAGTTCAGTTTCGGGACGAAGTCCCAGGAACGTCGTAAACGCACCTTAAACCAACTAGACCAACAGAGGTCCCAAAGTCTGTTATAACCTCCAAAATTTTTACCAAAACAATACCAATGTGTGACTCGTGTCACAAGTTCAATATCCAAAATATTACGAGTATCATACAAATTTCACAATTGATAAAATAATTTACAAAACCGCTTAAAAAAATATATAATTTAAACCGAACATGCTCTTTACTTAAATGTGAAAAGGGTAAAACGTCCTTACCTTTTACGACGTTCAATCCAGCTCATATTAACCCAATAATTCTCTCCTCGAGTCCATAAACTACAAATAATATAAATGGTTCAACGGACTAACCAAATATGTAACATTAAGACGACCCAAAGTTACACACCAACCTATTACTATAACTCGTCTGAATTCTCGTCCCATATGTAACCCCTCTGATTATATATAGTTGACTAGTTGTGTTGACCCAAATAAACTCGTCTCAAGACTAGAAAAACTCTAAATATATTACTCCCTCTGTATACTCCGTATGCCACCAATATGACCTTTACTTATATGCCCATGAACTTCATACCACAACTACACCTCCCGACAAGAGAAACCCAAACAATAATAACTAAGATGTCAATCCGTACAACAAGAATTTCAAACCCGATAATGAAACCCAATTCGACAAATACTGCATCTCTTTTTGCCACTAATCGACAACTAAGGACAATAGAGTCATCCCAATTACTATTTAAACAATACCCATAACTTTGAACCAAATTTAAGACATACTCACAAAACTCGTTTATATATAAAAAAAGAGGACGAATAAAAAAAATATTCAATAAAATTGGTACTTACAATTTTGATGAAGAAAGATGTAAAAACGTGTTGGTATAAATAAGAATCGATTTTAAGACGGCGATTGATTGATCGAAAATCGAAAGCAGAAGGAGAGGGGTGTGCGTAGTAGTAGTGTGCGACAGGGACTCTGAAAAAATTGCGTGTTGTGATAATTGAAATAGAAAAGGGCACATGTGGGTTAAAATAGGATGTGGTGGGCTTTGTTATTGTTATTATTATTATTATTATTATTATTAGACTCAAAGTCCAACCCAAAATCAAGTCGGTTTAAAAAAAATAACATTCCACTTTTAAAATAGTCCAAAACCAACTTACTTTATGAAGATCCAAAAATACTTTAATTTTATATCGATATGAAAATATTTCTCCAACTTAAAACCCGATTTAAATAAAATAGAGAAAAAATACCTTTTAATTGACTCGGAAAATAACGGGGTATTACAGACTTCCCTCCTTAAAACAAAGATTCGTCCTCGAAGCTTAAACTCATCATAAAAAATCTCCAAATCCTAAAATAATGACTTATGAATGAGTCGGAAAATAACTGGGTGTTACAGAGTTGTTTTTGATACCAAGGTCAAATTGGATTAGTTTTTCGTGAAGAGCATCGAAGAAGATGGGAGTGTCTCGTGCCTTGATCGCGTCCATGAGCCAATGATAGGTACCGTAATGGAGGCCATTGATAACCTTTGCTATGACATCTTCTTCGTCCATCTTCTTTCCAAAGTGTTGAAATTCATCGACACAAGATTTGATCGATTGCATATACTCCGTGGCGGATGAGTTGCCTTTTGAGATCGAGTCAAGACGATCTTTGATTGATAGTATGTGACCACGTGAAGGATTAACATAAGTGGTGGCCAAATACTTCCATATCTCACAAG
Source organism: Agrostemma githago (assembly GCA_958450325.1). Taxonomy (NCBI): domain Eukaryota; kingdom Viridiplantae; phylum Streptophyta; class Magnoliopsida; order Caryophyllales; family Caryophyllaceae; genus Agrostemma; species Agrostemma githago. Next base: position 66,858,761 of record OY288253.1, read on the forward strand.
AGGTTGTGAGATTGTTGAGGAGATGAGTTATTGTGGAAGAAATAGTTCCTCTAAGGGCACCGCTGAGAAGACGGTCTTGACGAACCCACGTTGAATAGGCTGGGTTAGGAATGATTTCCTTCTTCTCATTGGTGATGGTTTTCTCAGGACAAGGATATGTTCCATCGACAAATTTGTATAGGTCGAAGCCAAAAAGTAGGTCCTCGACTTGTTTGCACCATGAACGATATGTTGATGGTGTAAGTTCGATGCATTTAGTGAGGTTAACTACGATGAGAGGGATGGTCGGTTCGGCCGGATTGTGAAGGATGTTTGCGTTGCTCGTCATAGTCTCGGTTGGCCGTGAATGTTAGAGTTTGGGTAGGTTTTAATTTTTGTGATCGATATGCTCTAATACCATGTAAAGATTGTGAGAAGAGATGATTTTATTCAATGAAATTACACGAGTATAAATACATGAGGAGGCCTTAGTAAGACAAGCAATGTATCTACAAGAATCTAACTAACTTAGGATACAATCTAAGAAATAATTACAGACTAAGGAAAATATAACAATTCCTAACTAAGGCAAATATTAAAGAAAATATTACACAGAATAAACAAGATATCAAGTATCTTTAACATTACGTTTTCCAATAAAAGTTAAAAAATGAATTATTAGTTACGCATTACATCTTATAGCGTTATATCTCATTTTTGCCAATAATCACTTGCTTACGTTTTTACAAACACACTTTCAGTCTAATTCACCTTGCTACACTTGTGGTGACATGTTTGATGTATGTTTCGACACTTTTACTCTCCCTTTTTTCCCTACCATTCATTTACGGAATTATTTTTTCATAGGTGCGTGTTACTCAATCATCACTAAAATTTTCTAATTATTCCTATATTGTCCTTCCCATAATTTTTCATGCTTATTCAAACCTACTTCTTTATTTCTTTTCTAAGCCACCTTTAATCAAAACTCTTTCTTAAATCTCGTCAAATTTGACAATCGATCGATCGCTAGTTTGAAATTCGCTATGGATTACAAATCGGTAATCGATATTTTAATTTTATTTGCAAATTATGATTTAATTGATAAGTATGTTTAATTGTTTTTAGAATTTTAGGGTTTAGGGTTTGGGACGCCGGAGATTGCCGGAATAGATGGCGGTGGCCGGAGGATTTGTGGAGGGCAGCGAGTCAGCAACGGCGGAGGGGCGGCACCGGCGCCGGCGACCGGAGAAGAGAGGAGGTTGGAGGGCTGCGCGCGGGTGTTAGAGGGAGGTTGGTGTTGTGGTTGTTTAGGGTGGTGTGAGGAGGCGGCGCCGGAAGAGGGTCCATGTAGGGGCGGCAACGACCGGAAAAGGGGGAGGGAGGGTCAGGGTGAGGGTGGGTGGTGGCAGCCATGGGGTGGGTGGTGAGGTGGTGGCTGACTGGGTGGTGCCGTGGTGGTGTGGTTCTTTTTCCTTTTTTTTTTCCTTTCTCATGCTGTAACGTTACTGTAGGTTTTTTGTTTTTTGTTTTTCCTTCTCCTGTCATCATGTTGTATCCTGTACTTTGTTTTTATTTATTTTTTTAATTTGAGGTTTATTTATTAGATTTTGAAAATAGTATTTTGTAATTAGATTTTTGTGTTAATTATTTTGAATTTTATTCGAATTAATTTTGATTTGTGCGATTGTAATTCTCGCATTATTGTATAATTTTCCCCAAATTACAAATAAATTTGAGTGCTGATCATTTTTTTCGAGAAAAAAACTTGGCAATAATAACATTAATAAAAAAATTTCAAAATGAAAAAAAAATCGAAAAGGAAAAAAAAAGTGGTGGCCGGAGTGGCGGCGGCCGGAGTAGGGAGGTGGTGAAGGTGGATGGAATTTGGAACGTTGAGAATTTTTTAGATTTCTCTCAAAACTCTCTATAATGCAATGATGAGGGAGGAGGAAATGGGGAGGACAATTATGTAATTTTCAAGTACAAATGAGTAATACACACTTATGAAAAAGCACCACCCCTTCATTTAACATACATGTCATATATATTTCTGTAACTTGAATTGTTCAATCTTTCTAACCTCCGTCTTATTCAGAATTTAGGAATGTCTGTGGAAGTAACTAAAATTACAAAGACATGAAATCAAAACAAAAAAATGCATAAATTAATAATAAAATAAATATTGGACAATGAAGCAAAAAGACAGAATTGCGATTTACAAAGGCCATAAAACAATATATTCCCGTGCGGTGCACGGGTATGACGACTAGTTACAATAAAACAAATACGAGTAAGTTTTTAAATGTAATAGAAGTACCTATATGGATTCAAATTCCAATCCATTCCATTCCAAATAATTAAACCAATCATATACTCCCTCCGATTTTAATTATCTTCAATGTTTCCTTATTGGGCGTGCTAAATCATACACGAGAACTAAATCTTCCTCAGAGTCGCACTTGGCACCTTTATGTGCAACAGCAGAAACACCAGCGTCCTTCAACCTAGGACACTTGTCTTTCCAATGACCAGGTTCCTTACAGTAATTGCAGACATCTTTTCGAGATTTCCTAGACTTGGTTTTACCCTTACTAGGTCCCTCCGACTTCACAACAAGTCTCATAGGACTACTGTTTACAACATTACCCGACGCTACTCGGCGCAAATCCCTAGTGTGAAGCGCTGACCTCACTTCCTCCAGGGTCAAAGTATCTTTACCAACCACAAATGACTCAACAAAAGTCTCAAACGAATTTGGCAAAGAAACTAACAAAATCAAGGCAGCATCCTCATCATCTATCTTAACATCTATATTACGCAAATCAAGTAAAATAGAGTTAAGTCGGTCTAGATGTTCCTTCAGAGACGTACCTTCCTTCATACGAAGACCGAACAAACGCTGCTTTAGAAGCAACTTGTTGGTTAGAGTCTTTGTCATGTACAAGGACTCCAACTTCAACCACAAACCAACAACAGTTTCTTCATTGGCAACCTCAATAATCACATCATCAGATAAACACAACAAAATTAAAGAATGTGCCTTCTCCTCCAAGGCCACCTCTGCTTCTATCATCGCCTTATCTTGTGATTTTTCTTTTGCCTTTGACAGAACAGACCAGACGCCTTGCTGTCTTAACAAAGCTCTCATCTTCAACTGCCACAACCCAAAACTATTACTCCCGGTGAACTTATCAACGTTTAGTACTGTTGCTCCGGACATCTTCTCGCCAAAAATCAACAGACCCAAATAACGCCTAACTCAGCGGAAGTAGAACCTGGAGCTCTGATACCAGTTTGTTGTAACGGAGGCGTCCCGTTACCAACGATTTGTCGACTACGCGAGAAGAACAAAACAACGAACAAACAATATTTAAACTGACACACGGAATTACGTGGTTCACCAGCAAAATCACTGGCTACGTCCACACCGATAAGGAGAACAATATTCACTACTGTGGAGATAATAGTACAACTCGGAGGAACCCTCTCTAAGACAATGCTTAAGAGACTCCAATTTCGGGTTGATCACTAAGGTGGAAGGGTGACCTCTATTTATACAAAAAGAATCACCCCCCACTTAGTTAATTTATCGATGTGGGACAACTTTTTCTATTTATACATAGAAAAACTACCACATTCCACTACTCTTTAGATGTGAGACAAACCACATTCTAACAAAATACATCATCTTATTTTCGCACCTAGTTCGACATCCAACCCGAGTCTCGAATACCACAATTGCTAGTCATTAATCCTAAAAAAACAATTATGGATGCTGATGTAACACCCCGTTATTTTTCCGAGTCAATTATAAAACGTTACTTTTCTAAATTATTTAAAACGGGTTGTTAAGTTGGGAAAAATATTTTCCGATGTGAAACATTCTTTTTATGAACCGTCTTTGTACCGGGTTGAGATTTGGGTCAGATACAATAAACAAAAAAAAAAAAAAAAGGGAAACTATTAAATTTTTATAAACCCCACGCCCCTTTCTCATTCACCCACCTTATTCTTCTTTCTTTCTTGCTTTTACTCTGCCGCATACCTCCCTTCCTCTGTTTTCTTTTAATCACACGATCGTTGTCGGGAAATTGGTTCTTTATCTTCGCTTACACCAACACAGTTTTACATTCTTCTTCATCAAATTGTAAGTCCCGACTTATTTATTTATTTGTTTTTATTATTGTAGAAAAATCAATTCTTTTCCTTTTAATATATAAACCGAGTCTTGTAAGTGATTTTTTTTATAAGTTACTGATTTTATGGGGATTGTTTGAATAATACTTGGGAGTGAGTTTATTTTTCCTTAATTATCGAATTGTGAAGGAAAGAATGAGCGTATATGTTGATATTTGGGTTTCTATATATGACGGATTTTTGCGGAATTACCTATTACGAGGGTTGGCAATGTCTTCGTTATTATTGGTTTGATTTGTCTATAGTTCGTAACTCAATATACATGGTAGATAGTTGGACTATTTGATGGAGGATGATGGTGTTCGGGTTATACAAAAGAAATAAAGAAGATGATGATGATGTAGTGATGACGCAGTGATGATGTAGCTACATAAATTAGAGTTGAGTACGGTTGATTTTGGTGTATTGTTTCTCATTGTGTTAGAGTTGATTTCTCCATCACCGGGGTCTAAGTTATCTAAAGAAGTATCCGATTTTTGGTCACGTAATTTAAATCGAGTGATATTTTACATTATCGAGGGAGTAATAGTTAGTGTCTTGAGGTTGAGTGGTTTCGGTAGTATAGATGGGTATTATATAGGTTGGACCGTTTTAATGTTAATTAGTTATTGAATTATATTTATATTATTATTTGTAGCTTGTGGGTTCGAGGAGATTCAGTTCTTGGACTAATAATAGCTGAGTTGGTCCGTCTTGAGAGGTAAGGACGTTTTACCCTTTTCACTTTTAAGTAAGAGCATGTTCGGATTAAAATATATTTTTATAACGGTTTCGTAAATTATTTTGTCAATCGTAAATATTTTTATAATACTCGTAATGTTTGGATATTGAACTTTGTGACACTACTTACATATTGGTACTATTTTGGTAAATTTTTAGTAACTTATAACAGACTCTGGGAGTTCTGTTGGTCTAGACGGTTTTAAGGTGCGTCTAGGACGTTCCTGGGACTTTGTCCCGAAACTATTTTTTTGAGTGAGGATTGTCCGGCCCTCACTCGCTAGGGAGTTAGACTTTCTCCTTTGGCAGTTTCATCCTACTGGCTGTCCAAATGTGGGAGGTGCGCACTATTATGAGTCTAGCTAAGCACAGGTGGTTACCTCTAGACCGTGCAAGGGTAGGACCTTGGCACACAGGTTGCGAAAATATATATATTTTGGTTGATTTGGTTTTGACTACTCTTTTATGGTATTTTGGTATTTAAATGGTAACTTTAACTCTGATTTCAGTTTACTATAAATTATTATTATTATTATTATTATTATTATTATTATTATTATTATTGTTGTTGTTATTATTATTATTTCACGATTTATTTTATTATTATATTTTTACTCAGCTTTGCTGACGTCCTTCTGTTTTGGGTCGTTCCCCCGCTGGAACCTGTACCTATTTGTGTTTTTGGGTACAGCTGATAGGTACACTTGATTGCTGCATGGGTGCATTCTGGTATCGGGTTATGCTGAGCGAGAAGGATTTTTATAATTTAACTTTGACTACAAACTAGTTACACTATTATTGGATTTGTCGGGTTGCTACTGTTTTAAACCGTTTTGGATTTTGTAAGACTTAAGACTTCCGCTGCAACGTTCTCAATTTAATTAGCTATCAAATTTCTATTTTTATTTATTTATTTATTTATTATTTATCGTTTTCCTTGCACTTGGCTCGGTAAGCTAAGTGTGGAGTAACAGCTTTGAGTTTTCCGTTTTTGGTTTATTATTTTGGTTGAGAAAATTTAGGGCTGTTACAGTTGGTATCAGAGCAATAGGTTTTCCAAAATGTTTTGCAAAATTTGAAATGGTTTAAAAAAAAAAAAAAAAAAAAAAACCTTTACCTTTATATATATATATATAAAAACAGAGTGTTGGGTGGTTTGGGTGCATTGCATACGCATGATTTATATATTCATACTTGTATATACATGATAATATTTTATGCTATTACCTTTACCCTTACCTGTGAATGTTACTTAGGTTATAAATTGTGATATTATTTGTGATAGAATGCTCTTATGCTTGCACTTAATAGAACTTTGTTTATATCTATAGTAACCATGCCTCCACGAAGGGAAAACGAAAACAACAATACTGATATGGCTGCTATGGTGACGCAACTTATAGCTCAAAACACAGTTCTTGTCGAAGCCGTGCAACAAATGACTACGGTTGCGCGGAATATGAATGAGAGGGTTGAGAATGAAAACGATCCTACACCTACTGTTGTTGGGATGTCTGAAGCGGTACAGAAGAAGAGGCCGCCGTCTTTTACTGGGAAAGGGGATCCTACTGAGCTAGATAACTGGATTAGGGAGATAGAGAAAATATTCTTGGTTGTTGGGTGCCCACATGAATTCCAGGCTAGGATCGCTGTCTTTTATTTGAAGGAGGAAGCAGATATCTGGTGGCAGACTGTGAAAGACGATTTTATGAAACCTAAGAGGGTAAGAAATGCTAATGGTACCGTTATACTTCAGGATAAGGACTGGGATGACCTTAAAGATTTACTTGAGGAAGAATTTTTCCCCGACCATGTGAAGAACTAGAAACTGGCTGAATTTGGGGATGTAAAGCAGACAGATGAGATGAGTGTGAAGGATTTCTATAACAAATTCATTGAACTTAGCAGATTCGCTACGGAGTTGGTGCCGACTGAGCGAATTAAAGCGGCAAGGTTTGAGGATAAGTTAAATTGGAAGATTAAGGGTAGGTTTGCTGGGGAGACCTTCACTTCATTGAGGGATATTTATGCTAGAGCTGTGAACATTGAGAGGAGTAATCAGAAAATGGAGGCTGAGTTGGGATCTAGTGTGACCAGAAAGAGGGAGTATCAGGGGAGTCAATCTGACACCGCAGCTAAAAGAGGAAATTTCCATAATAACAACAACCCTCAGAATAAGTCTCGATCTTTTGGCGGGAATGTGAAAGAAGAAGGGAATAACTGGAATGGTAAGAGTCAGGGGACAGGCCAAGTCTTTACCAGACACTATTACTGCAAGATATGCAAGGGAGATCACCCAGGAGTTGACTGTCAGGGAAATAGGGTGACATGCCACTGGTGTGGAAAATTGGGACACCGTGAGTTTGAGTGTAATAATAAGAAGGCGGGAAGACCCCGTAGTGCACCATCTGCTAGTGTGAGTGTGAATCAGGGTAACCGATTCCAGGGTCAGGGAAGAACACAGAGTTATGGTGGATCTGCATCTAACAACACTTATAAGAACCCAGCTCCGACTCAGGGCAACACTACCGCAGCTAGTAAGCCCGCAGGACAAGTGAATGGGGCACAGAGTACTAAGAAGCCCACTGGGAAGCTCTATGTCATGAATAGAGAAGAAGCAGAAAATACAGACATCGTTTCGGGTAACTTTCTTGTGAATTCTATTTCAGCTCATGTTCTGTTTGATTCTGGTGCGTCTCACTCCTTTATTTCAACTAAGTTTGTGGATAAAATGAATGTTGAACCTTGTGAAATTGTGGATTATAATTTTGCTATGCCATCTGGGGACTTAGTGAACTGTAAAAGAATTTTTAAGGATGTGTCTGTGTTTATTGGTGATCATGATTTTAAGGCAAACCTGATAGAATTTCCGTTACCTCACTTTGATGTGATTTTGGGGATGGATTGGCTCGGGTCTCACCGGGCTAATATTGATTGTGCACAGAGTAAAGTTTCCTTGAGGGGGCCTAAGAATGTGAGGGTATCTTATAGGGGTCATGTAAAGGGTCCTAGAGTGAAACTTATTTCTGCTATGAAAGTGAAAAAGCATTTATCTAGGGGAGCTGAGTTGATTTTGTGTCATGTAAAAGATTTGAGGGTGGAATATCCTGACTTGAGTGAAGTTCCAGTAGTGAGTGAGTTTGTTGATGTGTTTCCTGAGGAAATACCGGGAATGCCTCCTGCTAGAGAAGTTGAGTTTAAAATCGACCTAGTGCCAGGGACGGGTCCAATTGCTAAATCACCATATCGAATGGCACCGTTAGAAATGCAAGAGCTTAAGAAACAATTAGATGAATTGATGGAGAAAGGGTATATTAGGCCTAGTGTGTCGCCTTGGGGTGCCCCTGTTTTATTTGTGAAGAAGAAGGATGGAACTTTGAGGCTGTGTATTGATTATCGGGAATTGAACCAAGTTACTATTAAGAATAGGTATCCTTTACCTAGGATTGATGATTTATTTGACCAGTTGAAGGGAGCTTCTGTTTTCTCTAAAATTGACTTGCGATCTGGGTACCATCAATTGAAGATAGCACCTGAGGATGTACCTAAGACTGCATTTTTCACTAGATATGGCCATTATGAGTTTACTGTGATGCCTTTTGGGTTGACTAATGCACCTGCTGTGTTTATGGACTTGATGAACCGAACTTTTAGGACTTACCTGGATAAATTTGTTGTGGTGTTCATTGATGACATACTGATTTATTCGAGGAGTGAGGATGAGCATGAGGAACATTTACGCATTGTTTTGGGTATCTTGAGAGAAAAACAGTTGTATGCCAAATTTTCGAAATGTGAGTTCTGGTTGGATCAAGTAGCTTTTCTGGGGCATATTATATCTAAGGATGGGGTATCTGTAGATCCTGCTAAGATTAAAGCTGTTAAGGAGTGGCCTAGACCGAAATCTGTGACTGAAATTCGTAGCTTTTTGGGTTTAGCTGGTTACTATAGGAGATTTGTGAAGGATTTTTCTAAAATAGCTAGACCAATGACCACACTGATGAGGAAAGCAACAAAATTTCATTGGGATGAGGGATGTGAGGAGTCGTTTCAGATTTTGAAGGAGAAGTTGACCACTGCTCCGGTGTTAGCTTTACCGGATGGGAATGAAGCTTATGAAGTCTATACTGATGCATCTAAGAATGGGTTAGGTTGTGTTCTTATGCAGAATAGGAGAGTGATTGCCTATGCCTCTAGGCAGTTGAAACCTTATGAAGAAAATTATCCCACTCATGATTTAGAATTAGCAGCCGTAGTCTTTGCCTTGAAGATTTGGAGACATTATTTATTTGGTGTACCCTTTAAGGTTTTCTCTGATCACAAAAGCTTAAAATATATATTCACTCAAAAGGAGCTTAACATGAGACAGAGGAGGTGGTTAGAGTTGATTAAGGACTACGAGGTCGAGATCCAGTATCATGAAGGAAAGGCTAATGTGGTGGCCGATGCCTTAAGTAGGAAATCTCTCCATACGGTACAGTTAGTGATGAACCGTGATAAGTTGAGGGAAGAGTTTGTGAACTTTGCGATCCAAATGGCGAAGCCAGGAACCCCATCTAATGTGTTATCTGTTGAGAGCGATTTGATAGGGGAGATTAGAGATTTGCAGGTTGGTGATAAGTATTTGCAGGATAAGTTAGTGAATGAGCCTACTTTGTTCAGACGCGATGAGAGTGGATTGATTAAGGTTCATGATAGGGTTTGTGTGCCTAACAACTGGGAGATAAAGGAAAGAATCATGACTGAAGCACATGCAACACCGTATTCTGTTCACCCCGGAGGTGATAAAATGTATGCGGACTTGAAATTAACATTTTGGTGGTCCGGTATGAAGAAACATATTGCAGATTTTGTGTCTCGATGCTTGATATGTCAGAAGGTTAAGAGTGAACACAGGAGACCTCAAGGGAAGTTGCAACCTTTAGAAGTTCCCGAGTGGAAGTGGAGTTCAATCTCCATGGATTTTGTAGCTGGTTTGCCGAGGTCACAGAAAGGTAATAATATGATTTGGGTAATAATTGATAGGCTGACTAAGTGTGCACATTTTATTCCGATGAAAGATACCTGGAAGAAGAAGCAGCTTGCTGATGCTTATGTACATCATGTGGTAAGACTTCATGGAGTTCCTAAGGATATTGTGTCAGATAGGGATGCCAGATTTGTTTCAATATTTTGGGAGAAACTTCAGACAGCTTTGGGAACCAAGCTTAATATGAGCACAGCGTTTCATCCAGCTACCGATGGACAGACTGAAAGAACAAACCAAATACTTGAGGATATGTTGCGAGCTTGTATCTTGCAATTTCAGGGAGGCTGGGAGGATAAGTTAGATCTGATTGAGTTCTCTTATAATAACAGTTATCAGGCTACGATTCAGATGGCACCGTTTGAGGCATTGTACGGACGCAAGTGTAGAAGTCCGATATGTTGGGGTGATATTAGTGAGCATGTGATTCTAGGGCCTGAGATGATCACTGAAATGGTTGAGAGTGTTAGGATTATACAGGAAAGGATGAAGGCAGCTCAAGACCGTCAGAAGAGCTATGCTGATAAGACTCGTAGGCACGTGGAATTTGAGGTTGGTGACAAAGTTCTTTTGCGTGTCTCGCCTACTAAAGGAGTAATGCGGTTCGGTAAGAAGGGCAAATTGAGCCCAAAGTTTATTGGTCCGTATGAAATCTTGGAGCGTATTGGCGAGGTGGCCTATCGACTTGATTTACCAGCTGATCTAGATCGAGTGCATAATGTATTCCATGTTTCCCAGCTAAGGAAATACATCAGTGATCCATCACATGTGTTAGACCCGGAGACTATTGAGCTTGATGAGACTATGACTTACGAGGAGACTCCTGTTCAGATTTTGGATAGTAAGGTGCGTAAAACCCGTAGAACTGAGACAAGAATGGTCAAAGTTTTGTGGAATAATAACAATGTGGAGGAGGCTACTTGGGAAGTTGAGTCAGCCATGAAAGAGAAATATCCTCATCTTTTTGCCTAAGGTAAATTTTCATGCTTCGTGGACGAAGCTTTATTTTAAGGGGGATAGAAATTATGCATGACTACTTTATGTACTACTTTATTTTTTTATTTTTTTTGTGTTGGATTAACTTTGTTGTGTGGTTTTATGTTATGATTGCTTGTTGGTTACAAATATGAATCTATTGGTTATTGTTGGTTATGGTTGGATATTGGTTATTATTCTTGAAATACGTGTTTATTTATATTGGTGGGTTACTTGTGAAATTTCAAAACTTTGAATTTTTTTTTATTATTATTATTATTTATTTTTTTTATTTACCCGGCATGCTCTTAGCTTTCTAAGTGATACTTTTGAGTAAAATTGTGAGAATTTTGTGGGTCGAACTCTAGCGTTATTTCGTGGAATTTGTTCCTATGTTATGGAATTAGGTGGTGGTGAAGTTGTAATACTTTCAAATTTGAGGAATTAAGTGCTTTGGATTTTTGGGGATATGGAGATGTGAGTGATTTTAAAGGTTACACGCTTGTGTTGACGGATTTTGGAAGTATATAGAGTAAATGGTTTATTTTGGATATATATGAGGAACTTTGACGAATTTGGATATATGGAGTGAATGGTCATTTTGGGACACTTATAGTAAGGTGAGACCTTATTTTGAGGACGAGTTTAAACTTCGAGGACGAAGTTTTGTTTTAAGGAGGGAAGTCTGTAACACCCCGTTATTTTTCCGAGTCAATTATAAAACGTTACTTTTCTAAATTATTTAAAACGGGTTGTTAAGTTGGGAAAAATATTTTCCGATGTGAAACATTCTTTTTATGAACCGTCTTTGTACCGGGTTGAGATTTGGGTCAGATACAATAAACAAAAAAAAACAAAAAAAGGGAAACTATTAAATTTTTATAAACCCCACACCCCTTTCTCATTCACCCACCTTATTCTTCTTTCTTTCTTGCTTTTACTCTGCCGCATACCTCCCTTCCTCTGTTTTCTTTTAATCACACGATCGTTGTCGGGAAATTGGTTCTTTATCTTCGCTTACACCAACACAGTTTTACATTCTTCTTCATCAAATTGTAAGTCCCGACTTATTTATTTATTTGTTTTTATTATTGTAGAAAAATCAATTCTTTTCCTTTTAATATATAAACCGAGTCTTGTAAGTGATTTTTTTTATAAGTTACTGATTTTATGGGGATTGTTTGAATAATACTTGGGAGTGAGTTTATTTTTCCTTAATTATCGAATTGTGAAGGAAAGAATGAGCGTATATGTTGATATTTGGGTTTCTATATATGACGGATTTTTGCGGAATTACCTATTACGAGGGTTGGCAATGTCTTCGTTATTATTGGTTTGATTTGTCTATAGTTCGTAACTCAATATACATGGTAGATAGTTGGACTATTTGATGGAGGATGATGGTGTTCGGGTTATACAAAAGAAATAAAGAAGATGATGATGATGTAGTGATGACGCAGTGATGATGTAGCTACATAAATTAGAGTTGAGTACGATTGATTTTGGTGTATTGTTTCTCATTGTGTTAGAGTTGATTTCTCCATCACCGGGGTCTAAGTTATCTAAAGAAGTATCCGATTTTTGGTCACGTAATTTAAATCGAGTGATATTTTACATTATCGAGGGAGTAATAGTTAGTGTCTTGAGGTTGAGTGGTTTCGGTAGTATAGATGGGTATTATATAGGTTGGACCGTTTTAATGTTAATTAGTTATTGAATTATATTTATATTATTATTTGTAGCTTGTGGGTTCGAGGAGATTCAGTTCTTGGACTAATAATAGCTGAGTTGGTCCGTCTTGAGAGGTAAGGACGTTTTACCCTTTTCACTTTTAAGTAAGAGCATGTTCGGATTAAAATATATTTTTATAACGGTTTCGTAAATTATTTTGTCAATCGTAAATATTTTTATAATACTCGTAATGTTTGGATATTGAACTTTGTGACACTACTTACATATTGGTACTATTTTGGTAAATTTTTAGTAACTTATAACAGACTCTGGGAGTTCTGTTGGTCTAGACGGTTTTAAGGTGCGTCTAGGACGTTCCTGGGACTTTGTCCCGAAACTATTTTTTTGAGTGAGGATTGTCCGGCCCTCACTCGCTAGGGAGTTAGACTTTCTCCTTTGGCAGTTTCATCCTACTGGCTGTCCAAATGTGGGAGGTGCGCACTATTATGAGTCTAGCTAAGCACAGGTGGTTACCTCTAGACCGTGCAAGGGTAGGACCTTGGCACACAGGTTGCGAAAATATATATATTTTGAATTGGTTGATTTGGTTTTGACTACTCTTTTATGGTATTTTGGTATTTAAATGGTAACTTTAACTCTGATTTCAGTTTACTATAAATTATTATTATTATTATTATTATTATTATTATTATTGTTGTTGTTGTTATTATTATTATTTCACGATTTATTTTATTATTATATTTTTACTCAGCTTTGCTGACGTCCTTCTGTTTTGGGTCGTTCCCCCGCTGGAACCTGTACCTATTTGTGTTTTTGGGTACAGCTGATAGGTACACTTGATTGCTGCATGGGTGCATTCTGGTATCGGGTTATGCTGAGCGAGAAGGATTTTTATAATTTAACTTTGACTACAAACTAGTTACACTATTATTGGATTTGTCGGGTTGCTACTGTTTTAAACCGTTTTGGATTTTGTAAGACTTAAGACTTCCGCTGCAACGTTCTCAATTTAATTAGCTATCAAATTTCTATTTTTATTTATTTATTTATTTATTATTTATCGTTTTCCTTGCACTTGGCTCGGTAAGCTAAGTGTGGAGTAACAGCTTTGAGTTTTCCGTTTTTGGTTTATTATTTTGGTTGAGAAAATTTAGGGCTGTTACAGCTGATTCAATTATCTTCATAACATCGATTTTTAGTTATTTACTTAATTGAATCGTTTCGAGTTTCATTAATGTTTAACTTTAACACCAATAGAACTAAATTTTTTGAAGTAAATTGATGATATACATCGAATCCTATGACTCAAAAGTATCGATTTTAATTCAATTATTGATTAAGTAATACTCCTTATCGTGCGATTGATTATTCAATTATTGATTAAGTACCAATTTTATTCAATTAGGTTATGTGCTCATCAAATCTTACCAAATAATAATAATAATAATAATAATAATCAATAATAATAATAAGGGGGGAGGAGGAATTGGGGCTGGCAAGCCTCGTTGGGGAGGGCCAATGCCGTTTGGCGTCGAGGAACGATGGTGGTAGATTTTGATGGTAGTTGTTGGCGTCGAACGGTGGTTGTTGGTGTTGTTTGTGGCGGAGATTCAAATTTGGGATTTTTTTAGAGAAAAAATCAACCATCTCTTTTGAGAACGTTGAGAAATGACGGGGCAAATAGGTAAAATGTCGTTAGGATTGAGTAAAAGTTTGTTAGGAAAAAGCACGACCCAAAAAAATTGAGTTTGTTAGAAATTTGTTTACCAACTCTCCCTCCTTAACTTGGAGTTCCCATAAAAAAGAGCAAGTTTCCCTTAAGACGATACTATCCATCTAAACTATAAAACGGGTCAACTATATAACACTTGTGTACATAAGACTATAAGAGTGCATGGGAAAAGGAGATATATTTGTCCTATGTGCACAAGTGGTTGGATACTTGACTCGTCTTTATGTTTAAAACGGATAATGTCGTCACAAACAAGAATTTGGCTAAAAATTACACTATATAACTTCATAGCAGGCCCGTCTCAAGGGGGGCGCTATAGGCGCAAATGAACCGGGCCTCAATTTTCTTGGGGCCTCAAATCTGAACTGGATAGTTTTGACTAATATATATCAAACGCTGTATTTGTTATGTATAAGATTGTAGTTGCAGGAGTGGTGGGCTATTTGACTTCCTACCATCGTTTCGTGGGTTCTATTCCTTATGCATGCACATTATCTTTTTTTTCCTTCCCCCATTTATAACTCAAATCATCCCGCATTAAATATCCTTCAACTTCGTTCTTTTTTCAAATTCCCTTCAATTTCGTTTTAACTTATAGAAATTTTGTATTATTTCTTTCTCAGGAATAAAATAATTATATCGTAATAAAAATTTTGAACCTTTCTTTAATTTTTTACTTTGCACCCTCCCATTTTCTAGAGAGTTTAACTCTTGTCAATTTTTTTTTGTTTTTATTTAAAATTTTTTAATGTATTGATAATTTAATAGATAAAGAGTTCTTTATCATCTTTTTCATAATATCCATCGTTATTAAAATAATACGGAGTACTTCATTAATGATCATAAATTAATTATTTGAATTTTGTCTTCAATTTACGAGCTTATTTTAAATTGATAATTAAGCAGTTTTGAGTACCTTTTAAATCAAAGGCAACTAATCTTATTTTTTCTAATTTTATCGCAATTTTCAGTTTGCTGACGATTTGACTTTATTCGAAATTAGCAAAAAATATATACTTCGAAAATTACATACTGGTTTACGTAATAAAATTTTGATATATACGACCGCTAATAAAAAAGGGCCTCATATTTTAGTTTCGCTCCAGGTCTCCCTTGACTTTGAGACGGCCCTGCTTCCTAGATCAAATAACTTTCACAATTTCCCATGACTTGGATGAAGAAGTTTACTTTTCATGCATTACTATTTGACATGAATTTGTTCTTCCTGCGTCAATGAAAAAACCTCAAGACTAACTATTGAGCTAGAGATAGAAAATGGGTGCAGAGACATAATATTTTTTCGGTGAAATGTGAGTATATTGAAAAAGTCACAGTCCCAAGTTACATATACAAGTGTTTCCTATAATATTTGATAGACATCACATGCCCATCAAATCTCCAGTTTACTCATCCAATTTTCATCTCTTGTAGCATAGGTACTCTAATCTTTCCTCCGCTTAGTAGTTCTTTTTTTATCTATCTGATCAACTAGTTTTTCTTGTCTCGTGATGCTTCCATTGTTTTGCTGAATCCATATAGCATAATAGCAAGCATTCAGTCGGAGTAGGACAACCTGAATATTTCTTCTCAGTGCTAAACTGCTAGTTCTTTCTTCCTGCTTCAATGATGCTGATAAATTCTGATTCTATAAGTACAAATACCTGGCTACATCCAATTCGAACCAGTTTAGCTTTGACATTCAGTCCACTGCTGCTATGCTCCAGATCCCTGCTCTTTTAATGTCCAGGCCTCCCTCATTCTTTGGCATTGTAACCTTAGTCCAGGCTACAAGGGGGACTCTGTGGACGAATCAACTCTTCAATTGACAAGTGTATGGTCTTTCTCAATACTTCAAGCTTGACTTACATAATATTATAATGGTAAAAATATAAGTAAATTAGACTATACTCCGTATATTTTAACCTTTGGAATGGGTTACTCGAACGTAACAGTATTTTTCTAGTTAATACGGAGTACTAATGAAGGAAATCCTTGTGCGTGCGTTCGTGTGTGATACTGGTAGTAATTAGTAGCTCTATGACATTTGTAGAAAGGAGAAGGTTTTATATCAGAATCCCTAGCATCCCTTTGGAATAAGTTGGTATGAGACAAGATTTACAGGGTACGACGAATTTCGGCAACATACAAAGTAGGGTATAATGATCCAAGTCTCGAAAAACCAAAAGCCTTCCTCAAATGTCAGGTAGAATACCTCTAAGGACGCTTCACCAGTGTCATTACTTGAGTTAATTTCCTCAGCTAAGCAACCAGAACCTAAACAAGAAAAGGAAACAAAGTTCAAGTGCCTGGAATTTGGAGTATGGATAGATCTACTACCTTTGGTGGATGAAATGTCAATGGAGACTGGAGATGTTCAGCAAGTTCCAAGTGTTGCTGCATTTAGTTCAGTGCCAAGTGAAGTATGTAACCCTACCACTTCTTAAGCCTTCCCCATTTGTTAAATGAATGATATGAATCCTGTTATAATCACAATTACCATAAGTTTATAGGGCTGGAAATTTGCTTGATTTAAGCTTAAACACAACTTATACAAGTATTGCAACAATGCGACAAAGTTAAAACCCAAGTTGGGGAGCTTTGCCACCATTGTTGCCCTTCACGTTTCAAATCCAAACTAATCAAATTAACTGGTTGCTTCAACCCGTAAACATACTCCGTAATAAAGACTTTAAAGAGAACACACATCATGAGTTTGTAGGTAGAGCACAATAGATATCGATCACACTAATGACTGGAATGAATGAGTATAAACCCTTGTGATTGAATCGTCATATGAAGTTGACAAATACATAAGACATTCAGCTTCACCAAACAACAACATTATCAAGCGCCCCAAATGCTACCATCTATGACAATTGATAAGGTAGTTAAGCTGGTGAAGGGTCGGATTTAGTCAATTTTCCCTTGGACGCTTTTATCTTTAAATGACCAATAAAATAAAATCATCTTCAGTTAGCCCTCTTTCCCCAGATGGCTTGCTAGCTTGCTTACTACTCCGTAGCTATGAGACCAACATGTAGTGTCCCCAAGCATCATTTCCAGCTAACGACTGCAAGCCTCATATAGCATGTAGCAACTGTCTCAATAGTCAATATTACCAGTTAACAAAAATATACACACTTCAATTCCAATTCATCACAATTTGATCGATCAATGGTCTAATATTGAGCTAAATACATCTTCTATATATGCAGCAAGTATACTAACACACATCACTTTCAGAGTATAGGTTATTACTCCATAATTATTTAGTCAATCAACCCATTACTTCTATTCCCACAAGCATCCACCACATACGTCTCCAAGCAACTAAATGGGACATCATCAGGTATCATATTTTGGGCCTAAAATGGTGACTAATATTGTCTCTAGTTGCTTACACAAGTATACCCAAAAATAGAATCAATACTCCCTCCGTCTTGTTCATTTGTTTGCCTTTGATTATAATACTCCTCACAATGAATATAAAAGACAAACAAAAAAATAAAACGGAGGGAGTATATGTTTTACTCTGTCCTTTTTAGAAATTCGAAGATAATAGTAGATTTTAATTTGTACATAAAATAGCAACATTAAGCAAAATGAAACAAAAAATATTTGGTGTTACCGTGTCCTAGAATCCCATCTGGTAAAACAAGATGGAAAATTTGTTTTCAATACTGAAATTAGACAAAATCAACAAACACATTAGGTTTATAGTGTCCTGGAATACATCTAGTAACGCGTGAATCCTCCTTTCACGGCTGACACATGAATAATTGAATATGGATAATAAATGGTTCTCCAATTATTGTCTAATTTCTTCACCGTAATTTTTTTGAATTTAAATTATTGAAATCTATTTTGTATAAACTTCTAGTCACTCGATCTTTTCAAAATTATCTTGAAATCTATTTTCTTCACCCTATTTTAGTTGCTCATTCTGAAAAATATTAAAGCTTATGTGTACTAATCTAACGTCTTGCAAGCTGCAAATATAAGCCAAAGAGAACAGAGGTGCACAAGCGCAGGGAAAAAAACAATTGATGAGCACATCAGGGAATCCTTACCTCATGGAACAATATAAAGTTGGCAATACAAAAGGCGAACACGTGTAGCCGGGGATCTGACGTACAAAAGGGCAACCTGCATTTATAAGGTTCTGATGTCAAGAGTCACAAACAATGTAGAAGAAGATGAGATAAGATTGCATGCAACAAAAAAAAAGTAGGTTTCATCAGGTAACTGCATATGCCAGAAGGGAGTATTTATTTTGGACCAAGAACAAGAATATTTCTTTACAGCATCCACAACGATAATAAATGGACAACCCACCAATTAGCTTTCAAGAAAGGTAGAAAAGATCCTTTGGCAACCTGCATATATTATCAATATGTCATATGTGTATGTTATGCGAAGAACCGATCTTGCATCTTTCCCTTCTGTCGTTGAGATAACATGAACTCAGCAACCACTTTCCGTACTTGGTTTGCCTTTGTCTATGTCAGCCAATTACTTCATTCCATAGGCCAAAATCTACAGCATCTATCACAGTTATCGTTTTGCACATAAGAATTGACAAATTGAGGATTTGAAGAGTTATGCTTCTCAACTCGAGCCATTCACATAGATAGAATAACATGATAGACAAACACGTTCACAAGCAAAGAGTTGAATAATTATAAGCGACAACACATTTAGTACTTTCTCTAACTTTCTATGATCTTCCCACTATATATTCATTTGAGTGAAAATAAAATAATGAAGTGGGAAGATCTTAGAAAGTTAGAGAAGTATGTATATACTACAGTGTGAGAGATACGTTGGGAAGCTGACCGTGGCACGCCGGCGCGGTTCTAAAAATAAAAATGAGGCCCCATTTTTATTTAAAAGAAAGTCCCTTAATAAAAGAACAAGGGATCATAGACTGAAGTATTTTAAATACACACCCTAAATATACGAATTAATTATTATAAAAACAATACTATTTTCGAAAATTAATTTATTTGACGTATTATTTAAACATTTAAATGCACCTATTTTTTTTAAATATTCTACCTATTGCATTCATTTTTTTGAAACATTATAAATTACTGCATCAATCACACCTAAAATAATCATTTTACCTAGAATAATACTCTGTTGTTGTACGGAAAAAGAAAAGTAAAAAAATTGAACAAAAAAAACGTAGTATGGAGTATTACACAAAAGAAATCTGAAATGCAAAAAGACTCATATGCTATCAAGGTGCATGCAGGGAATCTGATAGTAAAAGAGCATTGTGTTGTTTGTTACAGGAAGTCAGGAACAAATTTGGCCCTTGCCCCTTGGCTATACGTCGAGCTACCAAAACAAATTGATCTTCAACTTTGTAAATCACGCAGCCTTTTTCCTATAGCTAACCATATGGCATATGGTACAGGAATCAACGGAAACTATGCATCACATTGAAGCCACCACCACAAACATAGAATATTTTTCATAAAGATAAAATCAAGTAGCTTATGATGAAGTGTGTACATCAAAAGCATATAGTAATCTAGTGCATTGCATGGATTAACTCTCAACTCTGGCCTTAACATGATATTGCCGCATGTATAAAACGCATGCGACAGATTTATGAAGGCTTTGGATATTCAGACGGTATCCACTGTGCTTATGGCGCAATGGTCAGTGATGGCTGATTCCAAGATCAACACTCAGACCGGTGTTTAGAAACATGGGTGCAACTATAAGAGCACAACGAACGGATCCATGATAACAACTTCCAATGGAAATTAATACTATGGCATTCTTTGAGTGGTCTTAGGAACTAACAAATGTCTTTCTACACATGACTTGGTATAATTTGATCTACACATAACCCTTGTAGATGTAACCTTCTAACAGTAGCAAGTTTCACCAATAAGTTACCTCACATAATAAACAGACTCACAACTCTACATGTTTTACTTCGTAGGACTTGTATACTAAGTAGTTAACTACAATTGCCGAAGAAAGAAAAAAGAGAATCAGTGGTCTAGTGACAAACTTATGCATCAGGTGAATTATTTTGTAAAAAAGGGAAAAAAAATCAATTATAGATATTGTTGAGAACCATCTCAACCAAAACCTTTATGGTTGAGGCTCACTAATATGTTTTATATCCTACTCCGTATTACGCCTCCTCACTCGAATGCCCATCGGGCTTGAAGAGTGGTTAGTGCACATGCCCCCAATACCGTGTTCTGAAATTCCACTTGTGAGATTTTGGAGCCTTGGCTTTGATACCGTGCTAGATGAACCATCTCAACCAAAACCTTAAGGTGATGATTGAGGCCCACTAATATGTTTTGTATCCTATTAAACATGATATTGCATTATCATTGCACTCGCTCACCGGTCACCACCAGCTTCGAACATTTAGTTATTCCCCTGTCTGTAGTGTATTTGCTCTTTTCTTTATCATGTTAAGCGAGCTGACATGCATGTTGCTACACCTCTCATGGAAAACAAGTGTTAAGTGTCATTGTTCACAAGAAGTGAAAAGAATCCAGTACAGAATGAGGCTCACTTTACTACCTCCATCCTAAATATATCTTTGTATTCGACTTGATGACGACTAATGTTCAACTTAATCCGTTACTTTCTCTAAATATCTGTCGATATACGATGTGTTTGATTCATCGAAAAATCTATCTTCATATTATCATTTTTGTAAAAGTCACATTTGTCGTATATAGTGAGAATATATCTTTCAGAATCGACAATGTTCAACCACCAAAGTTAAATGCGGACAAAACATGAATGAGATGGAGGGAGTACTTTATAAGTAATTCTCCACTCAACTTCTATAAATAGAGGTCAGCATACCATTGTCTACGAGCAGAAGCAATTAGTTCCTATAAGAAACAGAGAGCAGTGCTAGAAAGTTAAAAAAAAATAAAAACTCCCTTGGCTTTTGAATACTTCCCCTTTCCATCTTAACAAAATCTCCAGTCATGGAAACAGTGAGGCGTTTAGTGAAAGACAAACCTGTGGTTATCTTCAGCAAGAGCTCCTGTTGCATGAGCCATTCCATGAAACAACTTATCAGCAGTTATGGAGCCAACCCGGCTGTCTATGAGTTGGATGAACTTGTGAATGGGAAGGAGATAGAGCAAGCATTACATAAGCTCGGGTGTAAGTCAGGCGTGCCAGCTGTATTCATAGGCCAAAAGCTTGTAGGAGGTGCTAATGATGTGATTAGCCTCCAGGTTCAAGGTAAACTTGTGCCAATGCTGATGGAAGCTGGCGCTATGTGGATCTGGAATAAAACAAATTAATTCCGTCATTGATAATTTATGATATAATGTCCTATTGATTAGCTTACCATATCGACGAGGCTTAGAGCAAACACTTTAGCACAAAGAGAGATTGTAACAAATATTCATAATTTAGTGCATGTTGAAAAAACCAGTGTGATAAACTGTGAAATAAGCAAATAGTTTATTTATGGCTCTAAACCTTATTAAGGCGTCAATTCACTCATCTATTCGAATATGATAAGTAACACGATAGAAAAAGAAAAAAAAAACTCAGGAACATGTGACTGAAGCAGTAAAACAAAATGACAAGTATGGCAGCTTCCACAATTTAACACGGGCGGGCCATAACTCAAATTATGACAGTTAATAGGTCAGATCTATCCAGGAAAGTTGATCAAGCAAATGTTGAGACTGGCAGAACGGAGACACACAGCTATCACAGATACAATTAACTAGTCATGTAACCCGCCTATGTTACCTAATGTCTGGCCTATCAGCCTATGAGCTTCAGTCGTCAAACAGTGTACAGTTTATATTTTTAGTTAACACCATATGGTTTTAGTCCGGAATCATATCCTGGCAGAACCACTAGGGCACAAAGTTCCACTTATTGAGTATAACACCAAACCTTGGTTAAGCTGCTGAATCAACCAGTACAAGCTTATTTTAAGTTCTCATGGGTAGGTGTATAGTTTTTAGGGCATAGACCATACTTTTCTGTGGGGGCGGGCCCTCAGATGCATGCTACAATGCCAATTAAGTTTTAGCTCCAACTAAAGTCTACTGTCATAGACATGTCTCTGTCCAGAATTAATAGTTGGACGATTAGAGGCTAAACTTCATAAAAACAAATGGTGGCACTAACAAACAATAAACATTAGTCCTGTGAAGGGACAAAAATCCAGATAATAAGCTATGAGCACCCGCAAAGAAGAAACAGCTACCTCAAAATGTCCTGTTCATTTGGGGAATCCAACTGACGGAAGCTGAGCAGAGTGTCATGTTCATTTGTTGTCATTCAAGAACAATGTTGATAGTGGATGAGTGGTATAGAAAGACACTGCCACTTTTTCCACGTGTGTATTCTATAATTGCATCTAAAGAAAAAAAATTAGAGAGATCGGCCTCAGCGACATGCAATGCCTGATATAACTGCTCATCAGAGGGCCCGATTAGTTAGCATCCAGTGACTGTTTACTTGCAATCGTGTTGTACCTGATATATTACTGTCTCGTAATTTGTACATTGGAAAAAATAATAAATAAATAAAATCACATCCAATTTGTCACTTGACAGCCAACACACAGCTACTGTCACAAAACTTCAGCTTTTAAAATCGAATTTGCATTTTAGGGCTTGAGGAAACTGAAAATTCTGCATTTGTTTTCTGTAAACAAAAGGTTTTATGTCCAGTGTACAGATTTTTAGTCAAAATACATAGTTGTAACTATTCCAATCGCATATGTACACCGATAATAATATGTAATAAAGGGAGTAGAGCATCAAAACAGATAGATTCTAGTCTCAGAAACCTGCTGAAACCCCATTAGAGCAGTAAAACGTTTTAGAAAAGGTCTAGTAAGGATGCTCCTAGCAAATCATACACATTTGGCGACCTAAACATCAAGAGATAATTTCAAACATTACACTCAATAGACATTCATTAACCGGCGGATTCTGCGTTTTTATAAGGATATTCAAAGCACTCTTAAAAACCATACGGACTTTATCAGAAGCTCTGCACATAGTAAAATAGATAAAAGAATCATCGTTTTTAAGATGTAACCTGTTGTAACATCATCTCACGGCTTCTGTATTCTCCCTGCCACAGATTCATACCAATTTCACCCTTCTGGTGATATGCATAGAGCATTGTATATCCAGATTAATACCAATGTCATATTTCTCCTGAAAATGAGGGGAAATACGGATAAGATAGTACGATTCAGATTATGAAGTGTTTGTACCAGTCACTGGCATAATTAACTTACAAACAAAAACTTGTAAATTTCGCCCCTTGACACCTTAAGTATTCATTTTACCACTGCTACATACTTAAAAAGGAACACTGAATGTCTGCGAATTTAATAGTGGAAATATATGCTGAGGCAATCTCATGCTAGAAGAATCATCAGTAGCAACGATAAGAAGTAGGGACTGAGTTTAGGGATGACATGCTTCTTAACATCGGAGAATCAGAGATTATCTGTTTTAATATACAGAATGAATGACACATCGACAAAGAAAAATTGCAGGATTGCAGGATGTCATATAGTAAAAGAAATCAATAAGAATCCTACAGTCACCAGTATTCCTATCCTTGAAATGATAGCATTTCTTGACGTCTCAGATGATGACTTCTGTAGTTCTGTTAGAGTATAAAATCAATCCTGGGGTATCAACCATCAATTTAAGGTTTTGGTTGAGTTGGTTCTTTGACATGGTATTAGAAAACCATCTCAACCAAATCCTTAGGTGATGGCTAAAGCCCCAATAGTGATTGGTTTTTTACTCTAACAACTTCCTTCCAAATAGTAGAACTAAATATTTCAGCATCATGGCAATCATCGGAAACTCTTAAGGTTTTTGGCAACGCAAATCATACTGCTAGTAGGGGTATTTTAGATGCCAAATGATATTTCTAATTTCTCACTGTCCCACATAAGTTTCAGTTAAAATAAACAGCAGAATCGCGGATAGGAAACTATACTAGCAACCTACCCAATTTATTGTAGAAATTTCGGGATGAATGATAACTAATAGAAAGGAATTTTTGGTTTGGAACATAACCTTTCTTTTTAATTTTTACTGACAAATCCTCTCGGAAACCATTTGTTCAACTTTTGAGTGGAGTGCATCACTGGCCTGGAATTTATAAGCCTTGTTAGAGTTGTTAAAAATTCACTCCATGTTATCCAATCACACATAGGTTCATCTAAAACTCTCACCTACTTCATATCCTTCTGATGAGCTTCATAGATCCCAAAACCCTGCAGATGCATAGATATTAGCAAGTAAAACATAATGTCTATCAACATCGGTTTCAATAGAGTGAGAATCCATTCAGCAATCTCTTCTGAGCTCAAAAATTGTTATGCACTCAGAAAGCACCAAGCAAAATGCTCCACGAACTTGTTCCCTCATATTAATCAGCCAGTTCATGATAAGTTCAGAAGCAGATTATTTCTTGATGGACCAAGCAAGTCCACTATACAAGCATAATGATCGGACGCAGGGTAGGGTAAGGTTTGCTAGGTTTAGTTGTCATGCTATAATGCAAAGACAAGGCATTCAATGGATATATTCAAGAGGCGATCCCAGTAACACAATGTCAGAATCAACAAAGATATCTATAAGACCGTGGTATATATGTCCCAAAACTGATGAATGGAACATCAAGCTCTGCTAAATTTGACAAGATACACCAGGTTAATGATAGATATGTATACTATACACTCGACCTTCGTCATTTTCAGAGTTACAACAATATCATCCCATAGAGTGACACGATTCCTATAAGGCCTTTAAACCAAAAGGCGACTGAGTACTAATAATCCTAAAAGGGAATTACTGAGTGATGCATCCAATATTGTCTTACAATTGTGATAAAATGTGATTGCGGTGATCTTCCAAATCCTTACAAAAATTTTGTATAACAGTGGTGGTCTTCACTATACCATGAAGACACACTCACAACAGGCATCAGGAAATGTTCTCAATTAGATCAGGATGTTTGGGATAGTGGTCATCATCCAATCATAAACTTTGTTGCAAAACAAAGAAAAAGAATACAGAATATAACAGAGGACCTCAAATGCCAGGAAATACCCTTCTAAACTCTTCACTTACTAGTAGTTACCACGTGCGGCACAAAAGTCAATGATAGTGGTATGGAATCCTTATCCGTTCCTTGCCAATTTCACACTTATATGTGCATAAGCAAATAAAGGCTCACATAACAAAGTTAATCGAGGAAAACGTATCCTCAGATATGGACAGAGATTGACAAGTTCAATTCTTGCAAGTGTACCCGTTTCAAAAGCCATGCCTTAATTCTGTAATATAGCTTTATGGCAATCTTATAGTCTAGAGTCTCTAAATCGTCATATAGTACATGATACATATAGTTTAGAATGTTTTATCTCATTCATATCAGGAAATATCTAATCAGTGACGATGGAAAACAAAAATCTACAGAACAGAACGAAGAAAGAATTCACCTAAGTTCATATCACACGCCAAATATAACATATGATGACAACAAACATAGAGATCGGGACTCAGAGATTCTAATTCTAGTCGTACTTTGATGTACACACCATTTTCCCTTTTAGCAGGCAATGTGATTATGCTGTCGATTACCTGATAAGAAGATCATTGCATTTGATCCTTAAATGAGCGATAACATAAGTTGGCCTTTGGTTTCTTGGAGAGCTGTTTCTGAACCCAGTAGCTACATTGGTTGTGGAATGCTACGAATCAAAACATAATGTAAGATTTGAGGAGGAAACTTTTTTGATTTTAGAAAAGCTGAAAGGAATCAATTAAGTTGCAAAGTTCACGTCAACACGTGTCAGACAGTATTGTTGCCAGACTATATTGTCGTTACCTTCAGAGTTTGCTTTAAAAGAAACAAAAAAAAAGCACCAGCTCTTTTGGCTAACTAATAACCATAATATTTTGTCACCTAACAGATGATAATGGAACGTCACTAATAGTTTCAATGGTATGACGGTTTTTCAGAACAATGACGGCGTTAACATGATTTCCTATGCTATGGTTGTCAAAGACTTACTATTCTTTGACTTCTGAACATGATGAGATGAATTAAAATAGCAACTTGAAGTTTATACACTACTCCGTATTATATTGTGAAAGATCACTCACATAACTCAAAAACATGCTGCAATAACTGAGAGATGCTGAGACACCCAATTCTGAGATTATGTCTCAGACCAAGATTTAATTGTCCCAAAGCAAACTTGTACATTCTTAATACCACTCAATCACAGAGAAGAGCATTTCAAGCGACAGAGGTAACTAAATAAAACAGGACCATTTCGAATTATGCCAAGAATTCCCACTTGGTACAATAGCTGTAACTTTTATTGAGAAAAGAACGGAGACATGGCTTCAAAAAGCAATGAATGGAATCATCATAGCTTTTACACATGATGAGAAATGTATAGATGCTTAAGGAATTGTGAAAGTCAAGGAGTTGTCCTTTTCAGGTTCAATCTTGGTAAGGTGCTCTAGATACCCAAGTACAATTTGTACAGAAGATAATTGAAACTTTATGTACAAAGGAACTACCATGTCAGTCATCTCCTTCAAAAGAAAGGACTTGATTATGTAATTTAAAATCCGGAAGGGCTGCAGGAAAACCACATCCCCTCAATGCAGTGGTTAGGGAGTTTGAATGCCTGTAAATTTTTATGGAGTGTCATGACAGCACATTGATCATAATTTATCAAGAGATGGTTAAGAAGGCAATAGGCCCACAGGTTGTATTTACGGTTCGACACATCTTCTGACCACAACACTAAGAAAAAGCTAGGACAATTGGCTTTGTCAGATGCTTAAAGTTTTCAAGTGAGAATATTATATGCCACCATGCTAATACATTTATATCCATCATCACAAACATTGTTTTGAAGAGGTTCGGAGGTCAAGAAATGTGTAGAAGTTCACAACACTTTGAATCTAGACATGAATTTGTACCTCATGTACGATCCAGAAAAGCATTCGAATTTCTCTTACAGAAGTGCATCAGCATAAAATTTGCACTGATACCTATTATATTGATGATCATACCGCTTGCAATCCTGTCAGGAAAAAAAATTAGAAATATGTTAATTCATTCTTAAACAAGACATTAGATGTATATCATCAAGCATTTTGATCATTGAATATCACATGGCGCTAATATTATCTAAGTCTATCCACATATCATCTATTCTGCCACTTCGATGAAAGTCTACAAACTGTGAGGCCAACATCAGCAGAGATATGTCCGACAACCAGCCAGGGCCGTCTAATAGGGAGGACAAGGTGGTTGACGGAATCGGACCTCCAATTTCAAAGGGTCTCATAGTGTATAGATACTATTGAAATTTAGTTGCAATATATTTGACTTGAGTTAAGTGGGTTGGCATTTTGAAGGGGCCTCGAATGTTTAGACAACCAATTCAATCCTACTAAACAATAATGTACTTTTAGGCACAAGGGAAAATGATGATGATAGTTGAAAAGCTTGTACATATTTTACTTTCGAAAAAATGGTCTATATGAAGGCCTCATATTTGATACTTGAAACGGGCCTCCAAAAGTTATAAGACGGTGTTACAAGCAGCCACCAGGCCACTATAAGCCTGCCTTAACATCCAATGGCATAAAAAGATTTTGGTGGAATTATTCCTTATACTAATTTCCAAGAATTTTTTTTTAAAAAAAAAAAATCAAGTTCACCGACATGCCAAGGCCTATAAATAGGGAGCATGGAAACTCATACATACTCAAATCAACACCAACATATCAGCTCAAAATCCATATCAACCATATTATTGCCTTGATTTCAACTTTCTTTTATTTGACAATAACAAAAAAGGAATTCTCTTTCCCATTCATTTCTAAAGTAAAACAATAGAAGGTTTATCTACTTAGCAATGGACATCGTGAACCGTATGGTTGAACAAAAGCCATTAGTAATATTCAGCAAGAGTTCATGTTGCATGAGCCACTCAGTGCAGCAGCTTATAAGCAGCTATGGAGCTAATGCCACAGTGTATCAGCTGGATGAAATGCCAAATGGGAAAGAAGTAGACAAAGCACTCCAAAGACTAGGGCTTAATCAAAGTGTTCCAGCTGTTTTCATAGGCCAGAAATTTGTTGGGGGAGCTAAGGAAATAATTAGCATGCAGGTCCAAGGAAGACTAACACCTATGTTAAAGGAGGCGGGAGCTATATGGGTGTAATATCAAAACTTCATTTCCTTGTCATGTTGGATATGCACTGTACAAGTAACGCTCCTCCATCCTCCTTTTTTTAGCAGGTTGGAGGATACAATATGTATTATATACAAGTTCAAGCAGCAGCTACTTCAGATATTTCCTGAATGCTTTCTATTTATTTTTAACATTTGGTAAATAGGTTTCATGTTGCCATAAAATGGTTGCTTTTTACATCAAAAGAATATGCATGAGATGAAAGTGAGAAACAAACAGAGGTTTTTGGAAAGTAAAATACTTTTACAATCAAATAAATATATTTGGTCGGACACGTAATTAGTGTCCAATAATACATGATATCAGCCCTCCACATAGGACTGAAAGAGGCATACCCTCCGTATGGTATGTCCGAACCCACAACAGAACACATTGTTACAGACGAGAAGCGCTGCCGAAAGGCTACCCATCCTCAAACTGCTTTCGATCACTAGTCGAGCGTACGGACCCAAACACATGACATGCCACGCGTGCAGGTTTACCCGTATACGCCGAACAGTACAAGTAAGATTATTATCTACTCACTCTCTCTAGAAATACAAAGCTCAATTACCTCAGATGCTAGTTCTGAGAGTCATATTTTACTCTTGCTAAATTAGTCATCAGATAAGGTTCCTCGTAACACCCTCTAAGGCCCTGTTTACTACTCCAGTCCAAGTAAGAGGAAGAGACTAAAGAAGCAATACACTGATTAGTGTGCTTACGTAACTATCTTTGATTGTGTAACTCGTTCATTAGTCAATCTTATACTAAGTTACACCCAAAATATACGGAAAAATGGAATAATAGACAATTTTGCATTGAGGTTACAAACCTTTTAAATAAATGTTAGTTTTACTCGCCACATTGCCTTTTCCACCAATGAGACAAGGAAAGTAGTAATTTCTGAGGATAGTCGATGGATATCACGCTACATGTTGAAATTTACTAATCAAAATTACTGACAAAAACTAGTCAAAAGATGTAGCCAAGTTAACAGAAACAAACGAGCTCTTCAATGTCAAAAATAGGTCATCCTGTCATACAAAACCTTTCCAGGTTAACATGATGGAAATGGAAGCTAGGCCTCAGAAAGTAGTTAAGGAGTTAGAAATAAATAATACTGCACATTTTGTCCTGAAACAGAACTAAGGAGTAAAAATAAGCAGTGAGTGTGCTACCTTGACAGTAAAGCTCAAATATCATTTATATCCTATTCAAATTATCAAAAACTATGTGTGGAAACACAAAATCAGTTCGAGCTGGGCGATTAAAAGTTTGATAAACACATTTTTTTTTGTTTAAGTTAAATATCACAAAAACTGAAAACAAAATTATAGACCGAGGAGCTAGATATAAAGCAGATGGGATAATACCCCATGTTAAGGTTCTAATATGTGTAACGTCACGTCATTAACATCAATGGATAAACGACACAGTGTTGTCTTAATCAGAATATTAAGATATGCATCATTTGTGCAATGATAACAACTAATATATATTGGCATTAAAAATGAGTTATAATTCACGTATGATTCATCAAAAATACCTCCTTTTGGCATCTAAACATTTGGAAAGGCAAGGCTAGGAAATGGGTTTTCTACAAAGTGAAGGGTAAATAATATATGAATGTGCAACATCAACTTTGCCAAGTTGCTAATAGATAAAAAAACCTCTGAAGATGCTTCAGATTTTAGGTATATTATGAGAGGTACGATAAACCAACTTCGTGTTTCTACATCTAGCATAGAAAAAGATGAGAATATCTGCAAGAACATGGCATTTATTTCAGTATAAACCTATCATCAAATCAATCTGAGGAAAGCATATCTGTATATGCCCTATTTTGACACCCTGTTCTTTATCAAGGGAAGGGTAATTGTCCCTAGATTAAGTTGCCCCTTAGCTTCATCGAAGAAAACTTATCCAAGAGGAATTTAGTATAGATTTGTAGAGCTACAATAAAACAAAACCAAAGATCCTGATCTTTACCTTTATATCTTTTCTGGGTTCAGCCTTCAATATTCTTGTCTACTAGCAGTTGCAGAGCTGTAGGTGCAAGCAGCAGAGTAGATTACATCGATATCATCTAAGTAGCTGAAGATGTGTTAAGAGCCACCATTAAGACAGCTGAAAGAAGGAAAACAGATCAGAGTTCAGAAAGAAAGTATAATGAAATGGATGTTGCAGTAGCTTGCAGGAAACCTATCAGAGTCTTTACTTGATCCAGTATGTGTGTTGTATATGTCATTCCAAAGTGATCTATTCATTTACTAACAAGTCGTTTCATGGCAGCTCAATCTATTGATTTACTGTAACGACTAAAATTGGCCCGTTCAGCCTTAAGTACATCCAAATTCTGTCAAGTAGAATTGGACCGTGCATGTGTTAGAGTTAGTAATTAGAAAAAATCCTTTTCTGATTCTTGATTCACTCTCTTGCTGAAAGTAGTTCTTGAGTCAATCCTCATAGTCTTTATTGGAAGCGCATACGTCTTTTCTATGAAAAGAATCATTTCATGTAATTATTCAGGAACTTGTATTTTATTGAGTTATTGTCGTTTATGAGATGTTTCAAAGACACAGATAATAAAAATCGAGTAAGAGAATACTAAAGATTTCAAGCGGTAGAATTTTTGAATTCTGACACCAGATACTTACTAGATCTAATAAGTACTCCGTACATTATTAGATCTAATAATACTCCGTACAGTAGATTGATTTTGTTGTATCCAAACTTATACCAACTTTATTCATGCATTTTAATTATAGCAGCTACATGGGTTGCTTTATATTTGTACCAAGCACGATTGAGTTAACAAATAGTCAGCCACTTATTTTAATAATCGACAAAAATAGCGAAAAAATTCTACTCACTACTTGGTACGATCTGGTTTAGTACAATGAACAAACCAAGGTATGGTTACTTTATTGTTTCGGTAAAGTCTGTGACTAGATTACCTTAGTTTTTTAGAAGTCAAAGTTAGTTATTTCCTGTAAACAGAAATTGATTGGAGACTATTTCTAATGTGGAAAGGAACATTGAAAGTTTAATTCCCTCAATTAACTTACACTTACCTACCTTCTATACCTCCAAGGGCTTCAACTGTTGAGATTTCCTTGTTTTACTATGAGCATAAAAGCATAAAGCATAAAGTGGCAGAAAATCTACTTTCGGTACGAAAATATACTGCATCATACACATTTGAAATGGCTGCGTTCTTAATAATAAAATAAGATTAGAGCTATATAAAAATAGTTTTTCAATATTAGGGATTGAATATATTCTAGGCGGCCCCAAGGCAAGTATTTAGTATCAAAGCAATTACGTCTTGATACACAAGGATAATGTGGTGCCACTTGATGACCTCATATGTAACCAATAACCATATATAAACACCACATAAAATTAGAAATTTAGAATCTCAATTGTAGAGATTAGAGTAATTAGGATTCTGTTACCTAAAAAGTGAAAAGAAAACAAAAAAAAAAAGTAAATAGAGAAAAGCTTACTGTAGTCCTGCACTCCTGCCACACATGAAGGGAATATTTCTTGAGGAAATTCCTCCCTTATCTTAGTGATGCCACTAAAATACCAGATGCTTTGGGACCCCAAAATTTCCTGCTTTTAGTACGGGGATATTTCAAGATTGTTCGTCACATATGAAGCAGAGAATTATATTTGTCCTTGTGTTAGCCGTTGATGCAATTCTCGGCCCAATACATTATGAAGACAAGGGTCATATATCCGACAAAATTACTGCGTCACAATCGAAAACAAGCACTGGGATAATATTGTTCTTGTTATTCTCATCATTTGTCCAAGGCCCTCAGCTACTAGCCTGTTTCTATCACGTCAGTCACCCCTTCTGATGCATTGGGGGACATTGATATGTGTCTTCAGACTCTCCTTGATGCGGGTTGTGAGCTTACTGAATATTATCTGATTCCAGGCTGAACTAGTTGTGGAAAAATCACATAGTACAAGAAGCTGATTGTTATGGTTTTTCAAATCATCAAATTGACATCCGACATGAAAAACACAACAGATGATTTGATTAGACTGGAAGAGTCATGGTCAGTTAAATAGTTAATTATACACTGTAGCAACAAAGAACCCAATGGAGATCATATTCCAAATGAGAAGTGTGAACTAAATTTCCGGGCCAGTGAAATGGTAACCAGGTTGAAAGAGGATACTCATAGTCTGACACGACACGACATTTTGACACTTCACTTTAGACCAAAAAACTGAAAACTTCGCCCAAAAGTAGCCATGTTCGACACTGCGACATTTGTCGAAAAGTCCGAGTAACTCAGCTATCAACAACTCTTTCTGGCTGCGATAAGCCCTACTGTTAACTACTTTTAAATCTATACTCATTATATACTACCATATGCTAAGAAAAATTGATCTTAGGTTGCTGACACGAGTATAACAGGATAATTAGTGTCTGGGTACCGTGACAAGCACGCGGGACCCAGAAACATTCATTTACTCAGTCAACGAAAAAAATTCTTGGGGTCATGGAGTAATGAAGATCCCAATTTGTTTTCAATAATGAAGATAAACAAAACGAACATAAAGATTAGGTTTATGATTGGTGTCCCGGAATACATCTAGAAGTGAATATAAATCCTCCATTCACGGCTAACACAAGACTACACATACTAAATGGTTACAGCTTAAGCTTCATCAATTATGGTCTGCTCTCTTCAGCGTAATTTTGTTCCACTTAATTCATTTCAGCTAAATTTCTCTTAACTTTTCGTTATTTTATCTTCCCAGATTATCAGACCGCAACTTAAATTTAACCCATCTTAAGTTCACTTCTGAAAAATATCAAAAACTTGTTGTATTTTTCTGTCAAAATGAATCAGAACAACTACTCACTAATCTTAACATCTTGCAAGTTGCAAATATAAGTTGAAGAGAATAGAGCTATGCAAGCAAGTGCCGGAAAAGAAAACAATGATCAATGATGTACCACTGGAATCATTACCTTATGGAGCAAGGCAAAGTTCACAACACAAAACACAGACATGTGTAGCCGTGGAATCTGACATAGGAAAGGGGCAACCTGCATATTAGGATCTGATGTCAAGAATCACAAACAATGTAGAAGCAGAGTAGATAAGATTGCATTGCGAAAAAAGTAGGTTTATTTAGCTAACTGTGTATGCCAGACTGGAGTATTTCTTTTGGACCAAGAACAAAGAATATCACTTTAAAGCATCCACAACATTACTATACACAAAATTCACCAATTAGCTTTCTAGAAAGTTAGAAAAGAATTCTTTGGCAACCTGCATATCAACATATGTCATATGTCCTATATGTATGTGTTGCGAGAACCTATCTTGCATCTTTCTCTTCTGTCCTTGCGATAAGAAGAAGACCTTTGCCATTTTCCGTACTAGCCTCACCTTTCTACATGTCAGTAGATTCATTACATAACACCAAAACCAACATCATTTACTGTTATCCGACTGTACAGTGATAAAATAGAAGGGCATGGCCTTATATATTGGCCCTTGCGTAAGCAATTTTCAACTTTCCGCACTGAAACTTTTGGAGATACTCGAGGTTTCCCAAAAACAGCGGATATTTGGTCGATACGTCCAATATAT
Organism: Agrostemma githago; assembly: GCA_958450325.1. Classification (NCBI taxonomy): domain Eukaryota; kingdom Viridiplantae; phylum Streptophyta; class Magnoliopsida; order Caryophyllales; family Caryophyllaceae; genus Agrostemma; species Agrostemma githago. Next base: position 66,892,984 of record OY288253.1, read on the forward strand.
ATATGACACAACCGGTGGGCACAACCATGGTTCAAAATCTGCATATCGCCATATTGTAGTGTGACTTGTGTCATGGGTATAAGTGTATAACTGTATAAGGAATGTCATATCAACAACGAAAGTGAAATGTTGAAGTAATAGCACCAAATTTGAAACAGAAAAAAACTACAAATTTAACAAGAAAATATTACTAGCAATTGATTTGTCCAACTCTCAAATCTGAAATGTGAAAGGTCTCCTCCCTGATACCAAGGTGCATGCAGGATTGCAGGGAATCGGATAACAAAAGAGCACCCTGTTGTTTGTGTAAAAAAAGTCAGTTGTCCCTCAGTTGCTACAGAAAGAGGGAAACAAATTTGCCCCTTCGCAATACGTTGAGCTACCCAGACAAATTGCTACATTTTTTTCAAAAACTATCAACTATATATGACGTATCTGTGACTAAATTGGCAGAATCAAAGTAAACTCGGCATTAAGTTGGAGCTATCACCACAAATATAGAATATGTTTCATGAAGATAAATCAAGTAGTTTATGACAATATGACATGCCTTAATGCCTATATCCAAAGCATAGAGTTAAACATAACAGGTAATTGAGCATAATGTAGTGAATTGCATGGTAATAAACCTCAGCAGTCAAATCACATCATGAACGCAATATAAAGGTTTTGGAAGGTTATTGCTACCTTAATTTGAGGCAGCCGTATCACGTGTATAGAGTAACCATGATAGTCTGCCTTGGTTGCACAGCACATCGTAACCAATTAATGAAGGTTTTGAAAATTATTTTTTGGTCTAAAGAAAACACGCACTAAGTCGCAAATGAGAATTGAACCTCCGACCTCATGGTTGGAGAAAGGGAGCTCTTACCACTTGAGCTAACCCTTGTTATGTTTTGAAGATTATTGGGAAGACGTATTAAGGTGGAATCCGCCGCATTTATAGTGCAATGACCGGTGATATTGATTCAAGAATCAAGAATCATAGTATCATACATATATATACTACCATAAGCACAATAATTGAGATTGAGCACAACATATGGACCCATGATCACGACTAGGAACTATATTTAATACTATCACATTGCTTGAAGGGTCTTAGGCACTAACATGCAGGGTTTTAAACATCGACCGTGACACGATAAGTTACCTCACCAAACAAATGCACCCACTAGAATATAGTTGCAGTCGTTGGTCTTGCAGACCAACAAGATCAGCGGTGTGGGACAAAGTTATCTATCAGGTGAATTCTATACATACTATTGCATCTGAATGGGAGTACTGAAACTATCTATATTCAGTAGAACCAAACAGTTACCATGATATTGCATTTCACTCAGCACGAGTTACACACTTGGATGTATTCCCCGTCTGTAGTTTTATTGGCCTGTTGCCCTTCGGTTCTTTATCATGCTCTGAGAGTTGACATACGAGTTGCTTTATCTACCATGGATACTAGTGTCCAGTGTCACTGTCCATAAGTAGTGATAAGAATCCAGTACAGAAAGAGCCTCACCTACACAGCATCTTGTTATACTACTTCCATTCTAAACTTATTTTCCTATACTTTGATTGCCAACTAATGTCAACTTTAAACCATTAATTATTCAAATACCTGCATAAATACAATGTAAAATATGCACATGTTTAATCTATCAAAACAACCATTGTAGTATTATCATTTCTGAAAAGTCACAGCTATTGTATTCATTGCAAATTCTGTGAAAATTTAATGGTCGAAGTCGACATCTTTTAACCACCAAAGTCAAATGCTGAGAGTGTAATCGTATAAATGAGATAGAGGGAGTACCTTAAAAGTTAAAAGTGATTCGTAGAAATGCAATGCATCAACTAAAACTCTATATATAGAGGCCATCAAACCATTTCTTAACAGAAGCCATAAGTTCTTACAAGAAGTAGAGAGAAGTACTAGGTTAAAATTTCTCAAAACACTCCCTTGACTTTTTACGTCTTCCCCTCTCTCGTCACAGTAAAATATTGAGCGCCATGGAAACAGTAAGGCATCTAGTGGAAGACAAACCTGTGGTTATCTTCAGCAGGAGCTCCTGCTGCATGAGCCATTCCATGAAACAACTTATCAGCAGCTATGGAGCCAACCCGGCTGTGTATGAGTTGGATGAACTTCCAAATGGGAGAGAGATAGATCAAGCTTTACATAAGCTCGGGTGTAAGTCAGGTGTGCCAGCTGTATTCATAGGCCAAAAGCTTGTAGGTGGTGCTAACGAGGTCATTAGCCTCCAGGTTCAAGGTAAACTTGTGCCTATGCTGATGGAGGCTGGCGCTATGTGGATTTGGAATAAAGCAAACTAAATTTTGTCCCATCAAATATATTATGATACAATAGGAAGAGTATGATACAATAGGGACAAAAAGCAGCTTCTATCTCTTAGTTCCTATGCTAGATATGTCTTCTAAATTAGCTTAGCAGATTGATAAACAGATTAGAAAAAATGCTTAGCACAATGAGCTGACTGCCCAGTTTGCGGCAAGTTGTACAATGAACAGGAAATGCAGTACGAAGTAATAAAATTTCTCAATGTTCTTTTTGAAAACCTAGTCTGATAAACAATAAGATATAGGGGATGTAAAAAGTTGAGAGCGCTTATAGAAACAGAAGTTTGAATTCATCACACAAACTGACAAACATTTGCTGATTCCCCCATATCAGCTTAACACTTATTCGAAGTGCCTAATCAGCTTAATTAAAACGACGCTACAAGAGAAAACAAACGAAAGGGGTTATAGTAGTACATATAGTACTATAAGAACTTAAACAAGTACATATCACTGCAATATCTTAATCTATAAATTAATAACAAAAGAGACAGTTAATGTGTTACCTGCGCAAGTACAGTGGGTTGCTTTTTAACCTCTTGTAAATTAAGATCAAGTTTTCAGCTGAATTGCTTTTAACCTGTTTAAAATAAGATCAAGTCTTGAGACATTCTCCCTGCCGCAAATTCAAACCTTTACAACGATAAACATAAAACTTTTTCCCTGTGTAGCCTGCGTGTCATATTTCTCCTGAAAAGGAGGGAAATTAAAGTTAAGATAGGTCACTTCAGCTTCCAAGGTTTTCATACCAATCACTACACAAAAAACCATATATAATTCTGGCCCTTCTGGCAGCTACAGTGTTTATATTACCTTTTGTACTTCGTTTACACAAAAAACACTGAATGCCTGTGACTTTCAATCCTAAAAACCAATATATGGAGACAGTTTCAATTCAGAAGATTCAAAGTGAGCAATGATGAAAAGTGGTGAGGTGATTTTAAGAAGTATGTGCTCCTTGTAACTGGCAAAATCAAGAAATCGGTCATAATATTCATAATGAATGTCCATCCAAAGTAATAATAATTGCAGGATCTCATTTAGTAAAAGAAATTCATGGAAATCAAGTAAATATTCTACAGTCACCAATAGTCCTCACAAGAGCAACTGCCATCCTTGAAATGATGGAACCTCCTGACATCTCGGAGAATAATTTCCCTCTTTTCGATTGCAGAAATAATTTTTGCAACTTCATGGCAATCATTGCAAACTCTAAGATTTTTGGCTACGCGAATAATACTACCAGGAGGGGTATTTAAAATGCCAAATGCTATTGCTAATTTCTCACTGTGCCCACATAGTATACTCTCCTTTTCTTCTTCATTGAGGTTATGAAGAACACATGAAGTGTCAGGAACATAACCCTCCTTCTTCATCCTCACTGACAGATCCTCTAGGAAACCATACAGTTGCTCAACTTGAGGGTGCAATACATCACCTGCCCGGAATTTATGAACCGTGTTCCCAAATTCAATCCAACTACATCCAGGTTCCTTTTTCACTCCCATCTGCTTCATATTCTTCCGAACTTCCATTGATTTTTCCCAAAAACCCGCAGATGCATAGAGATTAGAAAGTAAAACGTAATGACTATCAACATGTGGTTCCAGTTGAATGAGATTCCTTCCAGCAATTTCTCCAAGCTCTAAATTCTTGTGCAATCGGCAAGCACCAAGCAAACTGCTCCAAGCAGCTGTCTTGCTATATTGATCAGGCATTTCATTGATAAGTTCAAAGGCAGCTCCCACTTTTCCTGATCGACCAAGCAAGTCCACTACACACGCATAATGATCAGAAGAAGGGTCAAGTCCAAATTCATTCTTCATACTGTAGAAAATACTGAGGCCTTCATTTACCAACCCAGAGTGGCTACATGCTGCAAGTACAGCAATAAATGTCACCCCATTGGGCCTCACTGTTCCACCTTGCTTAACTTCAGTTGCCATATCTTTGAAGAGGTGAAATGCTTCGTTTCCCTTTCCATGCATTCCATAAGCCATGATAAGCACATTCCATGTTATCACATTCTTATTTGGCATAGAGTCAAATACTCTTCTGGATAAAGTCAAGCATCCGCATTTTGCATACATATCAACTAGGGCACTTCCTACACCAATATCTGAAGCCAAATTATGTTTAAGGGCATAAGCATGGATCTCTTTTCCCTTAGCTAAAGCTGAGAGGGAACCACAACCAGGAAGAACTGACATTAGAGTAATCGAATTCGCCATTAGAGAATTTCTAGAACAATTCCCATTTTCATTATCCTGGTCATTTTTTCCAGGAAATCTATGCATCTCATGGAGCATTGCAAGAGCGTCAATGTGCCTACCACATACAACATAACTGGTTATCAGTGTATTCCAAGAGACAATATCTTTAGGCTCTATGGTATCAAACATAGCTTCCGCAATATTTATCTTCCCTATCCTAGAGTATAGGTCCATAAGAGCATTTTGTACATACGCGTTCCTCCCAAATCCAGACTTGATAATAAAACTGTGAATAGCTTCTTTATTTACCAGAGACTTACTATGTACACATGACGGTAAAACACTTGCCATAGTGGTGGGATTCGGCTGAAGCCCAAGAACTCCTAGCATTTCAATGAAAAGAATCAGTGCCTCGTCAAAATGTCCATTTAACGTGTAGCCAGCTAACATGGTATTCCAGAGGGCAATATTCCTCAAATGTGTGTCATTGAAAAGTTGGCGAGCTTGGGTTACCTGTTTGCAATTGCAATACATATCGACCAAAGCACTAATCACAAACGAATTCTCACTCAAATCTCGGTTTCTCAATACGTAACCATGAATTTCCTTTCCTAAATCCAACAACTCCAAATGTGAGCATGAGGGCAATACACTTGCAATAGTTACTCCATCTGGCTCGACTCCCATATCCAACATAATCTTGAGAAACTGCAACGCATCACCAAATCTTCTGTTTTGTGAAAATGAGCTTATGGCAGTATTCCAAGTGACCAAATCTCGACCTTCAAATACATACAACAGTGATCTTGTATAGTCTAGCATCCCCAATTTCGCATACATAGACATCAAAGCATTGACGGTATACGTTGTAGCATATCCCTTCCTCAAACAATAACCATGTGCTTGTTTCCCAAGCTTCAAGCGCTCAGCTACACGAACATTCCCACAAGCCGACACCACACCCACCAAAGTAAATGAGCTACACTCAACATTTCCCTCCAACAGCATAACTCTAAACACCTCCAAAGCCTCCTCCCATAGCTCATTCTGGCACAATGCCATAATAAACGAGTTCCACGAGACCTGATCTCTTTGAGACATTTTATCAAACACCTTATGTGCATCCCTGATATGGCCACATTTCCCATAAAAGGTGACAAGGGTATTATCAACTGTGGTGGCATTGGACAAGTAACCAAGCTTAACGATGTGGGCATGAATCTGTTTCCCAAAATCGAAATCATAGAGGTCAGTAGCTGCCTTCAAAATTGGGGGGAAAGCGAAGTTATCGGGCAGAACCCCAGCCGTGATCATCGCAATGTAAGTGGAAATGGCGTCTTGTAGAAGGCCGGAACGAGCTTGGGAACGAAGGATATGAACCCATGACTGCTTAGGCTCGAATTCTAAAGTTCGCTTCGAGGAATCCGAGGAGACGGAAGATTGAAGCGAGGTTTTATGAAGGGATGGTGAGGTTGGGAGAGTGTGGATGGAAGAAGAAGAAGATGATGATGATGATGAAGATAAGGGAAGCAGGGTAGAGCAGTAGAGAGTGTGGTGCATAGATGACATGGATAACGAACTGGCTTCTTGCAGTTGGCGCCAAGCTTTCGCAAATTTTGGATGTTCCCATGTTATCTATATACTAGTTGTATCGCGCGTAGTGCGGAGTTGGAAGGGAGATGCAATATGTATTGTGTGAATATTAAGTCCACATTTAATAGTCGGCGTGTTCAGTTTGTAGAGCAGCCCAGAAATCATAATATTTGACATAGATAATTGTTTGATAGTTACTACAAAAATAAAATTAGGAGTTTGAATGACATCTGGTTAGGCATAAGCTTTAATTCACAAAAAATGTGAGCATGTAAATCACTAATAATACGCACTCAGTGTATGAGGGTGCTCTTTCTTATATTGTCTTTTCACCATCTACGGTACAGATGTGGATGCAATAGTGGTTTTTTCTCCTTAATAATCTTATTTTCAGTGCGAGTCTAGAACGGTGGTGCAGGAGTGGTTGCATCTTTGTCTTTAAGAGCTGCAGGTGCAGTACTTAGTAGTGGTAATAATTACAATATAGTTTAGGAAATAATAAGAATATTAGAATAGAATAATTACCGATATTAGAATATTGCGATTATATCTTCGTATTCCTATAAATAGGACGTCGTTGTAATTATTTGGAACAAGAATTCAATAACACAAAACCTTTATTTTAGCAATAGTGAAGTTGATGGACCAACCTGAACTTTGAACTGTTTCTGTTGTAACATTTCACGGAGGATTGAAAAAGCTTGATCGTTGTCCTGTAGAGTTGTGAAGAATGTGTGAAGATATAGATTAAGTATATTTAGTCATGGGTCGATGATTATAAACTTACAGAGTGCTTAATGTGGAATATGTTTGATGCTGACATCATAAATAGCTTTTCAGTGGTCGATGTGAAAGTTGTCATCAGTAGTTTGCCGGTTCCATCTGATATATCACAGTTGAATGTGATCCTGTAAGAAATTGTAGTTATGTACAGGCAATGTAACTTTAACTTAGTATATACATACTCCCTCCGTTCCAATGAATTGTTTGCCTTTACTTTTGACACCCAGGTTTAGGAAACCAATGAGGGAGTGACATGTAGAGCAAAATTCATGAGAATGATCAAGTTGCATATAAAAAATATTCCTAAAATAGAAAGGCAAACAATTCATTGAGACGCCCCAATATGGAATAAGCAAACAATTCATTGAGACGGAGGGAGTATAAATTATAATAGCGATAGATTCTTACTTTGGCTCTGATGTACAATATGGGGTAGAGATAGCAGGTGTAGGTAGATCCCGGTGGGATGCTAGAACGTTGGCTACAGTGGGAGCAGCCCATGTATGCATTCACTTTATATAGTTCAGCATTTGGAATAGCAACTTCCAACCAGTGTTCTTCATCTTGCAGAACTGATTTTGCCTACAGTTGAGGATATGTAAACCATGATGCATTGATAATTGTTTGTACATGACCAGTATTTTTTTACTGAAAATGAAAAACAACGTTGTGTGCACCTTCTTAGAACGGCGGGTTGCAATTGTAACAAGCTTTTGTGGCTGAGACAGTATCTTTTCATGAAAGACTCTCACCTGCAGTTCTGATAGTGCCATATGTGATGGGCAGTCATCCTATAAAATGAAGCACATGCAAATTTAATCATAAGATAAGCATGGAATAAAAGGTCTTTACCGGTTAAGAGCTGCTAAGTATTGATATCTTTAATATGTATGTACATGATAACAACAGTGATATTGTTGAGATTTGTAGTTAACAAATAAGGTTAAGCTTGAATTATACCAGGTTGATAGTGCTTCAGCTTTAGCTCCAACAGGCGAGTGTATGATAATGGTTGACATAGAAGTTGGACATTGAGAATCCTATGCGGTGGTTACACAAAAGTCTAACTCCTTTAAAGTTGGAGACTCATGCAACTAAAGTCTACATGCACACTATATTTTATGAGTTCCAACGGGAGGTAATTGCATCCATTTGTTCCTGTGGTGTTAACAATATCACGAAGATTGAGAACGTTTTGCATGTTGACATCGAAGATGTTGCTAGGCATAAGATCGTTCAAGTTGTGTACAATGCTGAAACAAAAGATGCAACATGTTCATGTAAGTTATTTGAAATGAAAGGGTTGCTTTGTAGACATGTCATTTTGGTTTTGTCTGGACAAGTGGAGACTATACCTGAGCGGTACATACTACCAAGGTCAGGGCCGGCCATGGGCCTAGTTTGGAGGGGAGACGACCCAGGGCTCACACTGGAAAGGGGCCCAAATGGAGGAAAAATGTTTTATGAATGAATATATAACAAGTACAGTAGTTAGTTATAAATCTTCAACAATAGTTCATCTTTGGTGTAATGGTCAAGTCATGGGCTTTTATACAAGAGATATTGGGTTCACTACCTAGGCCTTACAATTTTTTTATTTCTATTTTGTAGCCACTTTCCCTCTTCCATACAACGGTTTGTTTCTCGTCTTTCAATGTTTTCATTATTATTTCATTTTTTGTTAATGTGTTATATTTTTTTATAATGTATAAAAAAATGTATTCAATATACATATTAAAAAATATTTATAACCTTAACATATACGGATTATATTATTTCAATTACAAAATTATAGGTAGTTTGTTAACTTTGTGATCTGAAGAAGAAGAACAATTTAATTTTTATTTGCACGAAAAACTATTTTATTACACATTTTAAGTGTATTTACGGATAATAGGTCTCATAGATTGAAGATATTTACAATATTTATACGTCAATACACTCATACAATAATATTTAAACTTTTTTAAACAACTTTATATTAGTACAACACTTCCATATAATAATTACTCTGTAATACATGTCTCCAAGCTAAATAGCATTTGTTGATTTGGTTTGAGTTATTCGTTAAAATATTACGTAAAAATGTATTACTGCAAATTGGGATGTTGTAGAATTAGGAAAATTTTAATTAGTTTTTTTGACAATTTTTTTGCTCGAAACGTGAAAATATGAGGATGAAGTCAATGAAAAAAAAATAATGGTTACGACAATTTTTAAAGGGGCCCCGAGTTACTATTTTGCCTAGGGCCTCAAGAAGATCAGGACCGGCCTTGATCAAGGTGGACAAAAAATGCTTACCGAAGACCACTTCATGATGTAATAAATGGCGTCCTAATTCAGGATTTCAACGCCACCGATATGAGCAAAGTGGAGATGTCGACAATCTGGTGTTAAGGCAATTCAGGGAAAATTTATAATTTTTCCCATGAAAACATGTTGGAGTAACCTTGAAAACATGTTGGAGTAACTGCTTTTAAGCATTAGAATATTTGGAGTTATCTCTTGGAATACTTATGTTCTAAGAGTTGAAACATTTATTTTATCTCCTGGAATACTTGGTGTTATGTCTTAAAATAACTGCTTGTAAACATTGGAATAACAGTGACGACATTAGAGTAATTGAAGACGAATAATTGATTGATTCATCCAACAATTTGAATGATTGTTGGAGTAACCATGAAAACATGTTGGAGTAACTGTTTTTAAGCATTGGAATATTTGGTGTTATATCTTGGAATACTTTACGTTATCTCTTGAAATACTTGGTATTACGCCTTGGAATAACTGCTTTTAAGCATTAGAATTTTTTTGTAAAATTGCAGTAACCTTAATATAATCACGGAAGTTTCTCAAAAGTTGCTGCAAATTTTGGGAGAAACGAAACCGAAATTGAAACCGAAACAGAAGCGGACACTTGCATCGATATGTTCGTCTTAATTCTGAAACAAATTCCAGAGTCAAGAATTAGCTCAATACTGGAAATGTCGTTAAACCTAATTCTACAGTCAGAATAACTACTTCGGGGCTCGCTTGAAATGAAGGTAATTATTCCGGGGGTAATAGTGCAAAAATGAACTTGAAATGGATGAGCTTGTTGCTTGGTTGTGACATTTTATGCGCAACTACTTTTTACCGTCGGCGCTTTACTTCTTACTGTCGGCGTTAATTACGTGAAATGACGACTCTGTCCTTACTATTTATTCTCAAAATAATATTACTTTTACATTTTATAGATTATCGATTATTAAACTCGATAACAAAACCGTCTTTTTCGATTATCGTAATAAACCAAAATTGACTTCTTATATAGTTAATTACGCAAAATGACGAGTTCTCCTTTACAATTAATTCTCGAAATATTATCACATTTACATTTTATAGAGTATCGGTTTATTAGAACTCTATAATAAAACCGTTTTTTCGATTATTGTTACGCCTCCGATTTTAAACAGTTAATTAGATTAATTAACGACTTAATACAATTTAATAAACGTAATTAACAAATACGAGTAATATGCAAATTAAATCCTAATTAATCTACGACAAGTCGACAATCAAGATTTATTATACAGATCAATGCAAATTAAAATAAAAAAACCCGGAAATGGGTCAGTTCAAGTGGGTTTTTCGACCCACCTAAAGGTCGTATTATTTTTCTCTATAATACTTGAAAGTTTTGAGAAATAATTTACGTATAATGTAAATCTTCCAATGTTATGAGACATGAAGTATAAGGTGGTGAAATTGGTTACATTGATAACATTTCATACAAAAGGCTCAGGTTCGAACAACATTTGAAAAAATAATAGAAATTTACAAAATTATGCAATTAACAAGGACAGTTTTCAAGCATTTGAATTATCAGTTTGTTGATGGTGGTGTAGTGGTTTGGTCATTTGCCTTCTAATCAATAGGTCTGGAGTTTAAACCTTGTTAATTGCAACAAGAGGATTCGAACCTGAGCCCTTTGTATGAAATGTTATTAATGTAACCAATTTCACCACATTATACTTCATGTCTCATACCATTGGAAGATTTATATTATACTTAAATTATTTCTCAAAACTTTCAAGTATTATAGAAAAAATATTATGATCTTTAGGTGGGTCGAAAAACCCACTTAACCTAACCCACTTCCGGATTTTTTAATTTTAATTTGCATTGATCTTTATAATAAATCTTGATTGTCGACTTGTCGTAGATTAATTACGATTTAATTTGCATATTACTCGTATGTGTTAATTACGTTTATTAAATTGTATTAAGTCGTTAATTAATCTAATTAACTGTTTAAAATCGGAGGCGTAACAATAATCGAAAAAACAGTTTTATTATCGAGTTCTAATAAACCGATACTCTATAAAATGTAAATGTGATAATATTTCGAGGATTAATTGCAAAGGAGAACCCGTCATTTTGCGTAATTAACTATATAGGGGGTCGATTTTGGTTTATTACGATAATCGAAAAAGACAATTTTGTTATCGAGTTTTAATAAATCGATAATTTATAAAATGTAAAAGTAATATTATTTTGAGAATAAATAGCAAGGAAAAAGTCGTCATTTCACGTAATTAACGACGACGGTAAGAAGTAAAGCGCCGACGGTAAAAAATAGTCCCCATTTTATGGTGTAAAAGAGATATGAAGGAGGAATAATTACCCCCAATGGAGGTAACGCATTACTTGGGGGGAGAGGGGGAGTAATAATTTTCCCCAAAATAAGCTAGATTTCCTTAATTTTCTTCATTTCCGCTTAACATCAACACTACTTTCCATAATTTTCTAGTTCAATTTTGCTTTATTACCTCGAAATAATTAATCTCATCCCAAGTGAGCCCTAAGCATTAGAATAACTACTTCTAAGCATTTGAATAACTACGACAGCATTAGAATAAATCTGCGCACCGTTCAGCATCCCTGAAAATGACAAAAAAAAATTGCGCACAGTTAGACCTGTCGAACGGGTCGGACGGTCGGGTTTCGGGTTCGGTTATTTCGGGTTCGGGTAAAATACGGGTCAGGTGTATTTCGGGTTGGGCAAATACGGGTTTTATACGGGTCGGGTTTATACGGGTTTCGGGCGGATTTCAGGTCAAATACGGGTTTATTAACGTCTTTCAAATAATCTTTTTTTTTTAAATTAAAAATCTAAATAATCATAAAAATTATTTTATTTCTTACATGTTACGTCCACCGAAGATTACGATATATTTTTATATGATGTCGATCAAATAAAATTAGAACTACAAACACAAAATGACTAAAAGATAAGTTACTAAGTTTCATACAAACTTCATCTTTCCTACTTAAGGATAATTATCTAGCAAATGTCGTGAGTCTCGTGACTCTAGTGAGTAGGAACTAGGAAGCAAAAGAAAACATTGTTAACCTCGATCATAAATTCATAATTGATAATCCAAAATACAACCACAAATAAAAGAGACTAAGATATAATCATTCATCTCGATTCTTGATTTCTTATTCTTCCATCATGCATTACCTTGAAGTTCCATCTCAAAGCCATCGTCCTCGAACTCATCATTGTCCTCGAACTCATCATTACCCGCATTTTCATTGATGCTTAGCCTCGAAAAATCATACTCGAATCCCTCGAGTTCTGGATTTTCATTAGTTACTGAGAGGAAAAAAACAAAAAATTACGACTTTATGAGAATAATTAATATAAGTAAACGTGTAGTTAAATTCTAATAATAAACAAATAATCCAAGTCGAGAAGATTACATTCTTATTCTATATTGTATAAATATATAATATATACCTTCTTTGACTTCAAATCCGTACAACCAAGTACGAGTAGTGAGTAAAGCATTTGCAGTTTCCGGCTTAAGAGACGATCTCCATTTAGTAATCAATCTACTCCCCATGCTAAACGCAGACTCAGATGCTACAGTAGTCACTGGAATAGCCAATATGTCCTTTGCCATGGAAGCAACGATAGGGAATCGTTTCTCATTAACTTTCCACCACTGTAGAACATCAATCTGTACGGTATGATGGAGCCCCGCCTCATCTAAGTACATGTCCAACTGTGTGCTGGATTCTCGTCGAACCTCATCCGCAAAGGCAGTGAATCCCTTAGATAATCAACACGAAGTTATTAATAAGAAAATTCTAACATAACAATATGAAAAAGTTGTTGTCTACTACTAACTCAGGAGCAAAAAATTGAGAAATTGCAAAAAAATCGAGCAAAAAGTTGTTGTCTACTAATAAGATAATCAACATGAAGTTGCTGTCTACTATTGAAAATGAAAACATCGATTAAAATTTACTCACCGACATCTCATCGTGGACTCCTTGAGGTTGAGGAATTGGTTGACTTGACGGATCCTTTTTCACATACTCATCGAACAACTTATATAGCTCAACTTTCACATTATTAGACTTAATTTCAGCACTTGCTTCATCAAGAGTACGGAAACAGTACATCACAAACTCAAACTTATACCGAGGATCGAAAATTGCAGCAAAAGATAGAATAGTATTATAAGATTCCCAGTACTTATCAAATTTCACTTTCATTTTTTGAGCCATAACTCTCACAAATTCATCCTCACATGAACAATAATCTATCAATATACTCTCAATTTTCCAAACACATTTGAGATACAAGTTGGATGTTGGATATTTTCTGCCCGACATAAGAGTTGTAATATCATCAAATGGCTTTAGAAGAGCACATATTTTGTTGATTCTCGACCATTCCTCGTTTGTAGGCAAGGGAGGAAATGTCGGATCATACCGAGATGACAAGCTCATGTTTACCAAAGCTTCACGAAAATAAAGAGCTCTACACAACATTTTAAATGTTGCATTCCATCTAGTTGGACAGTCCATGAAAAGACCCTTAGAACAATCAAGAAGGCAAGCTTTAACATTCTCCTCAAATTTCAAAGCACGACGCTCGGAACAACCAATATAAGTAACTAGTTTCTTGATTTTGGCAACTCCACCATCAATACACTTCAAACCCGCTTGTACTATCAAGTTCAAGATGTGAGCACAACAACGCACATGCAAGTATTTCCCATCACAAACCAAAGGACCATGCACTTTAAGACTAGCGACTAACAAATTTTGCATATTATCATTGCATCTCGCGTTGTCTAAAGTGACACTATAAACCTTTTTTGTGATGTCCCAATCCTTAATGAACTCTAAAAGTTTATTATGCAAGCTCAAAGCATCATGGGGTGGTTCTAAATGGTAGAAGTTAAGAATTTTAGCATGCAAATTCCAATCATCATCGACATAATGAGCGGTCAAGGAAAGGTATCCTTGATCCACACATGACGTCCACATATCACAAGTCAAACAAATCTTCCCATTCACTTTAGCTAACTCACTTTTAAGTGATATTTTCTCTCTTTTGTGGATTTTCATGCAATAATTTTTAGCGGTATTCCTAGAGATGAACTTGACATTATCATTCAAATATAACTGAACATCTCTATTGCCTTCATGTTCGGCATATGTGAAAGGATAACCATGTCTTATAATTGCCAATGCCACTTTCTCCTTGTAAGCAAAGTGATTGATTTTCTTAGATCCACCATCCTCCAATACAACAGGACCTCCTACTTCAGGTGGTCTAGCTTCACATGTTTCTGTATGACGTCTAAAGTTAGAGGTACCATTACCTGAAACAGCCAACAATGGTCCTTTTTTGCAATACTTGCAAAAAACTCTTGGAATCCCATCCTCATAAGTTTTTCCATCGCACTTCAAATAATGATCCCACACAGAAGATGACCATTTTCTTTTTGAAATCTCATCTGATGAGCCAGAATAATTCTCCATGTTCTCCTCAACTAGTGAAGAAGAAGAGCCTACCACACCTACTAAATAAATAAATTATTGACATAAATAAAGAAAAGCATAGACAAAAAATAGTTCTAACCTGAATATTTAAATATGTACCTAGAGACATAGAAGAAGAAGAACCCGATTGAGTTTGAGGAGTTCGACCCAAAGGTGGTGCCATTCCAGTGACTCTTGTTCTGGGTGTAGAAGCTACAACACCTCTCCCACGTCCACGTTTACCCGGTGCCATTATGTGCTAAAAGGAGCCTGAAACGTCAAGAACAATGATAAATGATTACATAGTGTCACTATATTATGTCATGGGGTGAACATAATCCTCATGTGACATGGAATGCTCGCTTATGTCTGGAATAGATATGCTTTGCCTAAGCACAGGGTTATAAATTGGATGGCAATACAGAACAGAATGCTAACAAAGGAGATTTACCAAAATTAAACGTCAAGAATGCTGCAGAGATACATTGTCAGATTACTGAATGAGTCAACGGAATTCTCACAGAATGAAACAAAATAAGTTTCTAAATTCGACAAACATTCAAAATCGAACAATTAACTACAAACTACTAAATCACACGAATCATACGAAAATGCAACGAAATCATAAGTTTCTAAATTCGACATACTTTCAAAATCGAACAATAATCAATAAACTACTAAATCATAGTACGAAAATGCAACCAAAATCATACGTTTCTGAATTCGACATACTTTCAAATTCGAACAGTAAACAACAAAGTATTAAATCACATAAAATCATATGAAAATGCAAGTAAATCATTACTGTTTCCTGTAAAAACTCGTAATCAGGCATTTCTTAAACGAATTACGCAGATTCAATATCCGTCCCATAGCAAACACCAAAAAAAATCACAAATAATACCAAAAAATGCCGCAAATTCATACGAAATTGCAGAATTCAGGCGACCGGAGCTAGATGATGAAGATCAATCTAGCTTCAACACCGGAATCGAATTCGCACACAAAAAAGCGCGCAAATCATACGAATATGCAAGCAAATCATCACCTATTCATATATTGGATAGATTTGACAAGGAGAGTAGGATGATTTACCAAATTAAACGAAAAATCAAAACGAAGATTTACCAAATTAAACGCGGAAATGGAGGGATTAGGCGAGGAGCCGAGGATAGATGGAGATGAGCGGCGGACCGGCGGACCGGCGGTAAGATCCAAACCGGAGGATAAATGGAGAGATGTGAAATTAGGGTTTTAAAAAACGGAGGAGGGTAAGGAGAGTAGGGGAGACTGAGTAAACGGATGAGGGTAAATTGTACATTTATTTTGTTTTAAAAAAAAAACGGGTCAACCCATTACCCGACCCGACCCGACCCGGAATTTTCGGGTTTTTTCGGGTCGGGTCACTTTCGGGTGTCGGGTAATTTTCGGGCGGGTTTTCCCAGGTTTTTTCCGGGCGGGTTTCGGGCGGTTTTTCGGGTCGGGTCAGTTTTTGACAGCTCTACGCACAGTTCAATCTGCTCACAATTCAATCCACGACTTCACCATGTGATCTAATTCTTTCTTTTTCTTGAGGATTAATCTGTGCCGCCTTTGGTCTCAATGTTCCAACACGATGATCAGCACGTATTCTCGAAACAACCTTGAGGATGTTGTCCTTATCATCACAGAAATCTTTGACTCCGGTCTTCAATGCTGTTATTTCCTCATTCACATCAGAAAAGATCATGATTCCAGCCATTTCAATCGACAACGAAATCCTGTTTGCTCTTTTGTCGACATATGATGGAGAATTAACACCATCGTAGTATAATGTGTGCAACATAAGAAAAAAAAACCAGATTCATTTTTGTTGACTTGCATAACTTCACTCCAATTGAAGTTTTTGCTAACGACTTCAAAGTTGACAATATCGGCAGCCTCACGTATCTCTTTGTATTCGAAATAATCGGACAAGCAACCCACCTTTAAAAAAAAGGGAAAGAAAAAAAAAGTATAATCATTCAATACAAAAAACACAACTTGAAAGTTCATGTACACAATTAACCATTCGCAAAAGTATCCTTTTTCATAAGCATACTCAAGCACAACAATTATCCTCAAGCATACTCGAGAGTATATCCTTTTTCATAAGAGTATCAAAAGTATTCATAAGATTCATAAGAGGATCATGGATTAAATAACTCTATATATGCATAAGAATAACTGCTTAAAAAATTGGAATAACATACGTACCATGTGCCCAATCCCAATTGTATGTTCTCCATGTAGTTTCGCACAATTGACCAACACTCGATGATCACATCGTGGTGGGCTGACCAAAGGTCTTCTCTTGTTGCACTCACATTTCCGAAACGGAAAACAACCTCACTACACATACGGAAAAAAAACGTCAGTAGGCAAACAGTAATAGTTAAAAAAACACAATTACAAAAAATGTATCACATCAGACAACATACACAAATCCATTATTAAAATAGCTTATGTTAATGCCTTGGAATAACTACTTTAATGAATTGGAGTAACTGATGTTGGAATAACTACTTTAATGAATTGGAGTAACTGATGTTGGAATAACTATTTTACTAAATTGAAATAGTTATCCTAAAACGTTAGTATAACTACTGTAACGCCTTGGAATAACTACTGTAATGAATTGAGTAACTGATGTTGGAATGACGAGTTACAAAAACACAATTATAAAAAATGCATCACATCTACCAACCAGTTATACCTTTTCTCGTATATGTAATCATCTAAGAAGTAGTAGTCAAGTACTTCTTTTTTTAGTTTTGACAATGATAACATAAGCGCTTCAGCTCCTTTGAAAAGTGACTAGACAATTACCATCTTACCATCACTCTCACTCACATCTAACGTACACCCAAATCCGTCTCCAATTTGAATATCGACAGGTTTGCAAGCACTAGATCTTGGAGACGCAGTTGTTGAAGACTTCCCCTTCTGTTCTTTTTGTTTGCGCGATTTTGATAAGGTCGCCAACAATCTTTCTTTGGTCTTACCGAACGGGTTGATTGACTTACGCAGAATATCATCCCTAATCTGGTTATCATCCGCTAAAACCAGGGCCGCAGCAATCTATACTTGGTATTTAATTCTTGATTTCATGTCTCCCAAAGACAAAGTAAATACATATCCATGATATAAGAGCATATGAATCATCAAGTATATGCCACAATCCAAATCTCCCTGAAAAGGTTCTTTCCAAGGTAAAAGGACAACTACCCATTTGAAAATTTTCACTTTTTCTCCAATGGATAAACCCTTGCTGCTTAGAAAAGAACCAATTATCATGTCTGAACAAAATTGTTGACAATATAAAGGGTAATTCATCTACAATTATCATTTTTGCAAGTGATTTCCTACAAGTTTCTTGATCAAATTCTCACAAATTAGGAATACTAATAGTTTCGATGGAACCATTCTCCTTTAACATTGATGATAGTTTCAAAATTAATCTATCTTTTGTTTCCTATCCAAATTAGCCGGAAGTTGTATGATTACCTAAACTACTTGTTCCATTTGAAGGACATTTAATCAAAGCATCACAATAAATGCACTTAGCATATTAGGAATCGCTACTTTGAATATATTGATTTCAAACCTGGGAGTTCTTTCTTTTATGGACGATAGGGGCACCCTCCAAGTTGATTAATCCTTCAGCCCCTTCGTTATCACTACATCTGGAAGACATCTACAAAGTACAAAACAATAACGAAAATTAGTACTTTAAGCTGAAATTTGTACTGAACATAATACATCAGAATATGCTCACAGAAGAAAAAGTAAATAATATAATGATGTCAGTAAACATGGTAATCATTAAATTAAAAAAAATAAAAGAAATCGAAATACAAAAGAAAAAAAAACGGGGAAAAAATCAACCACAAAAAACGAAAAAAATCAGAAAATGAAAAAAAGAGAAAAAAAACAACAGAAGTATAAAAACTAAATACAGTAAACAAAAAAAACAAAACAAAACTAGAAAATCAGAAAATGAAAAAAAAAACAATAGAAATATAAAAACTAAATACAGCAAACGAAAAAAACTAACAAAACCAAAATATCAGAAAATGAAAAGAGAAAAAAAAAACTAAAATATAGAACTACATACAATAAATGGAAAAAAAATTGAAACTAGAAAATAAGAAAACAAAAATATAAACAGAAATATAGGAGACTAAAATTAACAATTAAACATAAATAAACGATTAACATAGGAAATATAAACAGAAATAAACGATTAAAATTAACCTAAAACAAAAAAATCTACATGGAAATAGAGAAGTTACTGCCCAAGTTTTTTTTAGGGTTTGAGGAGTTGAGGAGGAGAGGACCTTGCTGAGTTATTGTCTTTGTTTTTTTTTAATGTAAACCGGTTTAAAAACCGGGTACCCAAATTTCGAAATTCATGAATCGAACTCGAACCGGTTTTCAGCTAAAAAAACCAGTTCGGGCCCCAACTCGGTTTTCAACCATCACAACCCGAATTTTTCGGGTTTTTAAAACCGATTTTCGGTTGAGTTTCTGTTTTAAAATCTAGTTCGATTTTTTTTGTTCACTCCTAGAGTACAATGACCCGACAACAGAATACCTTTATCCTCCTCAATGTATCATCATAAACATGTCGTACCACATTGACGGAGGTGTAGTAACAAGTAGCTCTGTAGCCTAGGATACCCAGTTTCAAAGGTCGAGGCGCTGTGGAGAAACACCGGACCCACCTTTCAGAGAGCAGCTGTGGTGCACTTTCAAGGAGGGAGTGCTAATTACATAAGTGCCTTCAAGTTTGAGTATGCCTTTCAAGAAAAGGGGAGGGGGAGGGGATCAGTTTACAGATCAGACCAATCCAACTAACGGCCCATATCTATGGGTTGGTACGAGGGCAGACCGAGATTATCTATCAAAAGACCATGGCTTCGAAATGGTTCCTATATCCCAGAAGGGTTTGGGTATTTTTGCCGCTCTACTCCTCATTCTACCTAGTCTAATGTGTTACTCCCTCCGTTCCAATGAATTGTTGTCTTTCGTTTTGGCACCAAGGGTAAGAGATCCAATGAAGGAATAACATGTGGAGCAAAACTCATGAGAATGGACAAATTGCATATAAAAAACATTCCTAAAATAGAAAGGCAAACAATCCATTGAAACGTCCCAATATGGAATAGGCAAACAATTCATTGGAACGGAGGGAGTATGATATAGGATGTATCTTGGAGCATATAGATGCTTCAAATAAAAAATTGTTTCATGTGCTTCCTCTTGTTTGCTCCTTGCTGTTAACTGCTTCCCCCTATGTGTTTGTCGATTCCAGTAATTACTTCCCTGTTGTACTGTCCTCATAAATGAATTAATAAAAAAAACTAAGTAGATAAACTCCATTAGTCAAGACGGAATATTAACTTTTTTGACGGAATTCATATTTTGGTGTCTTAAGACAAACAAATGTAAATGTTAGGTGGTTTTTGAACAAAAACGCCTAAATGTTAAGTGTCTTTTGACAAAAAAAGTTTACAAATAAATTCAAATACATGAGGGGTTGTGAAATTATAATACACTAACTCCGATTCATTTGTTTCTTTACGTTTATTTTTATAAATTAAAACATAGTCATGTGAGATCTTTTTTAATCGCCTTAATAAGTACTACGTTTGGTTCATCAAAGGAAAAGAGAATGAAGTTAACAAAGGGAAACGGAGGAAAGAAATGAGATTGCCCAAAATTTAGGTTCTTGTTTGGTTTTCAATAAAAGAGAATATATTTCACCCAACTTTCGACCAAACCTCAACATTAGCGATCTGCCATCATAATATTTACTCCCTCTCATCCATTCAATTCTTTACATAGGCCTACCATTTCTCCTCACAAAATGGCTCTCATCTAAAGAGTTGAATGGATGGGAGTATACGTTGTATGTAAAATAAAAAATAAAAAAATAAATTAATTTAAATATTAAATTATAAAAAAAACAAAAAAAAAATTGTGTGACTTTTATATCTTTTAATAAAAAAAAACCTATAAAATAATATTATTTTTACAATTTTTTTTATTGTAATACGGTAATTATAATAATTATTACAATGTGACAAAAATTTTAAAAAATGATTTTTCGTTTAACTGATAAATTAAGGAATCGAATATTATTTTGACCCATATTTGATCCAACTCCGACTTGACTCATATTTTACCTGATCCCATTACCCTCATCCCTAGGGGTGAGGGGCAAGAAGCTAGAAAAGTTTTGGGGGAAGGGGTAAATAGAAGGATTGAATTGACTAAACAAACACAAACAAAGGAAATTATTCCCTTAGCCTTTCCTGAATACCTCAAACAAAACGGCCCCAAGAATATTAAACTTTTACTCCCTCCGCTTCTCTAAGATGTTCCACATTTGATTGTGGGAAGAAATTAAGAAAATGGATATATGGAGGAAAATAAAGATAGAGAAAAGGAAGTGGGGTCACAAGCAATAAGAACCACAAAATATTTACTAAAAAGGAAAGTGGAACATCTTAGTGAAGTTTCCTAAAAAGGAAATGGGTAAGATCTTAGTGAAGGGGAAGGAGTACTATTTTTAATAATGTGTAAATAAAGATATAAACAAAACATGACAAATGTGATAAAACAAACATAAAGAATCAAATGAATCGGATGGAGTATTATTTTCTCTCCCTAAGTAATGTATTACTCTCATATGAATAATATAACTAAAAGATTAGAAAATCAATGCCTTTCCATTTTCCGCCCTACTAGGTGACGAAGCCATACTAAAAAAATGAACAAAAGAAATTTAACAATAACAAGTGACTTCTATAAATACAAGAAGAATTCATATATAAATACAAGTAATTTCAGATACATGAGGGGTTGTAAAATTATAAATCTGTACTTCGTAATACATTACTCCCGTCTTCTCCTAAGTAATGTATTATTCCCATATGGTCAATATCTAAGAACCTTCTATGCCATCGGATGAAGTTTAAGAATTTTGAAGATCTCGATATGCTTGTAGGAATAATGAAGCACTGCGTGCATGTTATGAAATTAGTGTTGCATGTCCAAGAAGGTAGCAATTGTATGAATCATTAGCGGTATGTTGGAGTAAAATTTAATTATACTCCCTCCGTTCAAATTGAACCTTCCCCTTTCTTGTTTTGAAATTATTTGCAATCAAGGATAACTTTTAATATTCACGACAATCTGGAGAAAATATATCCACGTGGAATAATGCCCCTCGCAAAATGAGGATTGGTAAAAATGAAAAAGGAAAAAAGAAGGCTCGACTTGAACGGAGGAAATAATACCCTATCTGAGGAACTACTGTTTGGTACTGATGTCGAGTATAACACACACATCTATGCAGAACATGTTAACGGGAAGGACACACCATCGAGTGAGGTGACTAACTCGATGGATATGTATATACAGTTATATGTATTGATAGTTCCATCAATTGGAAAAGACTAATTTCAGCCCAAGATATAAATCATCGGAATACAAGAGGTATATATCCGTCATAGGAGGGACCGATTGATACTACATTGGAAACACGAGGATATTATAATTCAAGCAACACAAATTAGAATCAATTGTGAAAATAATTGCAACAGAAAGAAAGACGGAAAATGAGACCCTAAATCCCAATTTCGAAACTAATGAAAACAGGAGATGGTGGAGAGTCTGATCAATTAACTACAAATATGAAATGGATACAATAAACGGAGCGGAGCAAGATAAGAAAGACTCACAATAGAAGGTGAGGAGGTCCGGAGAATGGAGGTAGGGTGTGGATATCTAAAGCGGAGAAGCCGGTCATTATGAATAAGGCCATTGAGATGGTAAACGAAACTGAATCGAACTCGAGATATCTACAGACGAGGAAATTGCAGGCAGCGGATCGGGTCGGATGTCGCAGGGGAAGAGAAGACATCATTTCGTTATCTTTGAATTTTGCATAAAATATTAGGGGGAGTTTGAATTGTAAATGAGGGAAAAAGGAGAAGATTAGGAATTTGAATAGAGGAGGAAGTGTGGAGGCTGTGAACTGAAGCTGGCGGCATATCAAGTAGGTCAAGGGATTGCAATATTGCAATTTATAGGAGTAATAAGAGTTTTTTATCGTTTAAATGCTTTTTATTAAACTATTTATTCATTTGGTGCTCTTTTGAAACTATTTCTCCCCAATGGTTCCACGTCATCTTTTTTCTTTTTTTTTTAATGTCAGGTACTCTGTCGCTAGTTCAAGTAGCGGCAGGTCATGAGCACACGCTATTGATTGAAAAAGAAAACAGAGGAAGGGGGCTGTCGCTAGTTCAACTAGCGGCTCATCATGTGATATAAAAAAAAAAGCGAGAATCAGACGCATTTCATCCGAAACCATCAACCCCCGAAAAACCCCCAAAATCACCTCTAACCCTAAGTTGCGAAAAACCCCAAATTCATCATTCTACTCTGCAAAATCTTAATTAATTACTTCCAATTGAGTTTATATCCATCCTACTTTACTTAAGGTACTAATTTGTTTAGTTTCAATTATTAAATTTAATCTAGATTTACTTATTTGGTTTGCTTTATCAACTAGTTTAGTGTTGTTGAATTAGCTTGTTATTAATTACATTAGTTGATTTTGGGTTTGATTTTGTAGTTGAATTAGTTGTTTTATAATTTGGTGTGTGATGGAATGAGATAAATAATTAGATTTGTGTAATTTTTCCTTGATTTTGTAGCATAGGGGTGTGATGGAGATAAATAACTATCCCTTAACATGTTGGTGGAATGGTGAAATTGTTGTAGATGGTGAGAATGTAGCATACAAAAATGGGTGTGAGACTTTCATTATTGTCAATAGCAATATGACCTTTGTTGAACTTAAAAGAGAAATTTATGAGGCTTTAGAGGTTGATAGCACCACATTTGAGCTAAATGTGAGGATGAAATTTCCAAGTGTGAGAGGTTACAAAGTGATGTTGTTGAGTAATGATCGTAGTTTGAGGGCTTTGTGGGCCTCTGTGTGTCAATCGAAAGCCGCTTCAATGGATTTATTTATTGTATTGAAACCAATCTCATTGTCAAATGAAATAGGCCAATCATCTTTAACCCCTCCTAATCTTTCATTCACGAACATGATTAGTCAAGTTGAGGATCCTAATTGGTGTGTCTCGTTGGAGACTAATAATGTTGACGAAGCGGCTTTAGATTGTAATGTTGAGGGAGATGAGCTTGAATTGAATGTGGAAGAGGAAGATGAAATGTTGTTCGGAGATGAGGATGAGGATGATGATAGCAGTGTAGATCTTGTTTCTATTACCACTCCTAATACTCAATTTACTACGCTTCACCCACTAGATGAACAATATGTGAACAATTGGTATAAATCAAGTGTGGCTTCTTTTGAGAGTGATGGTGAGTTTACGGTGGGTCAAGAATTTGCAAATAAAGTAATCTTAGGACGAAATGTGATATCCTATAATATCCGAAGAAACCAAATTTGTAAAACAACCGAATCAAAGCCTTACACCGTGACATACAAATGTGGTAGAAAACCAATTGCTTGTAGTTGGTATTTAAGAGCGAGTCAAAAGGATGATGCTTCGGAGTTTTTTACTATTGTCAAATACAAAGGCCCTCATGAACCATGTTGTGTTAATTCTAAACCTTGTATGGATCACCCGAACCTAAAAAGAGAGTTTATTAGCAATGCTATAGAACGACGAGTACATGGTTTGGTACAAGAGACACACTCGTCTTCTTATAAGCCCTCACTCTAGTCAAGTAACGGAGAATTATGAACAACGCCACAACTATTATCCTATCACTGCCGACCACCACCACCTCGTAAGTATCTTATAAGCAATATGTTTTTCCTATGACCTTACCTCGTAACTATCTTATAAGCAATATGTTTTTCCTATGACTTTATTTCATCTTGATTTAACGTGTTAATGTTAGCGACACCTTCCCTTTTTTTTGTAGGCTCAAGCAAGTGTCTTCAATTATAGACAAGCTACCGCCATGCTAGCTAAAAATACAAAAAGAGACGAAGAAGATGTGAAAATATTGAAAGCAATGCAAACGATGTCTCTTCAATCTTTGCAAAATAGTGGGCGAGGACATCTAATCCTACCCGATGCCCCTGGTGATGTCTTCGAAGAACCAGACCAAACTCCGCGATATGACTTTCGTGAAAGAAGACCTAGTCAACTCACACAAGAAGACACTCCGGATTGTTCGTCTTCACGAGCAAGGTCAAAGAGGGGTCGTTCAAGAAAAAGATGAAGGTTTATGTTGTATTTTGATGTTAAGTGTTTGAGTTACGATAAATTTGACGTTGGTTCGTTGTTGTTGATGTAGATATTGTTGTTACAATGTTGTTGAAAATTTGATTTGGTTGGTTTTCGAATTTGTTTGTTTGATTTGGTTCTTTTTATTAAGATGTTTGATTTGGTTATTGGATGAATTGTTTTGCCTATTGGTGAGGATTAAAACAAGTGAAGACGTTGCGCATATGTTTGTGGGCAATCGTTATGTATTTTTTGGGTGCAATTTGCAGATTTTAGGCACGTACTAACTCGTTCAGCTGCATCAAAAATTAGTATTCGGTAAATTTATGCCCAGCCACTAGTTTAAAAAGCGGCCCACTCAATACAGTCCCTCTCAGCCGCTAGTTGAACTAGCGGCAGCCCCTTCCTCTGTTTTCTTTTTCAGTCAGTAGCGTCTGTTTTGTGTGCTCAGGACCTGCCGCTACTTGAACTAGCGACAGGGTACCTGACATTAAAAAAAAAAGAAAAAAGATGAAGTGGAACCATTGGGGAGAAATAGTTTCAAAAGAGCACCAAATGAATAAATAGTTTAATAAAAAGCATTTAAACGATAAAAAATTCGAGTAATAACTTTTTTAGATTTATATTCCATAATTAATAATTGATTTTTGGGAAATTCTATGGGGTGCCCCTCAACTATTCGGTTTTCCGGCTTATACCCTCGCGTTTTGACTATTATTACTGGTAGCCCTAAACTGTCTTATTAACCAATAACCGTGCCCATTAGCCTTCAATCCGTCAGTTTAGGCGTTAAGTTGTGACATGGCATTGCTTATGTGGCCTTCTTTTGCTGACTAAGCCTGCCTACTCAACTTTGCTTTGTTTCCCTCCATTTTCACGGAATTTCCCTCCAATTTCCCTATATATTTTCATTTTCCCTCTTTTTTTCACATCTCCCTCATTATAATCCTTATTTTTCATTACTCAACTCCCTCTCTCTTTCCTGTCTCTCTATATTTCCCTCCTGCAATCTTCAATCTGCAATTACCCGGAAAAAAGAATGTCGACATCCTCATTCATTAGGAACAACCCAGTAGCGGGTCTCGAATTCCGTATTCAATCGTGCACAAAGTGTGGTCGAAATGCAATCATCAAGATTTCTGGATCTGTAAGGAACCCACGAAAAGCATATTTCAAGTGTCTTGAATGTGACTACTTTGTTATGTGGGTAGGCGAAGAACATGTGATTGTAACGAGAGGTTTGAAACATGAAAATGCAGTTGAAGATGATGAAGTCTCAAGCAAGGATGTCCTCAATCGCGGTGTTTGTGTGAGCAAGAAGATTTCTACAGACATTAGGAACATAAAATTCTGGATGAAGTTTAATGCTTTTGTGTTAGTAGTTATTGCATTTGTTGTTATCTTTAAGATGTAGAATCACATCCTTGTAGTTGATGTAATGGTGAAAATTTAAGAATCGAAGAAGGCATTATGGTGTCATTTATGCAGCCTATTTTTGCACTGTTATTATGCTTAAACTTCAGGGAAATGGGTAATGTCAATTAATTTCGAAAGACAGCATCAATTTGCAAAAATACGAGGTCTTCATTGCATCTGAAAATGTAATACGCAGCATATGAAAACAGAAGTACCAAGATACAGTAACCAATTACATTGCAGCGGATAATGAGTTACTGTCAGTTCACAAAATACGACATCACGTGAAACAAATACTACTAATGCTTAACTAAATGCAGCTGTCATAAGCCAAAAGAAATCCATCATTTTCCAAACGAAACAAAACGCATTAGATTTCAGTAGTCACAAAAGGCAAAAAATATCGTTTCAAATGCATCAGGCTAAATCAGTTCTTCCTCCTCTTCTTCCCATTGTTGGACTGAACTTGACTAGAAGTCTCTCCAACCTCTCTAACTGTTGCTTCCAATTCTTCAAGCGTCTCAAACTGTTGAGCATCAGATGTCACCGTCGACCTCTGTCTCCTAGTCTTTGAAACCTTCCCATTACCGCCATGAACTTCACTTGAAGTTTCTCCAACCTCCCTAACCGATGCTTCCAAATCAGCAAGAGATTCAAAGCGTTGAACATCAGACGACAATGTCAGCCCCTGTCTCTTAGTCTTCGCTACCTTCCCTTGCATTGCATTCTAACAGACGGCAATTGCATTGCATCCAAATATCAAACAACCGCCTCTCCTTCCATCTACTGAACATTTCCATAAGCCCTTTGTCATCTAACAACTCGTATGATTTCATCTTGTAGGAGTATGCTAGAGTAGGATTAGTGGGTAATGGGTGGTTATGCTTTTCAGCTTCATCAAGCAGGTCGTTTATGACATCAATTAGCAAAACCTTATCAATATCATCTATTTTAACCTCAGTGACTACCCCCTATAATTCATGTTCAACACAACGCCCTCCATCCTGCAAATGAAGTAGACAAGTCCACGAAATAGATCATCAATAACACCAGAACATAATCCCTAATTACTTTTAACCCAAAATATCGAGTAATTTGAACCCACATCCCGTAATTACTGGAAGCGATATTAAAACCCTAATTTTTATATTGTCGTTTTTATTAGACCAGAAGTTGCAGAAACCCAGACATTAGAAACGAAATAAAGATCCAAACAACAATGAAGTTCAAAGCAGAAATTAAGTTCATGGTGCGAGAAATCAAATAAAACATACCTTGACTGATTGCGTTATGATGTGCAGACGAGCGATGAATGGATGACGGAAGAGGAGATAATCGGTTAGATTTTTTTTGGATGATGAAGGCATGCAAATGGTAGAGTGAAGGAAAGATGAAGGCAGAGTGTTGGATGAATGAATTTGAATGTGAAGGGGTTTGATGAATGAATTTGAATGTGAAGAGTGTTGGAGAAGGGATTGACTTAAGCAATGGAGGGAGGACTTAGTCAGCAAAAGAAGGCCACATAAGCCATGCCATGTCACAACTTAACGCCTAAACTGACGGATTGAAGGCTAATGGGCACGGTTATTGGTTAATAAGACAGTTTAGGGCTACCAGTAATAATAGTGAAAACGCGAGGGTACAAGCTAGAAAACCGAATAGTTGAGGGGCACCCCATAGAATTTCCCTTGATTTTTTTAACGTGAGTCCACTGTACAAAGACATTTTCAATCTCTATCTAGAATCTAGATTTTGTGAATTCTAAAATCCTCTATAAGAACTTAGGGACTATCATTACTCATTACACAAATTGTGTGTGTTTTTTTCTTCTATTGAAAGAGCAAAGATAATGTTATAGACTTTAGTTACTTGTGTTTTGAAATTTGTTGAATTAAGTAACCACGGTATTATTATTTGACTCCTTTTAATTTTTATATTTGTTTTAAGAAAGCGTTAAGTGTCTGATAGCTCATATATAGCAAGGTGCTTGTTCACAGAAGATTAAATAATACTCGGATTTCGATCACTGACACGTTATCATCTTTTTTTCAAAAAAATCATATGCCATATAAACTCGCATAAAAAATGAATAAACGAGTATGAATTAAAATAATATGGTCTTCGTTACACAAGAAGATGTGTAAAATCTAATTTCAAACATTTTTTTAGTTTAACGAAGAGCGAACTTAGTCGCATTACAATATAAGAAGAGGAGATTCAAACCTGAAACCTATCATCTCAGATCACCTAATCCTAAGCACCAAATCACCTAATTATAGAAACCAATTTATCCAATTAAAGCATAAATACAAAGTTCGACTCATAAATCATCTATAACTGAAATAAATTTAGCTACTCATATTTACAGTGACAATGATTATATCAACAACGATGATGATGAAAACGGAATAAGACATAATTTCTAAGAATAACATAATGATGTAAAGTAATGCAGTTATAAGAACATGATGAATAACAGATGAATGAATGCTGAAAAATAAGAAAATCAAAGAAATAAGGAAATTAGAAGATATAGAAAAATAGAAGGAGATTAGAATCAAGAAAAGATAAGAAATAAGGAAGAGAACAGAAAACAATATTAAGTTAAACTAATGCAAATTAAGAAAAGAGAAAGATAAACTATTGAGAGGAGGGAGATTAGGGAAGATGAAAAAATTATCGAGGTTAAAAATTAAATTGAATTAGAGATGAAGAATAAGAACAAAACCCGAATGATAATAACACCGTAATTCCGAATAATGCTTGAATTAACTACTGAAGAACTTGAAGATTACAGAAGCTTGAAAGAAATATAATAGCTACTTATGTTTGATTACAAAGATAAAGATGATGATGAAAGATGAAAGATGATCCTAAAACTGAAGAAATCGAGCTCTATGTATAATGATGCCAGACCCCCATTAACTACCCCGTAACTCCCCGCCTAAAATGCCAACCAAAACAGAAGTAATGGGGCGAAGGAAGCTTGACGAGCAAGGGGAGATCGTAGGTAGTTAATCGAAAATATCTAGGGTCGACTGGCCTTTTAGCTTGAGTCGACTGGAGTTCCAGTCGGTCGATTGGATGAAAAAGTTGGGTCGACTGGCTTCCTAGTCAGTCGACTGGCATCTTCAGTCTGGTCGATTAGCTTCCCAGTTGGTCGACTGGGATCTTCAGTCTGGGTCGACTGATTTCTCAATCCATCGACTGGGATCCTCGGTCTGGTTCGACTGATTTCTCAATCGGTCGACCGAAGTTGATATGGGTCGACTTGGGCTACTGCGACTTGAGTGAGTTGAGTCTGCTTCTCTGGGCTGATTCACTGTGTTTTAAATATATGGGCTAGAGATCATTTAGCTGAATCTCACTGGAGTTTTAAACCAAATCCAGAGATTGAAGATCGGACATTCTTCTTGTTTGGGCTGAGTTTGTCTTCCAGCTTCTATCTTTACTTGAT
This sequence comes from Agrostemma githago, assembly GCA_958450325.1. Classification (NCBI taxonomy): domain Eukaryota; kingdom Viridiplantae; phylum Streptophyta; class Magnoliopsida; order Caryophyllales; family Caryophyllaceae; genus Agrostemma; species Agrostemma githago. The sequence continues at coordinate 66,922,932 of OY288253.1, forward strand.
TTTCGCACAACGACTTGGTTTTAAAGCTTTAACGATTTTTGACGTGTTTTTGAGCTCTTTTGAGTACTCGGTCTAAATTATCTGCAAAATAACAAAAGAATACCCGAGTGTAGACACCCGCATTTTGACTGCTAGGTGTCTATGGTAGTTCCCAAAAAAACACCCGATGATGATCGGACGCTAATGTGTTTCTACGCGCTCGAATATGGGCTCAAATCCATTAGTTGTTGGCTAAAGCACTTATGGAGTACACATCTCACAAAACTGACCTCAAATTCAGGCCGAGCAGACCGTTCCGAGTCAAACGAGACTAATTTGGGTCAAAACCGACACCGGAAATAAAACCAACTTTTTAGCAATTGGGTCAACCCCGGTCAAAGTCATTTCCGAGACATACAAAACAGCCCCTCACAACATCAAAAAGTCCAAGTCAAAAAACAAACTCATCAAAAACCCAAGTCACAGTCCAAAACAGCTGACCCGCACGACCCAGCTAGGCCACTCGATCGAGTGCCCCACCCACTCGATCGAGTGGGCCCTTTTTCAGGCCCGACGGCTGATGCACTAGGCCACTCGACCGAGTCAGCCACTTACTCGGTCGAGTAACCCTAACCGGGGTCCTTGGCTTTGCCTATATAAGCAACCCCATGCACACACAATTTCACAACTAACTTTGATCATCCTTAAAAAACCCTAATCTACCCTAATGAACACACCCTTCAACAACCTTGCAAACCCTAAACCTAGCTTTAGGAATCGAATCCCTACCACCACAACTCAATTTACATACTCGAACTCCCGTGCAATCCGTCACTACGAGTCCCGTCCGAGCCTAAGAAACATGTAGGTTGAGGGTGCAAAAACCCCTTTTCTTCTCCCTTCCCGTCTTTTTTGCGTATTCGTCGTCATAAGGGTCGTTTTTCTTATTTTCTTTATCGTTATTATCGCGTCCTAATATCGCTAATATCGCTAGTATTATAAAACATTAAAATACTCGTGAATTTGTGTCGAGTGTGAGTGATGGTGGGATAAGAAAACCCGAATATACAAGTGTACTGCACACAGCGTTGCTGGTCGCTTATCCCATCACCCCGATCGCTTGATTATTGAAACGGGTCAACCTAAACAATAATTCGTTTATTTTCGTTTGCATCGCATATTCACATCGATTTTCCAAAACAAGCATTCTATTTTAATAAGGGTCGAAACCCGTTGACGCGGATCCGACATCACAATCTCTAGGGATTATTTCAATGTCGGAAAAGCCGAGGGAATCAAGTCCTCTAATTCAAGCAAAGCGTCGATCCGTTAGAGTCGATACCAATTCCATAATTGGATGTCGAATCTAACGATCTAGTCAATTTAATTAACTAATGCGATCTTTTTGTTGATGCTAAAATAATAGTCATACGATTCGCTAAAATCACGACATTATTAAACGCGGAGAAAATCTATTCATATCGCGGTAGTTAATTTAAAACGACTTAAAGCAATTTTCTTTTATTTTTTTACTCTAGTATTCCATATCGATTCAATAATCGAATATGGGATGCAATGAGTATTCAAGTTTAGAATCGAGTATAAATTCCATAATATTTATGCCCAATTCATCAAATCATCAAAAATCAAAAGCAATTTCGAAACCAATACAAAATTGCAAACGAACCTGGTTCGTACAGGTGCCACTCGACCGAGTGCCTAAGCCACTCGATCGAGTGACATCACAAAAACCGAGACAGAATGTCTTTTGACCTCCACTCGGTCGAGTCTCACAGTGACTCGGTCGAGTGGCAACGTACTCGGTCGAGTTGGTCAATAACTCGATCGAGTAGGGTCCCAAAACCTGGACAAAATGCTTTTCAGAGGTCCACTCGGTCGAGTCCCTCAATGACTCGGTCGAGTGGCCTTTTATCACGTTAAACCGTGAGTCCTACAATAGCATTCGAGTCTCGTTAACCGTTTTTTGTGACTTAGGTCGACACGTGCCTAATTAATCAGGTGAAACATCTTTTCGAAACCATGCATCATCATATTTACTTTATTCCATAATTCACAAACCGTTACTAACCGTTTGTTTTTCTTGTTGATTTATTGTGTTTATTTTATTGTACTAAAATGAACCCACATGCTAAAATTCAACTTTGACGTTAGAATTAATTGCATTAAATCGACATAGAAACCCTTTCAACTTCTCACATGCTTAGGGAAAACAATGTTTGCATAAGCATTTTCACCATTTAACTAACGCGCGTATTAGAGAGTCTTTCAATATCTTAGTAGAGGCCGCCAATGTGCGGGCGGGGTTGGGTGTCCTTTGTGGGCTTCCCAACACGTACCCTCACCTCTTACTCAGAACCTCGGTTTCCGGATGCCCGAAACCGTTGGCGCACGAGAGTCATTCAATACATGATATAAGATAATGTCGGTATCGGTATCAAATGCAAAGGGACGAGCCCAATAAACTCTGACATCGAAAATGGGTCGTATTTCGTACACGGTCCACTACGACATAGAGTGGGTTCGAACGGGCCCGAACTCCCACAAAGTTCGGTGGCGACTCCACATAGATTTAAATTTCAATTCGATCCATTCTCATATGGAGATTCATTCGCCTCCCCAAACCCGCGCGTGGCCGCGTCGGGGTGGACCTATGTCATGTCCACACCGAGTAGCACATATGGGAGAAAATAGCGTAAACCGACTTCTAAAATTAATAAAATGACACGGAAATGCGTGCCAAAATAAGTGAAAAATCGAATAAGAATAGCATGCATCACGTACATGAAGATGACGAGACATGAGTGAGCGGTGAGGGGGGAATATGAATAGAACCAAGAATGTAATCACGAAGATGGGAAGACGGAACATTTGATCGATGACCTCGTCCGGCGGGAGCATCGTCATGGGGCTCAGTATGGTGGGTATGACACGGCCCAGTAGAAGAATGTGGGGTTTGTGGAGAGCTGTTAGGAGTGAGTCCATAAGAGGACGGGGATTTAGATGAGCTGTCATGAGAAGGCCCACTTGTTTCGTCCCCATTTTCCTCTTGATCTATATGGGTACTTTTAGAATGGGCTGAACTAGACTCAAAAACTGAAGTGGACTCATCACCACTATTATCCATATAAGGAGAGGCCTGAATGTTTGATTTTGGATTGCCCTGAGACGCAGGGTCATATGGAAATTGATCCTCATAGAATATAACGTCGCGACTCGCGAGACACAAAAAAGGTCTTGGTCTTAAGATCGTACAACCTCCCACCTTTTTTATTGTGAGGATAACCGAGAAAAACACATTCGGACGTTTTTTTGAAAATTTATCACCACCCGTATATTGATTGTGGGAAAAACCGAGACACCCAAACACCCGTAAACTTGTGTAAAACGGGGGCTTACCGAACAATAATTCGTACGGTGTTTTATGGCCTAGAATAGCTGTTGGGGTACTATTATTAGATAGGCCGCATTTAATATACACTCGCCCCAGAAAGACTTAGGTAAATTACCCTGAAATAATAGAGCGCGGGCAACATTTAAAATGTGACTGTGTTTCCGTTCAACTCGACCCTTTTGTTGGGGCGTCCCAACACAGGACGTCTGAAAATGAATACCACGTTGAAAGAAATAACCGATCATACAGTTAAATTCTGTTCCATTATCAGACCGCACAGTTTTGACCTGTTTTGAAAATTGTGTTTCGGTCACAACTAGACAATTCATGAACATGGTAGTAACGTTCGTTTTGTCAAGTAAAAGATAAACCCACACGGTCCCATTACTCAATGTAAAACTGTTTCAATGTTGTTTAGCAAGGTGACATACGTCACACAACACATTATTTGGAATAAGTAAACTGGAAACGGAAGGAATAAATTTCATAATAGTAAAGTCCGTCCCGCAGATATAAATTTCATAATAATAAATTTCCAAGACGTCAATGGCATAGCTCAAAATTCTCTCCATGATGGACTCGATGAACCGTCGGTTTAGTGACTACGTCTCGAAAATAGTAAAGTCCGTCCCGCAGCTCATCAACTCCAATCGTCATCCTCGAGGTAAGGTCCTGGATATGACAATTATTATTAGAAAAAGATATGGCAAGACGGCTACTAGCAAGTAACTGTAAAAAGGAAATTAAGTTGCATGCGAGACATGGAACATATAAAACGTGCGTTAAAATAATAGTTTCTGACAATTTAACCGTTCCCTCAAGCGTGGCCTCGCTAAACGAGCCATCAGGAAGGCCTATGGGTCGAGGGGAAATCGGAGTTGTGTCTTGAAACCACGTTAAATTTCCGGTCACATGATTCGAGGCACCTGTGTCAATCAACCAAGTATCGTACATACTGCTAAGACGGTCCGAATTATCGGGTGGGGTCACAACCGCGTTTGCCCGGATCAAAGTGGCAGAGTCTCCGCCACCGGTCATGGTTAACGAGGTGATGAAGAACTTATTCTTGGTTTTTTTTTTAAGGTGAGAGGATGGAGATTGTGTAATTCTGATACCATGATAAAAGACGTACACAGATAATTAGGTAAAAGATGTCGTACTGTATTCATGTTAAGGGATTGTTTAAATAGAATACAAGAGACGTTTCTTAATCCAATTTAAACACAATCAAAGCATAATCAATCATCAATCAAAGCCGTGTAATCATTATTGTATTCATCATTATGTGCACTTAACCAATTAATCATAATTAATTGCTACAAATAACAACACATAACATTTCAACAAATACATGAAACTACAATGGGTACACAACGTGTTGTAAAAGAAAATGTGGACGTTATAGAAGCGTCTGTTGTAGAAAGTATCTACAATAAGCAAATTTACGGAAAAACCTGTTATAGCCTTGTAGATACTCTTTTTTACAACGGGTAAGAACCATTGCAGAAGGCATTATTGGGCGCCTAAAGATTTTTGGAGCGAAACCTTCTACAACGGGTGCACTAGAATGTCATTTGTAGAAAGTATTTTTTTTAAACAAAGAAAATACGAAATTACTTTTTCCTAACGAGCCTTTACTCAATCCTAACGAAAATGACGTCACTTTTCCAATTTTACCCCCTCCATAATTTAACCTAACTTGTAATTTTTGTCTCTTCTTCTTTGTCTCTTTACCTCCTCAAATTCTTTAATCAACTAAACTCTTTCGAATTCGATTATAACTTTTAATTCAATTATCAATAAAGTAATACGGAGTATCATTTTAATTAATTTATTTATATTTTGTTCAGAGTTTAATTAATTTTTTTAATTAGGGTTAGAGATTTAGGGTGCATTATGGTTTTTCTTTTCATGTAATTTTTTTAATTCGGTTTTTTACTATCTTATTTTTCTTTTATTATGTCAAATTAAACTTAATTAATTGTGTTTTGGGTGGTAATTGTTGGTGTTGATAGGTTTAATTGTGTTTTGGGTGGTGTTTGTTGGTGTTTTGGGCGGTGGTTGATGGGTGGTTGAATTTAGGGTTTTTTAAAAAAAAAATCAGTTTGGATGGAATGACAAGGACAAATTGGTAAAATGTCGTTAGGATTGAGTAAACGCTCGTTAGGAAAAAGCACGACCCAAAAAATATTACAACATTCCAATTCAAACTCTGTCTTTGACACTAGTTGGAATAGCAACATCATCATTCCACAGCAATCGACAATAATATACAAGTCACAGATCCCACAGTACAGCGAACAACGATTTTATACAATCTTCATCAACAGAAAGTTCATACATACGTACCAAATTAAAACGACTGACCGCATCTAAACATATCCTTACTAAACAACCTAAATAAGACTTCATAATCTATCCTAAATTCCTAACCAACCTAGATTAATTAATCAGATACATACTAATGATAGGACGATTGTATGAGAAGGGAGTGATACTAAAAGTGTTGAATCTGTCAAAAGTAGAACAAAAATGTAGGAGAGACCTGGAAGACAGACCCTCTCAAGGATATCCTAGAGGGAACTTAATTCAGTTAAGATCAATCCAACGAAAAAGAAGTATCAAATCTACCCTTGCATTCGGAATAAGGCCAAAATAAGATAATAGGGTTAAGCAAGATTGGTTAAAAAAAAGCTACTCTACTTGTTGTATCTTGATACTCCAGTTGATTCTATGTTTGGAAGAGATGAGCTTTTGTTTTCCCTTGTTTTGCCCATTCTAGAAGCAAAGGTTATTAGATAGATAGACCGTAGATGGCTTCTACTCCAACATTTACTTCCATTTGATCTTCCAAACCTGGTGTGCTGTCCCACCACCACTAAGTACAAATAAACCATAATATTCATCAGACTTGTTCAACTTTGATGGAGCAGTTGGACCTTTCTTTTCTTGCTTGCTTCATTCATACTTTAGTTACCCAAACATGAAACTAACCCCAATTCCATACTTTACATACCCACTCTTTCAAATATCACACACTTTAGTATCACCTTTTTTTGACTTTATTATTTTAAACAATCTCTTTGATTAATTATACAACTTCACAGCCCTTTGCCCTTAGCTTTAAAGTTTCAATATATAATTTTTTAAACTTCTCTTTCTCCTACTAAAATACATACTGTACAAAGCATGGCAATCAGTATTACGAATACAGGTACAGGGGACGACTCAGATGCTTGCTCGAGTCCCCGACTGTCATTTTCCTGTGATCTTCCCGAACGAAATACAACAATACGAAGCGAGGAGGATGCTGAGGCAGCAGAGGTGACGAGACTGGATAAGTCGCTTTTGTCGTTGGACGACTCATCACCAGACTTCAATTTTTACGCTTCTACTCATCATGATTTCACGGCTGCTGTCGCTGATGAACTGTTTTTCAATGGTATGATCATACCAACCCAAATGAAGCAGAAGCTGATGATGAATTCAATCAGTGGACAGTCCAACTCCAACTTCAAGGATGAGGAGGAAATCACTGGATTAACTAGGGCTACTCTGATACGCGAAGACAAGAATCTATCAAACTCATCGTCATCATCCATTTGGAGGTTTAACAGAAGCGGCAGCCTGAATAATAAGAGGAGCTCAATTTGGTCGTTGCCTCTTCTGTTTAGGAGTAAATCAACAGGTTTTTCATCATCGTCTTCTAATAAGCCGCAGACCCAAAAAAAGAGTAGCAAGTTTTTGGTGAATAATAATTCAAGTGCAAGTCATCAAAAACCACCATTGAAAAAGACGACGGCTACTATTGCTGCTGCTGCTGCTAATTATTATAATGTTCCGTCTCCTTATATTGCAAAAGGTACTTCGGATCTTTTTGGGTTCAGTTCTTTGTTTCGGAATGGATCAGTAATGGATAAGAAGACAAAGAAGTAGTAATGGTAGATTTGGCGATTAAGACTACTACTGTCACTGATATCGACTGTATGTGATGATCGGCCGTGTATATTGCAGCGCTAGCTACTCCATATTACATGTAGATAGATTTGAGGAATATTGCATGGTTGTGAAGTGTGTTGTTAAGTTTGGGTATTCGTTATTTTCCTTCGTTCAAGTATTTAGCATGAAATTACTAGTAGTATAACGTACTCGTCATGGCCTAGCTACTAAAGACGTAATATTCATCTAACCAAATCGATGTAGTTGCTGCTGCGTTCACGAAACAGCGAAAGATAGCGTCCGGGTAGAGACGTGGAGTCTATCTATCTATGTAATTATCCAAGCTAAGTGGCCAAAGTTCATTGCATAGGGTTTACACGAGGGAATATATCATAAGAAAAATAATCAATTATATATTTTATCAAATGGTTGGGTTGTACGTTGACCTATGTATGAACATGAACCTCCGATTGTGGTGTTTATTTGTGATCGGAGGGATTTACGCTTGCTTGATGTGATAGGTGTTGAAGTTTTGTGAACCTTTATATTGAAAATGGAACAAACGATATTGACAACCCAATTGAATTGCCTTGAACACTTTTTCCTTAAAAATATTTCAACCCTACAAGCTATCACAAAATCTCTCTAGGATAAGACGATTTTACATAATTATAGACTTTAGAATTCTGAAACTTACACTTTTTTGAGTTAATTGTGAATGTTGTTATGCTAACCACCAAAATCAATATGATGTGTGCATGTATATGCATGCATGCATCCTTAGTTTATATCCATATCTGTGATAAGAACTGAAAACTTATTAGATGACATGTTGGTTCCCTCTAGAACCAACCAAAACAACCGTCAAAAGAGAAAATAGAACATGAGGCAAAAACAACTCATCCCAACTGGGACGAAAACTCATCCCGACCGGGAAGGACTACAGTACTACAGTAGCCACTGTTTTTTGCTCTCTTTGGTCACGATCGTGACCAATTTTCTCAAGTTTGACGGATTTAATCAAAGTACGATTAATCTAAGTAGATAATTACTTAGACTAACCACTTAATAACACGATATATTCGACATATCATAGCCATCCCATATAACAACGAGCTCGGTATTAATTAGATTGTATACAAGTGTGCACTCCGCACCTCCGTAGTCATATTATATCGTTCCCGAGTTCATTCCGATTTCGGTTTGAAAATCCGAATACACTTAAATGCCTTGCGACCGAGTCACTAACAATAGGGTCCTATTTCACACGGGCTCGGTATCCTGCCTGTGCCACGTGTCCGTCGTGCTCGTAGAAAGTGTCAACATAAAGTAACAATAAACAAACCATAAATATTGTTTGATCTCCCTTCTTTCCCTCGCGTTTATTTCATTCGACTGTACCAGAATTCTTCTTCTTCCTCCTCCTACACTTAAGCATTTTATTTAGTTACGTCTCTACTCAATCTTCTGTAATCACAGGATCAGCAGTCGGGTTTAGTACTGGTAATAGTAAAAGAAAGAGGAGATGATGGAGTCTGATGAGACATCTGCATCTGTGGAGTCAATTTCACTGTTTGTGGTCTTACTTTGTATCTGCATTTTGATTGCTCATCTTTTGGAGAAGAATCCATGGATTAACACTACAATCATCGCCCTGCTCATTGTCAGCCCCCTTCCTTCCTTCCTTCCTTCCTTCCTTCCTAATTTATTTGTTTTATTTGATTGATTGATTCATTCTTGAATTTGATTGCAGGGTTTTGGGAGCGGAGGTGTGATATTACTTATAACACAACGAACTAGTTCCTTACTCTTCAACTTTGATGAACAACTCTTCTTCAATTATATTCTCCCTCCTATTATTTTCAATGCTGGGTACGTACCTACCTACCTATGGACTATACTACTACTACTACTACAGAGTATAATTCACTTGGGTGTGTTGTCTGCTGATATCATTGAATTGAATTACTACTAGTACTCGCATTACCCATCAGTTTTAGGATGCATGATTCGGGATTGTAGGGTGGATTGTGTCTATACCACGATAATACCTACGAGTATAATCTAGGTTCATACCTCCCCATGTCCATTTGTTTGGAACTGGAACAACAATGTTTGTCCTCGTACTCGTTTTTGCACTTGCTGAACAACACAGACCAAGTTTGCTTTACCAGGGGCAGGGAGGGAGGGGCCTTTCATTAGAGGCCGCAACTCTTAGTTTTATTAACACTACTCATTTGCTATTCCCTATGACAATTTCCGCATTACAGGGGAGTTGTGATCCGAAATGGAAAGGAGGAAGATCTTAATGAAATAGAGGGAGTAATTAATGGGGTTTCGTCGCCTTTTCAATCAATGGTGGTCGATGTCTTGTTTGTGGTGCCTTTATTTCATCTGATTCTGATTTATTTAGTGATTTGTGGTTCATTCTTTGCTTTAGTTTCCAGGTGAAAAAGAAACAGTTCTTCCATAACTTCACCACCATTATGCTATTTGGGGCAATTGGAACTTTGCTATCCTTCGCCGTTATAATGCTAGGTATCTACACTTTCAAATCCAAGTTCGGTTTCCATGTTGTAGAGCAGTATTTTCTTTTGTTATGTCATTCTAAACTCACCTTTTGAATTCCAACTTTGTTAGTTGAGTGCCATAACGTACTTTGAATTTAAAATCTTCGATTCTGTATTTAGAAAATGCATAATGACTCTTTCGTAGCTGGGCATGCAAAGCTTATCCCACCAACCTTCATTCGTATGTTAGACAGTACACAGACAAATTCTAGGATGGATGTTTCAGCAGTAGGTAATGATGACTAAAATACTTAGCAAAAAGTGAAGGGCACCAACACATTGCATGCGGTTATAACTTATACGGAGTAACTTGTAAGTTTATATGACCCAGTAGTACAACACATTTATATTCCAAGTAAAATCAGTTGAGGGCATTTCTTGTCTTCTACAACTGGTTATGCTTTGCAGCTGGATTAGTGTACTAACATGTCCTCATTCTGGTTTGTAACATCAATGAAAATTCATTAAAATAATACTATCAAAATTATTCTTCTCAAACCTTACTGGTTTAAGCCTAAGTGCATCTTATTAAAGCCGATTTGTTGTTATAATTTTCAACGTACGATATTAGTTGGGTGTTTTTCTTGCTTGGTGTAGGGTCCTGTTGCCTGTCTATCATGAAAAGACTATATTTATGTGTAGTATGTTTCATCCACACCTTTTATTACCTGATGCAATCTAACTGTCATGTATTGCAGTTGCCTCTGCTTTTCTGACATTATCATTTCCATTTTGAACCAGGTGCTATGCTATTTTTCAAATACTTGGATGTGGGTTTCTTGGATACATCGGACTATCTTGGTACTTGTCTTTTTTCTCGTGTTTTTTATGAACATCTAGTGTCAAGTTTAATCTTCACAGAGAGACTGGTTGATTCCATAATATATCATGCATTCTCTATTTGTTGAGCTATCATGAGTCGCAATTTTTATGTTGTAAGGTTGCAGAATGTTCTAAATATACTTATCGACGTTCTATGACAGCATGACTTCCATCTACATTTATAAGTGCTAAACCTTTGTTTACAAAAAAAACCTATTTGCTCAACCCCACACTCGTAGAGCAGGTTGTGTGTATTCGTTTCATAACGTTTTGAACGACTTAGAAGGTCAAGGGAGTTAGAAATGGATGCTATTGAAGTTTTTTTATTCTTGCATTCTGTTTTTTGGGTTTGAATTTTTCCATAATTTCTGGTTGTACTTGCAATTCATCAAGTTTGTCTATTTCTTTTTATCCTTAACCCTGAAACTGTTCATAAATTCTGTAGCAATTGGAGCAATATTTGCAGCTACAGATTCTGTTTCCACTTTGCAGGTTCATAAGCTTCCTCAACTTCAAATATATTTTTTTATTTGAGAGATCAACCTTTGTTTCATTAATTTCATAATACCATTGCAGATTCTCAATCAGGAGGAGACACCCTTTGTGTATAGCCTGGTTTTTGGAGAAAGTGTAGTCAATGATGCGACATCTGTGGTGCTTTTCAATGTGATCCGCAAATTTGAACTGTCTGACAGTGGTGCAACTGTTGCCCTACAGTTTGTTGGACAGTTTTTGTATTTGTTCATAGCTAGCACTTTGCTTGGTTCACTTGTAAGTTGCTGTCCTCGTTTCTCTACTGCAATAAATATTTAAATGAGAGATTGACTGGCAATTCTTGAAGTATTAGTTAAGTGACACAAGTTTCATCATGGTTAATCCGTTAAAAGCTCGTGTTTTCTAACACGGGCCTGAAAGCTACTCAAATCCACTTACATGGCCATAGGTGGGAGCATTTATAAAATTGTTGATTATCATTTTCGAAAAAGAAGAAGAATGCTGATTACCTAGACTAGTGCGGAGATGCTTTAACGGCTTGACACCCATTTTCGTTGATTCTGTGATGCTAAGTAAACAGTCACATGGCCACGCTCCCGAATGTCAATATTCCCATGTTGGCACTGGCTGACTCGCTCTAAATGTGTTTTTTTCGTTCTCAAATTTCTTTTTAGTTTTTAAAGTGTAGATTACATAACCTTTTCTGCTTCTTTAATCACAGGTGGGATTGCTGTGTGCATATATAACGAAAAAGCTTTACTTTGGCCGGTATGAAACATTTATTGTCTTCGTTCTCTTGTGTAGCTTGTCTTGTTCACACGTGATGCCTGAGTAACTATTTCTTGCCCTTGATCGGTTCATATACTAACATCTATTACCTCTTTTTGTTTCAATCTAACAAAGACTTATTGTAATTATGATTGTGCAGCTTGTGCCATTGCTGTGGCACTATGATATAAAAGCCTTTATGTGGGTACCTTAATCCCAGATATATTAACTCCATTCGACCTCAAAACCCAGATGTTTTAACTAACTTATACTACATATTAGGAAAATATCAGTCAAAGTCGACATGGTTTGACAACCAAAAGTTCAATATAATTGGGGTGGAGGGAGTAATACTTTAGGACTACAAGTCAAAGTGTGAAGTTTATAATATAAAATCGCCTCTTTTTGTAAAACAAAGTAAAACATTCTTGGGACGCTGATAGAATATTGTTTGATACCCGTCATATTCGTGTAAACTTGCACCATGAATTCATGATTCTGTAAAACCGCTATTTTCTTTCTTTTACTGAAATTTTCATTTACACGCATTTCTCATAGTGGCTCATAGATAACTCTTTTTAAACCTTCACTTTCATGTTAATTTCAGGCACTCCACTGACCGTGAAATTGCTGTTATGCTTCTGATGGCTTATTTCTCATATATGATAGCCGAAGTGAGAACTTCTACATGATTTTTTTAGTTTATGTAATTAGCTTAGTTGTATCAGTAGTTTTATGAGCCTTTCACGTTGCAGCTCTTCAATTATAGTGGCATTCTTTCAGTGTTCTTTTGTGGGATAGTAATGTCACACTATACATGGCATAATGTGACTGAAAGCTCAAGAATTACAACAAAGTAAGTAAATCTGGTCACATTTATCCTGCTTTATTTATTTGGAGTGTTTCTAAATCAAGTTTGCTTTGTCATTGCATTACTTTTTAGGCATGGTTTTGCGACCATGTCATTCATTGCAGAAATATTCATATTTCTGTATGTTGGTATGGACGCCTTGGATGTCGAGAAGTGGAAATTTGTTCTTCACAGGTATAGACTATATATTCTTGTTTCATATACGGAGTATTTAATTATGAAACCTTTGTGGCCTTCTGTTAGTGACCTATATTCTCCTTTAGTGATCCACGCAAGCTTCTTTATTTCTTCTACATAGCCACATATCTCATCCTATAAGCATTTTATCTTTAGATGCACACAACCTTTGTCATGTAAATGTCCTATTCTTCTTTAGATAAACATATTGAACAATGCCTTAATACCCTATGTGAATATGAGTATATATTTTTAGTAGTATTGTAAAAGAAAGGTATGGCATTACTTTATTTTTGGTCATCCTCGGATCTTGTTTACAGTGTTGGTACGTCTGTCGGGGTGAGCTCAATTCTATTCGGCCTTGTTCTGGTCGGTCGAGCAGCATCTATTTTTCCGCTTTCTTTGCTAGCCAACCTTACAAAAAAGGCCCCAGATGAGAAGATTGAGTTCAAGCAGCAGGTATCAACTTGATTTTCCGTTCTTTCTTTTCCTTGCAAATTATCTTCCAACCAAAAACTTCACCAAATGCTTCAATTCTGCCACATAACAGGTGATCATTTGGTGGGCTGGTCTGACAAGGGGTTCTGTATCGATGGCTCTTGCTTATAACCAGGTAAAGGATATCTTGACATACGGAGTACCTTTTTTCCCTATCTAACATGATGGCCAGGAAAGTTGGCAAACTCATTCTGTGAGAAAATTGGCCAATGGCGCTAGTATCAAACCTATACGAAGTATTTAATCACACCAACTTCATATATCAAGACTAAATAATGAATACCACTTCGGGAAGTGAATAACCAGGAGGCTCGCAGCCTTATACAGCAGCATTACTCCCGTGCCTGGACTACGAGTCTTGTATGAGACGATCTCGCCAAAATCCTTATACTCATATAGTTAGTTACCAAGTTAATGAATTAGTCTCACAAGTACGTTAATATCCTTTTAAGCTTTTGTGGTGCCTCAAAATGTACCCCGTCTGGCGAGTTCAGGGGGTTTTACATTTATGTGACATATTGCACTGTCGAAAATACAGTTGCTGAATGGGTGTAAAGTTGCACACAAGCGTGCAAAGTACCTTGATCTGAAACAATAAAATCGACCAAGTTGATGAGAAGTAGTCTAACTTTCGGCAGCTTCCTATTCATTTCAAAATTGTTTGGACCCTTTCTTTTTTCTTACAAACTTGGATGCTTAAGTTAGTAACCTGCTAGGCTAAGTAGTTTCAATAACTTTTGTGCTTGATTGCTTTTATATGCTTATTGCTCTGTTTGTGCTTCCCATGCTGCCGTAGTGCCATTAGCGGTTATTTGACTCACGCTGTGTTTTGACAACTCTGAAGTTTGCAAGGTCGGGTCACACTCAGCAGCGTGGAAATGCTATAATGATCACTAGCGCAATCACCATCATCTTTTTCACTACACTGGTAAGAAAACTCGCTTCGTGTGACAACACAACTATTTTTAGTAATAACACTCTACATTTTATTCTAGACCAATGTTTTACTTGGCTGTACCAATCGGTTTTCTCCATGGAACTTTGATAATCTCAGGTGTTTGGGATGCTTACTAAACCACTGCTTAGGCTCCTGGTATCTCCCTCAGTAATACACAGCGACACGGCATCCTTAGAAGCAACTAGTCCAAAGTCGATGACACTGCCATTGCTCGGCAATGGGCCAGACTCGGATTTAGCAATGGCAGGTAATATTGCACGTAAGAGCACTCTACATATGCTTTTGACTACCCCTACTCGAACCGTCCATTTCTACTGGCGTAAATTTGATAATGCTTATATGCGTCCTTTCTTCGGAGGACAATTGCGTACTCTCCTGGACCGACAAGCAACAACACAAGGTGAAATTGAGCAAGGCGACTAGGATGGGATAGTTTAGTTAGTTAATTGAGTTAGCTTTTCCTTACCTGCCATGGCAGAGTAGTTTAGTACTAGTGATGACATTCTCATGTTAGGCATGTACATAGTGCAAAATCGCAAATAGAGGTTTTAACCCTGACACGTGATATCGACTTCCTTGTTTTCCCGAGCAGCTCTTATTTTTGTCCTGCTCTTTTTCTTAGGTTTAGCACATACAGGGACAGGGTTTATCGAAACTATTTGTAAATAAATTACCTGAATCTAATTAATTAAACGGAAACAAATTTTTATCTCTGGGAAAAATTTCTTAATGCTGTTCTGAAACACGCATCGAGGTTCATTTCTAAGCTAGAAACTGGAGATGTCGGATCCCGCATCTGTAGACATCGTCCTGTTCGATGTTTTAGGTTAATGTGACAAATGACAAGGGCAGTAATCGGACTGACCTATGCTTAAGCTCACAATGGGTTCGAAACATGATGAGATTGAAAATTTGAAATCAATCCCTGCCTGTAAATATATGAAGCCTAACGCGAGCTCCACTCACATATCAGCTTAAGACCAAAATGATCATCTATTCATCTAGATCAATAACTTACCTAGTGAGTTAATGACGGTCAAGTACGGAAAAGTTTAGGTCGAAGGGTAAGCATTGGCCAAAGCGGAAATGGAAATTGAACTCTCGACATCTCAAAGACTAACAGTTGTACTCAATTAGCATTAAGGTGAACCCTTGTTGGTCAAGTAGGGACTTGGCAGTAATGATAACATAAACCTCAAAAAAAAAAAACATTTATTAGAAGTCCTAAACTGTCACTAATACTCGTATCAACATATACTACCAACTTTATACTATGAATTACGCCATCAACTAGTACAAAGATGGCAACAAATTGACAAACTTGAAAGAGTAAAGATTACATTCACCAGAAAGCAAAGGCAACCAGTACAAGCATTGCAGAAGTGAGTGAAACAGAAAAACTCAAACCAAAAGCAGACGATTCTGGTATCGCCCCACCCTCACTTGGTGCAATGCCGAATTCAGGATTAGGATTAACCACAGAGTCGGGGTTGGGTGGGCTTAGACTTGCCGGAATGGTAGGCAACGAGGAACCGGGGGATAGGCCAGAAACTGGCGTCGGAAACAGAGGAGTTATATCAGGGGATGATGCTGGAGGCAGGGCCGGAATCGGTGACTCTGGTAAAACGGCTGGTTCTGCAGCTATACTCGATATTGTGAATGTATTGAATGTAGTCGTTCTAGGAGACGGTACTGCAACAACAGTGTGAGAATCGCTGAAGGCCATGAATACGATTATCATAATAAGCGGTTTAAGAGGATTGAAGGGAGCCATTATGAAGTGAAGTGATGAGGAATGAGGGTAAATGGGTTATGATTGCAGAATGATAGGTGGGTAGATAAAAGCAGTGGGAGAGGGTAGTGAAGTAGTGATAATACAGTTTGGCTGGCATGTTCCACTAAGAGACAAGCTTCATGTATGCAACTTTCCTGAGCTCACATGATAGTGAGGTGTATTCCTCTTTTTTAACTTGGAATTTTTCTATCTGTCCTTGTTCATCTCTCTTTTCTCATCAACTATTTTTAATTCAAGGCTCCAAAGTTACTTATATTCTAGTACTACTAAATTGTCACCATACAATTCAAAATCACTAGACTCCAATCTAAAAATATAAAACAAACACTTGTAGATTTTGCCATATCAAAGAGTATCCAAGAAAAATAGCATCCCTATTTTCGCTTTCAACACCTAATCATGTCACGTTGTTAAGACAGTCTCACCCGGGAATAGCGAATTTCATCCTGGCCAAATACAGACAAGCACACTCGACCGGCTCGTAACTGTAAGTGGCACTGCATCATGCTACTGTATAAGGATTAAACAGCAAATGGAAGAGAGAAGAGGATAAGAAGTAGGCAGTTAAGGTTGATTGAGAAAGGTAATACAGTACTAGATTAGTTATGACACAGAAACATGATGAATACATGTGTAGGGTTAGCAGCAGAAGCAGCTTGTGCTTCCAATATACACACAGCACAAGTGTATGTATTCCCCTGGCAGCTGCAGCGAATGCAGGTGTTTTTCGTTGGAGCGAGCTCATGATGCGCCCACATGTGAATGCTGTTGCTGTTGATGTTGGTGTTGGTGTTGGTGTTGGGGGTCATGATCAGGCAAATCACTGACTTCCGAATTCTCTACATTGTCTCGTGGCGGAGGCGGTTGTTGTTGCTGTTGCTGCTGGTGCTGGTGCTGGTGCCCGTGGTCCTGTGTCCTAACCTCCATCCGGAGAGGTAGAGGAGGAATAGGAATAGGCAAGTCCAAGTCCAAGGGGGTGGGGGGGCGGAGATAGCGTTGGGGAGGAGGAGTGAGGTTGCCGTCGACGCAGGCGGAGCACTTGGACTCAAGCCATGACTCGACGTCCATTTGGGGGCCGTAACCGAAGACCTTCCTCCCGCTACACAGCCTCCCAATCAAACCAGCTAGGATTCCCAGCACCGCTATCACCACCACTGCTCCCACCGCGCCTCCCACCGACCCACCTGAGTGCTGCTGCTGCTGCTGCTGATTCGGCATCATTTCCATCCCGGGTTCGGGTTCGGGTTTCTTTGCGTTTGCTCCCAAACTAAATAATCAGTGTACGGGTTTCATCTCTAATTAAGGCCGTAGCTTAGCTTGGATGAGCTAGCAACCTACAAGGTGGAATGTGTCAAGGCTACCTGTTTTGGTAAAAAATATACCGGGTCTTCGATTTAATTTTGCGGGTCAAAGCAATCGTCCTATAACTACGGGTCGGTGAAATCGAGGTAAACTAGAGAACGAGGAACAACGAAAGAAAATAACGACACACAAAGTTTGGTGACGCGGAAAACCCGTTGTGGGAAAAACCGCGGGGGGAATCGGAATCCCGCCAAAGTTTCACTAGGAATGAGAGAAAAAATGATAAAGATCGTACAAGTATGAGTATTTGAAGAGTATTGAGGGTAGGTCAGATTATGTGTGTGAGCTGATCTTGGATGTCCCCTTTTCTATGTCTGTCTTGTCCCTTTTATAGTGCTCTTAAGCTTCTTATCCGTTGCCTTTCCTCCTCAGAATCTTCCTCTTTAATTCTCTCTTAATGGCTGTTATCTTCCTCATTGATGAGAATCTTTGACATTTAACCTCCGTTTTATTGCTTAGGATCTTGGTGTTTAATCCTCTTTTATTGCTTGAGATTTTGGTATTTAATCCTCTCTTAGCCGTTGCATCCTCCTCAGCAGTTACATTCTTCTCCTCATTTATCTCCTGATCTTCAGGAGGGTTTCCTCCTCTGTAGGTGCAACAACTGTTGCTTCCTCCTCTTTATATGGGCTGAGTCCCTTTTCTTGTTCGTTGGGCCTGTTTGATTTAAGTGGCCCATGGTTTGTTTACTCTTATGTTTTGTTCAACCCGTCATCTTATATTACCCCGGGTTTGCTTGACTTGACGGTCTTTGACTATCTTTGACTTCCGTCTTTTAATCCCCGACTTTGACTTTTCATTCGTGAACCGTGGACCCTTACGTTGTTGACTTTTGACTTCTGACCTTTTGACCGTCCACTCGTATTTTGCCACGTGGTACTCCGAAGGTGCAAATTTTTGACCCGAACAAATGCCCCCAAATTTCCGACTAAGCTCATCTTAGGCGGGAATTTCCGTTTGCCCCAGTTGTAGGCAGTTGGCTCTGCTTCAGCTGGCCTTGCTGGTTCTAGGAGAAGGCGTGATCTGTCCCCTCTCTTAGAAATTACTCCTGCAGAGAGTGGACCTCTGGTGGCAGACCTTTCTAAGTCTACCTCTTATTCTGCCCCCAGATCCATTGATGAGGTTTCTGCTGAAGTGGCGCTCAAATTTCCTGAAGGCTTTGGTAAGTCTGCAGAGGATATGACTTTCCTGGATCATATGCTACTTCCTGGTCCTAGGTCTGTGCTGGAAGAAAGTTCTCTGAAGGAGTTGGACTTGGTTCGCAGATTGTTGGCGGAGGAATCTGGTTGTAGAGAAGAAGTGACTGGATGAGGAATTTCCTGTGGCGCCTGACCTGGATGCTCTTTCTGATGTGGAGGCGGAGGATCTGATGGAGTCCGCTGATTTCTCATTGCTGATCAGGAGGCTGATGGGCAAGAGAGCGTGGACCAGCAGGATGTCTTGATGACCCTGGGGGAGATTCTGTTGTTGTTCATCAGAGACCCAGGTTTCTGCAGGAGAACCTGCTATAGTTCCGCCTCCACCAGAGGAGAATGTCCAGTCTGTGGACCAAGTTCTGCTGGAGTGATGTTACTCTTCCTTTGTTTTCGGCTTGTGAATCCTGCATGGCATGAACTTCCGATTTGTTAGTGTTTGCAAAAAATTCTGTAATGACTTCGCCTTTGCTCAGGGGAGCGAAGTGTGTGTGAGTATTTTGTGGCACTTCGTGCCTTAACAGAAGATCGTAATCGTTTGCTTTTGATCGTGGTTGTTTGCGTTTGATTGTAATCGTTTGTTGTAGTTTTGTCTAACTACCTTCTGTTGTATGCATGCCTTATGTTTGTATGGTCGACCTTTGATATAGTGGTGGCCTGGGGTTTAGTTCGCCCACTCAGTCGGAGGTGCCACGCTTTGCGTGGGTGCTAAGTGACGCAGGAGACTGTAATGTCCCGGTTGTAGGCACTTAGTCACAGACGCACGCCCTCTGTAGAAATCGTACACTCCACCAGATTAGTCACCAGCACTTAGTTTGAGAAAACTGACAAAAATTTGGCAAAGATAGGGATCACAATATTTGAAGACATATGTGGAAGCAAAAAATTGAATTTCGAAAATATATGGAAAGAGAAAATTAAATTTCGAAAACGTACGCAATAAGAAAATCAACCTTAATGCCAAAGAAAATTGAATTTTGTCGACACATGTAAAAAGGAAATCAAAATTTTATCTGATTTAAATATGCGGGAAAAAATTTGAATTTTGCTAAAAGAAAGAAAAGAAAACAGAAGAATGATAGGAAAATTTAAATACGTGTTTGCAAGGTTTGAAAAGATTAAACCTGGGTTCTGGTGGAGGTGCACCTGGCAGAATAGATGCCACGTTTCTGGCGGCTGTAGCCCATGTTTCTGGCGGTAGTGGCCCAGATTGCTGGCGGCTGTGGCCCACTCAGAAGAAGTACTTCTTTAGGTGTACAATGTTCCATGGCTTTTGGATGATCTTCCCCTCCATGGTCATAAGTCGGTAGGCTCCGTTCCCAACTACTTTCTCTATTTGATAGGGTCCTTCCCAATTGTAAGCGAACTTTCCTGCTCGCTGGTTCCTGGTGTTCTGGAAGACTTTCCTGAGGACTAGGTCTCCTTCCTGCAGGATTCTGACTCTGACATTCTTGTTGTAACTTCTGGCGACTGTTTGTCTGTAGGAGGCCATCCTTATTTGAGCATCGGTTCTGAGCTCATCTATAGTATCCAAGCTGCTTGCCATCTCTACCTGGTTCCTGTCTTCGGTTATGCATCCGTATCTATGAGTAGGCACTCTCACCTCTGAAGGGATGACCGCCTCAGCACCAAAGACCAAACTGAAGGGTGTTTGTCCTGTAGCCACCTTGGGTGTAGTTCTGTCAGACCACAGCACCAAGGGGAGTTCTTCTGCCCATCTGCCCCCTGCCTCCTCCAGCCTTCTCTTCAGGTTGTCTATCACAATTTTGTTGCTAGACTCCGCCTGACCATTAGACTGAGGGTTTCTGGGGGTAGACTTGCTTAGTGTGATGTTCCACCTGGCGCAGTAGGCCTCCATCTTGTTGCCAATAAACTGGGACCCGTTATCGCAGATGATCTCTGAAGGAATGCCAAACCTGCAGATAATGTTACGTTTTATGAAGGATATAACCTGCTTCTCAGTCACCTGAGGGAATGCTTCTGCTTCTATCCACTTGGAGAAGTAGTCAGTCATGGCCAACATAAAAACCTTGTTTCCTGGGGCTCTCGGTAGCTTGCCAACAATATCCATCCCCCATTTCATGAAGGGCCAAGGAGAAATTACTGGGTGCAACGACTCTGCTGGCTGGTGATTGACCGGTGCATGTCTCTGGCAGGCGTCACATTTCTTAACATATTCCCTCGCGTCCTTGCGCATTGTCGGCCAATAGTAACCTTGGCGGAGTGCTTTGTTGGATAGACTCTTGCCCCCTGCATGATTTCCACACTCACCACTGTGGAGGTCATGCATAACCCCCTCTGCCTCCTGCTGACTTAGGCACCTCAAGTATGGTCCAGCGGCTGATCTTTTGAACATGACACCATCAATGAGGGTGTACCTGGACGCTTTCATTCTAAAACTCCGGGCTTCCTTCTTGTCTGCTGGCAGGATATCGTTTTGCAGCCATTCTTGGTAGGGTTTTCTCCAGTCTGGGATTCTTTCTTGTTCTGCTGAGGTGCTGCAGACTCCTGCCTCCTGCAGCCACTGCAATCCCTGGTCTGGTGAATAGTCCTCCTGCCTCAGCATCTGGTATTCTTGTGTGCCTGTCCAAACTGCTGGCTCCAGTACATGGACAATGGGTATGGTGGAAACTACGCCTGGTTTGAAGGTTGCCCCCAGGGTGGCTAGGGCGTCTGCTTCCACGTTCTGGTCCCTAGGGACTTGGTTGATTGAGAAGGCTACGAACCTAAGGGAGAGTTCCTTTGCCACTTCAAGGTAAGACACCATCTTGGAGTCCTTAGCTGCATACGAACCATTCATGTGATTGACTATTAGCTGGGAATCGCTGTAAACCTCTAGGCGCCTGATTTTGAGGTCTAGAGCCAGCTGAAGACCCAAGATTAGAGCTTCATATTCTGCCTCGTTGTTTGTTGTTCGGAACTCACACCGTACTGCTTGAACTATGAGATCCCCCTGAGGAGACTTCAGAACTAATCCTGCTCCAGATCCTCGCATGTTGGAGGCGCCATCTACATTTAGCTTCCACACCTGTTCGCCTTTGTCCTCCTCAAGGAGGAGGATGTCTTTCTCTGCCTGTGTCTGCAGTGCTGGGCTGAAGTCGGATACGAAGTCTGCTAACGCCTGGGATTTTATCGCTGTTCTGGGGACAAATTTCAGGTCGAAGCCGCTCAAGTGTATAGACCACTTGGCCATTCTCCCTGATAACTCAGGTTTTCTCATAATAGTTTTTAGCGGATAATTTGTTACTACGGAAATAGCATGCGATTCAAAATAAGGTCGAAGTTTATAAGATGCCGTAACAAGTGCAAGTACGAGTTTCTCAAGGGATGTGTACCTGGTCTCTGCAGGAAGCAGAGACTTACTAACATAATATACTGGGCATTGTGCTCCTTCGTGCTCACGTACTAATACCGCGCTGACTGCTACCTCGGTTACTGATAAATACAGGAAGAGTGGTTCTCCAGGTTCTGGTTTTGACAGCAGAGGTGGAGTGCTGAGGTAGTGCTTCAGGTCGCTGAACGCCTTCTCATGCTCTGCTGTCCAATCAAACCTTTGGGCCTTCTTCACGACATCATAGAACAGCCGACATCTATCTGAAGACCTGGAGATAAATCTGCTCAGAGCAGCAATTCTTCCAGTCAGCCTTTGCACGTCTCTTGGCTTCTGTGGGGATTCCAGCTGGAGGATGGCCTTGATCTGCTCTGTGCTAGCTTCAATTCCCCTCTGGGTCACCATGTACCCCAGGAACTTCCCACATGACACTCCAAATGTGCACTTTGAAGGATTTAACTTCATCTTGTATTCCCTCAAGGTGTTGAAGGTATCCTCCAAGTGTGTTGTATGTTGCGAAGCTTGCTTTGACTTGACGACCATGTCGTCAATATATACCTCCATTGTGTCCCCAATCTGTCTCTTGAACATCTTGTTGACTAGTCTCTGGTAGGTGGAACCTGCATTCTTCAGACCAAAAGGCATTACATTGTAACAGTATATACCTTTCTCAGACCTGAAGGCTGTCTTCTCCTGGTCTGCTGGATGCATTTTGATCTGGTTGTACCCGCTCCATGCATCAAGAAAGGTTAGCATCTCGTGGCCTGCTGTAGCATCCACCATGGCGTCTATATGCGGTAGGGGGAATGGATCTTTCGGGCATGCTTTGTTTAAGTCGGTGAAATCAACACACACCCTCCACTTGCCATTCTTCTTTGGGACCACCACCACGTTAGACAACCACTCTGGATACTTTACCTCCCTGATTTTGCCAGCAGCCAGCAGACTGTCAACCTCCTGATTTATGACTTGATTTCTTTCTGGGGCAAACTTCCTTCTCTTCTGCTGGACTGGTTTGTAGCTTGGGTCCACGCTTAGCCTGTGAGTGATAACGCTCGGATCTATACCTACCATATCATCATGCGACCAAGCAAAACAATCCATGTTAGCTTTTAATAATTCAATGAGGTTTTGGCGGATATTACCTGTGCATTCTGATCCGATTAACACTTTTCGCTCTGGATGTTGCTCGTCCAAGTTGACTTCATCCAACTCCGCCTGAGGTGGCTCTACGTACTCCTGCAGAGGCAGACGAAGGCCCTGTAATTGCTATGCTGGAGGGCTCGCCGTCTTCTTAAGGGCTACCCTGTAGCAGTCTTTGGCCTCTCCTTGGTCTCCGGTGATCTTCTGCACTCCCCAGGGTGTAGGGAACTTCAGGCACTGGTGGTAGGTGGAGGTGATTGCCTTCATCTCATGAATCCAAGGCCTTCCTAGGATCACGTTGTAGGTGGAGGGTCCATCAATGACTAGGTACCGTACTTGCTTGTTCACTCCTCCGGCATAGGTAGGAATGGTGATCTCTCCCAGAGAATGCTTGGTCTCACCACTAAAACCCACTAAGGGAACCGCCTTCTTCGTTAGATCCTTCTCGCTAAACCCCATGTTCTGGAGAGTTTCCAACATGATGAGGTTGACTGAACTCCCTGTGTCCACCAGAATCTTCTTCACGGTGCAATTCCCTATAGAGAGGGTAATTATTAAGGCGTCATGGTGCATCTCTGGAGTAGCTTCTGCGTCAGTTTCGTCAAAGGTGACAGCTGGAAGATCCTTGCAACTGATTCTGCAGGAGTGCTCGGGTCTGTCTCCTCTGGTCTGAGAGGCATGTCTCTTGGCTGCTGAGTAGGTCAACCCGCATAATTCCGATCCTCCTGTTATCACATTGACAATTCTGGTACATATTGGAGGTGGAGAAGGCAATACCTGATCTGCTGCATTTATTCTGCTAGAGTTTCTGGACATGAGGTGATCCAGATTCCCCTGATCATACTGGAATTTAACCTCTCTCCTCAGCTGGACACACTCATCGGTATGGTGTCCGATATCGTCATGGAATTCGCACTTCTTGTTGGCGTCTCTTCGGTCATTGGTGTACTCCTGTCTTCTGGGCCACCTGACTCTGCGCCCTAACTCCCTCAGAGCCTTGAGCACCCCATCAAGGTTGGTAGAGAACCCGTACTCACTTACTTTAGGTGGCAATCCTGGATTGTCCTTCCAGTCTTTCTCCTCGGAAATTTTGCTCACGTTCCTGTCATAGGGCTTTGATCTTTCACCCCTCTTTTCTGCTGGCGCCTTTCTGGTGACATAACCATACGCAGCCCTTCTGGGGCCTGAATCTTCTTCTAACCTGATGG
The DNA here is from genome assembly GCA_958450325.1 of Agrostemma githago. Taxonomy (NCBI): domain Eukaryota; kingdom Viridiplantae; phylum Streptophyta; class Magnoliopsida; order Caryophyllales; family Caryophyllaceae; genus Agrostemma; species Agrostemma githago. The sequence goes on from OY288253.1 coordinate 66,947,453, forward strand.
CCGCCATCGCCTTGGTCTGCACATCCTCGAATGTGGCACATGGGTACTTTGTGAGGTCTTTATAGAGGTCAGAATCCTGGTGGAGCCCTTGGCGGAAGGCTTCTATGGCGGTGGGCACATCACATCTGGGGATGGTGACTTTCTCCTTGTTGAATCTGTTGAGGAAGTCACGTGTAGATTCTTCGAACTTCTGCACTACCCGATACAAGTCACTGGTCTGCTTATCTGGTTTCCTGCTGCTGGCGAACTGCTGGTTGAAGGCATTGACCAGGTCAGCGAAGGAAGTGATGCTTCGGTTAGGCAGACCGACGAACCAATGGAGGGCTGCTCCTGACAGAGTGGAGCCAAACCCTTTACACATGCAGGCTTCCTTCAGGGGGCCCGTAGCGGTCACCACCATCATCTTCTGTTTGTACTGGTTGATGTGATCCAGGGGGTCCGCAGTGCCATCATAAAGCGTCATGGCTGGTGGCATGAAGCCCTTGGGTACAGCAACACAGGCTAGATCGTCGATGAAGGGTGAATCTGCATGGCTGTCCCTAGCTGCTCTCTCCAGGGGGCGTGGCATTCCAGGAATCTTGTTGATCAGGTCCCTCAATTCCTTCAGTTCCTGGCGTTGCTGATCTGCTGTGCTGATTGTTCCTGCAGGAGGGTTAGAGACAGGAGGAGAAAAGTTGAAAGGAGTACTCCCTGCATAAGGTCCTCCAGGGTGTTGACTACTAGGAGGAGGAGGTAAAGGTGGTGCTGCTGTCACGGATCTGGGCTGCCATTCTGACGCCTGCTGGTTGAGGGTAGGCGTTGTCCACATTCCTCCAGAGGGCTGGTTGTTGGATAAGGTGGTCATCTCTGGTGGAGTTACAAATTGCCATCCTGGCGTCTGGTGGACAGGGGTGCCTGCAGAAGATAGTGAGTTAGTCTCTCGACTTTCGATGTTGGAGAGAAAGTTACCTGTGGTAGGAGATCTGCCGGGTGTAGGGCCATAGGTCAAGTAACCCAACCCTTGGGGTTCAATAACCGGGCTTGGTGGAGCCAATCCTAGCTCCAGTCTGGTGACCAACTCTGAAGGGACCTCTCTGGTGGTCTTCCTGCCAGCTACTGATTCCCTATGGGTGCTGGGTTCTCCCCTAGGCATCAGAGGCAGCATCTCTGGTGACATCTGGAGCGATGCAACTGGGGTCTTGTCTGCTGCTGAGATCCGAGCCCTGATATCTTGGTTGTCCTTCTGCAGGGTTTCTACTGCTTGGCGCAAAGCATTGATTCCCTGGAGCATACTCTGCATCAGGTCTGGCGACCCCGCTCCACTGGAAGCTTCTTCTACGAATCCTCCTGGAGTCAAGGTTCTGGTTGGTACGCTTTCTTTCCTGGCCCTGGAGGAGCTGGTGACCCCAGAGGTTTTAGGCGTCGGAGGGGGCCTAGACACTGGCAACGTGGGTTTCACTGCTTGGCTGGTGGGGATACCCAAGTTGAGGGGTGTGAAAACCAGCTCTGCTGATCCTGGGGACAACCTTCCTCCAATGGGCTGAGTTGATGCTCCTTGACTGCTGGACGAACTTTGGCCGGATCCGGTCATGGTGACACGAGTTTGCTTCACGGTAGGGTTTGGCTTATAGGAAATGATCACTTTGCCCCACGGTGGGCGCCAAATTGTTTTGGTAAAAAATATACCGGGTCTTCGATTTAATTTTGCGGGTCAAAGCAATCGTCCTATAACTACGGGTCGGTGAAATCGAGGTAAACTAGAGAACGAGGAACAACGAAAGAAAATAACGACACACAAAGTTTGGTGACGCGGAAAACCCGTTGTGGGAAAAACCGCGGGGGGAATCGGAATCCCGCCAAAGTTTCACTAGGAATGAGAGAAAAAATGATAAAGATCGTACAAGTATGAGTATTTGAAGAGTATTGAGGGTAGGTCAGATTATGTGTGTGAGCTGATCTTGGATGTCCCCTTTTCTATGTCTGTCTTGTCCCTTTTATAGTGCTCTTAAGCTTCTTATCCGTTGCCTTTCCTCCTCAGAATCTTCCTCTTTAATTCTCTCTTAATGGCTGTTATCTTCCTCATTGATGAGAATCTTTGACATTTAACCTCCGTTTTATTGCTTAGGATCTTGGTGTTTAATCCTCTTTTATTGCTTGAGATTTTGGTATTTAATCCTCTCTTAGCCGTTGCATCCTCCTCAGCAGTTACATTCTTCTCCTCATTTATCTCCTGATCTTCAGGAGGGTTTCCTCCTCTGTAGGTGCAACAACTGTTGCTTCCTCCTCTTTATATGGGCTGAGTCCCTTTTCTTGTTCGTTGGGCCTGTTTGATTTAAGTGGCCCATGGTTTGTTTACTCTTATGTTTTGTTCAACCCGTCATCTTATATTACCCCGGGTTTGCTTGACTTGACGGTCTTTGACTATCTTTGACTTCCGTCTTTTAATCCCCGACTTTGACTTTTCATTCGTGAACCGTGGACCCTTACGTTGTTGACTTTTGACTTCTGACCTTTTGACCGTCCACTCGTATTTTGCCACGTGGTACTCCGAAGGTGCAAATTTTTGACCCGAACACTACCCATCCTTACTGGGAAGTGGAAAGTGGGAAATGGGGAAGGGAGGTGACTGCTGGTGGTTGTAGCTATCTTCCAGGGACAAAGGTTTGATGGACGGAGGACGGAGGCTGCTTTCTTTATTTCTTTCTTTTGTTTAAGTTTCGTTGGTGTGGTTGCTTTTTGGTGACCACGCACATAAAGCTCCCGAAAGTCCGTCTTAGTCAATTTCGGTAGTACAAGTGTACAACTCCAAAACGGTGTGCCTTCGCCTCGTTACGGTTCAAATCATCCTCCATCATTTATGCCCTGTTCTCTTGGACTTAAAATAACTGAACTTAACTTAATTTAACTTAACTGAATGAGTCTGAACTGAACTGAATGAGTCTGAATTGAACTGAAGTTAACTAAAATGAATAAATAATAATAATAATAATTAACAATAATTGTTATTATTATTATTATTATTATTATTATAATACTAAATATTATTATTAATGACAAATAATAATAATAAAATAATAAATAATAAAAGTAATTAATAAAAGTAATAAATAATAGAAATAACTAATAATAGAAATAATTAATAAATAAATAATAATAATAATAATAATTAATACTAATAATAATAATAATTAATATAAATAATACTCCCTCCGAGTTCCTATTATTGTCCCAAAAGCTTTTGGGGTGGAAAATAAGGAAGGAAAAATGAGTGGTTCAGAAAAGAAGGAGAAAGAGAGAGAAATGAAAGAGTAATTCTGAACCACACATTGATGGCCTAAAAAAGAAAGTGGGACAAAAATCAAACTCAGCCAAAAAAGAAAAGTGGAACAATAATAGGAACTCAGAGGGAGTAATAATTATTATTAGTGATTAACATTATTAATATTAAGTAATAAATAACATTAATAATATTAATACTTAATAATAAAAACAAAAATAGTAAAATTAATTAATTAAATAATATTAATACTAATTAATAATATTAATATTAATACTTAATAATAAAAACAAAAATAGTAAAATTAATTAATTAAATAATATTAATACTAATTATTAATAATAATACTAATACTAATAATTAATTATAATAAAAATTAATTATAATTATAATAATAATTATTAATTAATAATAATAATAATATTATTATTATTATAAATATTAAGTATTATTAATATTAATATTATTATTATTTAATAATATTAATATTATTATAAATGTGAAGTATTATTAATATTATTAATATTATTAATTAAATAATTAATAATATTAATAATATTAATATTATTATATTACGGAGTAAGTATTAATAATAATATTATTATTTTTACTATTATTATACTTAATAGTAATAATAATAATAATAATATTAATAATGTGTCTGAACTGAACTGAATGTGTCTGAACTGAACTGAATGGGTCTGAACTGAACTGAAAGTGTCTGAACTGAACTGAAACTGTCTGAATACAAGTCCAAGAGAACATGACCTTATTCTTATAAGTTGAACAAATACGGGTATTAATAACTAGTTTAGGCTCGTGCAAATTGTTTTGGGTAAAAATTTACCGGGTTTCGATTCGGGTTGTGGGTTAAAGTGATCGAACTAAGGCCGACAGATTAACAAGTAAATTGCGCCAACGAAAACGTGAAAAGAAAAACGAAGGGACGCGAGAATTGGTGACGCGGAAACCCAAATGGGAAAAACCGCGGGGGGAGTCGGAATCCCGCCAAAGTATCAACTATGGAAGATTGGGAACAGTACAAATTACAAAGTATTGATTTCTGATTATCGTAGGCTAGTATCTTTTCGTAGGTTTTTCTGTGGTAGAGTTGAAGTTGCGTTGAATGATCCCCTTCAAAGTGATCGTTCCAGGTTTATAATACCCTCTTCTTCTGTTTCCTTGATTCCCTCCTGCTCTGGTGGGTTGGTTCCTTCCTTTTAGGAAGTTGTTGCTGACTCTTTCTTTGCTTGGGGTAGGGTTCTTCATTGGTGTTGGGTTACTCCTGGCCCGTCTCTGGACTTTGCTGCTAATCGGCCCAACATCATTACTGGGCTCAAATCTCCTTTGTAGACTTCCTCTTGTGTCAAATTCCTGACTTTTACGACTTTGACTTTGACCTTTGGACATTATTCCGTAGTTTCTTCGTATACGATTCTTTGACTTTCTGACCGGGGTATTCCACGTCATTTCTCAAGGGCGCGGATTTTGTCCCAAACAAATGCCCCCAAATTTCCGACTAAGCTCATCTTAGGCGGGAATTTCTGTTTGAGTTGCTCTCAGTTGGTGACGATTTTATTCTGTAGAGTTTGTCTTTCGGTCTACTTCCCTCGTTTTTCCAACTGACTGCTCCTCTTCCTCATGATGACTTCACCCTCTCCCTCCTTAATTGCTCACTCTTCCCCGTACTATCTACTTTAACTCACCCAACTTTCCTTTCTCTCTCTATTTGCTCTCATTCCCCCTTCTTCTTTCTTACCCTTATTCCCTTTCAAAATTCGAATTGTTCTAATCCTCTCCGTCTCCCGTCGCCGTCGCCGTTGTTGTATTGCGCTCAGGTGAACTCTTTTCTCTCCTGTTTTTTCGTTGTTTTCCCCTTTCCTTTTCTCCTTTACCGATGGCTCCGAAGTCAAATCGCGGCAAATCTTCCAGCCCTTCAACTCCTTCTCCATTATCTTTGTCGTTTTCTACCTCTGATATCTTGGGCAAGACGCATTCTTGTGACTCCAGTTTCTCCTCCAAGGATTTGTCCTTTGTTAGAGAGCTCTTTGGGTTCGGTGAGGGGATTGAAATTCACATCCCCTCTCCTGGGCAGAGGGCGGACTCCGTCCTTTCTGGATGGGTTTGCATGTATGCCTATCCCTTTCTCCTAGGCTTGCGCTTTCCCTTCCCTCCTTTGGTTCAGGAGCTTCTGAACTACTATAAGCTGGCCCCTTGTCAGTTGGTCCCTCACACTTGGAGGGTTCTACTATCCTTCTGCGTACTGAACCATCGCTACCAGAAGGACTTTTCCCTGCGCGATGTCTGTGCCGTGTTCCAGGTGCGGCCCCTGGGACGTGGCCAAGTAACGATGCGCGTGAAGGATAAGAACTACCCTGGTATAATCTTCCCTGCCAACCCTCTAGACGCAGACTGGTTTCGAGACTTTGTTTTTGTGAAGACAAATTCTCTCCTCCCCCTTCCCCATGATTACCTCCACTCAGAATGGGGACCTGTCATAGGTACTCGTCGTGCCTTTGGTTCTTAGATCTTCTTACACACTTACTTTGCTTACTGGTTTCATGTCGCAGGTCTTCAGCAGCTTAAGGGAGCAACGCCCATTCTTGACTTCGCTGCCAAGCTTTCCGGTTTGAGTTTGGAGCAGCTCTCCTTCAATAACCTCTTCGTTCCTTCTGATAACGGAACTTGTCCTCCCATAGCTGGCGCAATGTCTTCCGGTGGGGGCTAGTCCGTTGTATGTACTGATTCCTTTTGTTTTCTTGCGTGCGCGCGACTGATTTTACTTTGGTGACTTCATCAGGTAACTCAAAAACTCCGATGACTTTGGACCGGGTCAGGGCTAGGAGAAAGAGCATGGCTACTCGCTCTTCTTCCAGGAGGGGTTCCGGCTCATCTCCTGCTCCCTCAACTGGCTCCAAAAGGAAGCGCAGCCCCTCTCCCTCTGCACAGGCTGGCTCTGCAGAAGAGACTCCGGTGATCCACGTGCCTGACTCTCCTCAGCCCTCCATCCCACACTCTGCTGAGTGTGACCCGGATGATATCCTGCTGTCCTTTCCCAAGGGTTTCGGGACTATTAGGGTCTTGAATGACCTAGCTCCTCTGAATCAGCTCCTCTTCCCTGGCTCAGAAGCGGTGATGGCCAGAGAGTCTCTCACTGAGGTGGCCACCCACCTCTCTGTCCACGCCTTTGAGGTAATTTTTCATCTACGTTTGCTCTGAGTCTCTTATTTTCCTTGGTACCAAGCTGATGATGATCGTTCTTCTGGTCAGGCTCTCCAGATGGCTCTGTTCCTGAGAGGTGGGGTATCCCATCTCAGGGACCTGGGGGGCCAGTTGCAGTCTGAGAATGCCCATTTGTCTGAGGAGGTGGGTCATGCCAGGGCAGAGGCCCTGGGGCTGGAGGAGAAGGCTGCAAGGCTGGAGGAGGAGGCTGCGAGGCTGAAGGAGGAGGCTGCGGGACTGAGGGAGGAGGCTGCAGGGTTGAAAGGGGAGCTGGACCAGGTCAAGGGGCAACTTGCTGAGGGGGAGAATCAGAAAGCGGCTGTGCGGGCTGAGCTTGCTGAGGTGCAGGAGGCCAACTCCAACCTTCAGGATAAAGTGGTCAGGCTGCAGGAGAACATGGAAGGGGCTCTCAGCTGGTCTGCTCTGAGCACTGAGATCCAGATGGTCAACACCTTCTCTGCAGGGAAGCATACGAGCTGGGATCTGGCTGCTCTGCAGAAGAGGATGGAGGAGGAGTTCCCCGACGGCTTTGATTTGGAGATGCTTGCTGGGGGCGAGGGGGAGGTTGTGGAGGAGTCGGTTTCCTCCCCTGCAGCAGCTCAAGAAGCGCCTGAACCCGCGGATGCTGATGCCATGGTGGTGGAACCCCTTGCTTCTCTCCCTCCTGAGGAGAATATCTAGGCTGTGCAGCCTATTAATTTATGATGCTTTTGCCCTGTGTGGCATGAAAAACAAAATACTTTGTTAAATTTTGATCGTTCTGGATTTTCCTCTGCTCTAGGGAGCAGAATACTTTGAATTTTACCTCTGCTCAGGGGAGCAGAGGGTTTGAACTTGTTTTCTTTGTTAAAAAATGCGTTTGCTTACTTTGTGATGTTTCTGTGTTTTTGATTGTTGTCGTCTGTTGTATGCATGCCTTTGTTTGTATGGTCGACCCTTGATAAGTGGTGGCCTGGGATTTTGTTCGCCCACTCAGTCGGAGGTGCCACGCTTTTGCGTGGGTGTTGAGTGGCGCAGGAGACTTGTAATGTCCTGGTTGTAGGCACTCAGCACAAGACGCACGCCTTCTGTGGAGATTATACATTCCACCAGATCAGTTACCCATATCAGTTGGCAGAATAACCGGTAAAAGATGAAAATTTTATCTTGTTTGAAAGTGTTAACCAAAGCGAATTTTAAGACGTGTGAGAACAAAAATTAGCTTTTGTGAGTGCGTGAGAGAGGGTAAGCATACACTTGTGGCAGAAAACTCAGAAAATGTGACAAAGTCAGGTTTTTGAAAATTTGTGAAAAGGGTTTTTTGAAATTCTGAGATAAAAGAAAAGCGATTTTTTTTTATACAGAAATCTGATCAAGCTTTGAAAATAAACTAAGTTTAAAGTTTTTCAAAATTAAATTCTGCCTCAGATGTCAAAAATCTTGCGACCTAGGGGATGTTTTGGAAAATAGAGTAGAGTTTCAAAGACATTGGATATGGTTACCTGGACTCTGGTGGGAGTGTATCTGGCAGATTGAATACCCTATTTCTGGCGACTGTGGCCTATACTCCTGGTGATTTTTACTCAGCAGAAGTATTTTTTCAGATGTACTATATTCCATGGTTTTTGAATAACTTCCCCTTCCATGGTCATTAGTTGATATGCTCCATTTCCGACTATTTTCTCCACTTGGTAAGGTCCTTCCCAGGTGTAGGCGAATTTCCCCGCTTGCTGGTTTCTGGTGTTCTGGAATACTCTTCTGAGGACCAGATCTCCTTCTTGTAGGACTCTGACTTTAACATTTTTGTTGTAGCTTCTGGCGACTGTCTGCCTGTAGGAGGCCATCCTGATCTGAGCATCAGTCCTGAGTTCATCTATGGTGTCCAAGCTATTTGCCATCTCCACCTGGTTTCTTTCTTCCGTTATGCATCCATATCTGTGAGTGGGTACCCTCACCTCTGCAGGGATGACTGCTTCTGCACCATAAACCAAGCTAAAGGGCGTCTGCCCTGTAGCCACCTTAGGTGTTGTCCTATCGGACCACAGCACCAGAGGAAGCTCCTCTGCCCATCTGCCCCCTGCCTCTTCTAGTCTCCTCTTCAGATTATCCATTACAATTTTGTTGCTAGATTCCGCCTGCCCGTTGGACTGGGGATTTCTGGGGGTAGACTTGTTTAGGGCGATATTCCACCTGGCACAGTAGGCCTCCATTTTGTTGCCAATAAATTGGGATCCGTTGTCGCAGATGATTTCTGAGGGAACGCCAAACCTGCAGATAATATTACGCTTAATAAAGGATATAACCTGCTTCTCAGTCACCTGAGGGAACGCTTCTGCCTCTATCCACTTGGAGAAGTAGTCGGTCATTGCAAGCATGAACACTTTATTTCCTGGCGCTCTTGGTAATTTCCCCACAATATCCATTCCCCACTTCATGAAAGGCCAAGGGGAGATTATTGGATGTAGTGGTTCTGCTGGCTGGTGGTTGACCGGTGCGTGTCTTTGGCAAGCGTCGCATTTTTTAACGTACTCTCTGGCGTCTCTGCGCATTGTTGGCCAGTAGTATCCTTGGCGAAGTGCTCTGCTAGATAGACTCTTGCCCCCTGCATGATTTCCACACTCTCCGCTGTGGAGATCATGTAATACCATCTTTGCTTCCTCCTGACTTAGGCATCTCAGGTATGGCCCGGCGGTAGATCTTTTGGGGGCATTTTTCAGGTCGAATCCGCTCAAGTGTATAGACCACTTGGCCATTCTTCCTGATAACTCAGGTTTTCTCATAATAGTTTTTAGTGGATAGTTCGTTATTACAGATATAGTATGCGATTCAAAATAGGGACGCAGTTTATATGATGCTGTAACTAGTGCGAGTACAAGTTTTTCGAGGGATGTGTACCTGGTCTCTGCAGGAAGCAGAGACTTAATGACATAGTAGACGGGGTGCTGTGCTCCTTCATGTTCCCTTATCAGCACTGCACTGACTGCCACCTCAGTTACTGAAAGATACAAGAAGAGCGGCTCCCCAGGTTCCGGCTTTGACAGGAGTGGTGGAGTGCTCAAGTAGTGCTTCAGTTCCTTGAATGCTTTCTCATGCTCCTCCGTCCAGTCGAACCTCTGAGCTTTCTTCAGGACGTCGTAGAACAGTCGGCATCTATCTGAGGATCTGGAGATAAACCTATTCAGGGCAGCAATCCTTCCCGTCAACCGTTGCACGTCCTTTGGTTTCTGTGGAGACTCCAGCTGCAGGATGGCTTTGATCTGCTCTGTACTGGCTTCAATTCCTCTCTGGGTGACCATGTACCCTAAGAATTTTCCACAAGATACTCCGAACGTGCACTTGGTCGGGTTCAACTTCATCTTGTACTCTCTCAGGGTGCTGAAGGTGTCCTCTAGGTGCGCCGCGTGCTGTGAGGCTTGCTTGGATTTGACGACCATATCGTCAATATATACTTCCATGGTGTTGCCGATTTGCTTTTTGAACATCATGTTAACCAACCTCTGGTAGGTGGACCCTGCATTTTTCAGACCAAAAGGCATAACATTGTAGCAATAGATACCTCTTTCAGATCTGAAGGCGGTTTTCTCTTGATCTGCTGGATGCATTTTGATTTGATTTTATCCACTCCATGCGTCGAGGAAGGTCAGCATCTCATGGCCTGCTGTGGCGTCTACCATTGCGTCTATGTGCGGTAGAGGAAAAGGATCTTTGGGGCACGCCTTGTTTAAATCGGTGAAGTCGACGCATACTCTCCACTTGCCGTTCTTTTTCGGGACTACCACCACGTTGGATAGCCATTCTGGATACTTTACTTCTCTGATTTTTCCAGCAGCCAGCAGGTTATCCACCTCCTGGTTGATTACTTGGTTCCTCTCTGGAGCAAACTTTCTCCTCTTCTGCTGGATCGGCTTGTAACTTGGGTCCACACTTAACCTGTGGGTTATGATGCTCGGATCTATTCCTACCGTATCATCATGGGACCAAGCAAAACAATCCATGTTAGTTTTTAATAATTCAATAAGGTTCTGTCGTGTGTTACCTGTGCATTCCGATCCGATCAACACTTTTCGCTCAGGGTGCTGTTTGTCCAGGTTGACTTCATCTACCTCCGCCTGAGGGGGTTCGAGATACTCTTGCAGGGGTAGGTGAAGGTTCTGTAGTTGCTATGCTGGAGGGCTCGCTGTCTTCTTCAACGCCACTCTGTAGCAGTCTTTGGCCTCCCTCTGATCACCGCTGATCTTCTGTACTCCCCAAGGCGTGGGGAACTTCAAACACTGGTGGTAGGTGGAGGTGATTGCTTTCATCTCATGTATCCACGGTCTTCCTAGGATCACATTGTAAGTAGAGGGACCGTCAATGACCAGGTACCTCACTTGCTTGTTTACGCCTCCTGCGTAGGTTGGAATCGTGATCTCCCCCAGGGAGTATTTTGTTTCCCCACTGAAACCCACGAGAGGGACTGCCTTCTTGCTCAGGTCCTCCTCGCTGAATCCCATGTTCTGCAGAGTCTCTAACATGATTAAGTTAACAGAACTCCCGGTATCCACCAGTATTTTCTTCACAGTGCAGTTCCCTATGGAGAGCGTGATGATTAGGGCGTCATGGTGAGATTCCGGAGACGGTTCCGCATCGGATTCATCGAAGGTGACGGCTGGGAGGTCCGGACAGCTGATTCTGCAGGAGTATTCTGGTGTGTCTCCCTTGGATTGGAAGGCGTGCCTTTTGGCTGCTGAATAAGTTAGGCCACACAATTCCGATCCTTCTGTGATCACGTTTACGACTCTAGTGCACAGCGGAGGGGGTGAGGGCAACACCTGATCTGCCGCATTCACCCTGCTAGAGCTTCTGGATATCAAATGATCCAGGTTTCCCTGATCGTAGTGGAACTTCACTTCTTTCCTGAGGAGGACGCATTCTTCAGTGTTGTGCCCAATGTCGTCGTGAAACTCGCACCTCTTGTTGGCATCTCGACGGTCGTTGGCATACTCTTGCCTCCTGGGCCACCTGACTTTGCGCCCCAACTCCTTCAGGGCCTTGAGCAGGCCAGTGAGATTGGTAGAGAACCCGTACTCACTGATCTTTGGTGGGAGTGCGGGACTCTCCCTCCAATCTTTCTCCTCAGATACTTTGTGCACGCTCCTGTCATAGGGCTTGGACCTTTCGCCTCTCTTCTCTGCGGGTGCCTTTCTGGAGACGTGCTCAGAACCATAGGAAGCTCGTCTGGGGCCCGAATCTTCTTCTAATCTGATGGCCGCCATTGCTTTGGTTTGTACATCTTCGAATGTAGCACATGGATACTTGGTAAGATCTTTGTAAAGGTCCGAATCCTGGAGGAGCCCTTGACGAAAGGCTTCTATGGCGGTGGCTACGTCACATCTGGGAATAGTCACTTTCTCCCTGTTGAACCTGTTGAGGAAATCTCGCGTGGACTCCTCGAACTTCTGCACCACCCTGTACAGATCACTGGTCTGCTTCTCCGGCTTCCTGCTGCTGGCGAACTGCTGGTTGAAGGCGTTGACCAGATCGGCAAAGGAGGTGATACTTCTGTTTGGCAGGCCTACGAACCAGTGAAGGGCCGCCCCTGAGAGGGTGGAGCCAAACCCCTTGCACATGCAGGCTTCCTTCAGAGGTCCTGTGGCGGTTACCACCATCATTTTTTGCTTGTACTGGTTGATATGATCCAAAGGGTCTGCAGTGCCATCGTAAAGCGTCATGGCTGGTGGCACAAAACCCTTGGGCACAGCAACGCCGGCCAGGTCGTCAGTGAAGGGCGAGTCGGCATAGCTGTCTCTGGCTGCTCTCTCCAGGGGGCGTGGCATTCCAGGGATTTTGCTGATCAGCTCTCTTAGCTCCTTCAACTCTTGGTACTGCTGGTCTGCAGCAACACTTGTCCCCGCAGAAGGGTTAGGAGCAGATGGAAAGAAGCTAAAAGGGGTACTCCCTGTCTGGGGTCCTCCAAGGTGGCGACTGATTGGGGGTGGAGGCGGAAGGGACATAGCGACGGCAGGCTGAGGCCGCCATCCTGAGGCCACCTGAGGTGAGGTCTGAGATGGCCAAGCTGTTTCAGGATAGGGACTGGCGACCACTGGATTGACCGTTACTCTCGGCTGCCACCCGGATGCCGACTGACTGGGGATAGGCGTCTGATCCAGCTCTGGCGGGAGGCGGTTGCTGACTGGGGTGTACACTCCTGGCGAACTTACCGGCGGCCATTCTGGTGCCTGACGAGCGGAGGTACCTGCAAAAGACAACGGATTAGCCTCCCGATTTTCAGGGTTAAAGGAAGGATTACCTGCGATGGGGGCAGATCCATGAGTCAAGTAGCCTAGCCCTCTGGGTATCAGGGCCTGACTTGGTGGTGCCAACTCCAAATCCAGCCTGGTAACCAGTTCCTGAGGGAACGACTTGGAGATTTGCCCGCTGGTGGCGGACTCTCTGTGGGAGCTTGGTGTTTCCTCAGGCGTCGTGAACTGGACCTCGGATGACGTCTGGACTGGTACAGGTGGTGGTCTTGACGCTGCCTTCATCTGGGCCTTAATGTCCCGGTTGTCCTTCTGCAGGCTCTTCACCGCTTGGCGCAGGGTGTTGATCCCCTGGAGTATCTCTGCCATGGGATCTGGTGCCAGCAGAGTTCTGGAGGCGTCTCCGAACAATCCTCCATGAGCCGCCGCCCTAGATGACGTCCCCCCTCCGCTGGTCGCGAGTGGGTTGGATGTCCTCGGCGCTGAGGACCCCTGAGGCGGTGTTGAGGCGTTCAGCGCTTGCCCTATCGCCTGGCTAACTGGAGTCGCCTGAGCGGATGGTGCGGCGAACGGGCTTGTCATCCCTGAGGAAGGTGTTCCTTCGGTAGACTGAGCGGAAGTGTTGGCGGGGTTTTGGCCGGATCCAGACATGTCGACACTTGAGTTACTTTGCTGCGCAATTTGGCTAGTAAACGATCACTCTGCCCCACGGTGGGCGCCAAATTGTTTTGGGTAAAAATTTACCGGGTTTCGATTCGGGTTGTGGGTTAAAGTGATCGAACTAAGGCCGACAGATTAACAAGTAAATTGCGCCAACGAAAACGTGAAAAGAAAAACGAAGGGACGCGAGAATTGGTGACGCGGAAACCCAAATGGGAAAAACCGCGGGGGGAGTCGGAATCCCGCCAAAGTATCAACTATGGAAGATTGGGAACAGTACAAATTACAAAGTATTGATTTCTGATTATCGTAGGCTAGTATCTTTTCGTAGGTTTTTCTGTGGTAGAGTTGAAGTTGCGTTGAATGATCCCCTTCAAAGTGATCGTTCCAGGTTTATAATACCCTCTTCTTCTGTTTCCTTGATTCCCTCCTGCTCTGGTGGGTTGGTTCCTTCCTTTTAGGAAGTTGTTGCTGACTCTTTCTTTGCTTGGGGTAGGGTTCTTCATTGGTGTTGGGTTACTCCTGGCCCGTCTCTGGACTTTGCTGCTAATCGGCCCAACATCATTACTGGGCTCAAATCTCCTTTGTAGACTTCCTCTTGTGTCAAATTCCTGACTTTTACGACTTTGACTTTGACCTTTGGACATTATTCCGTAGTTTCTTCGTATACGATTCTTTGACTTTCTGACCGGGGTATTCCACGTCATTTCTCAAGGGCGCGGATTTTGTCCCAAACACAAATCATATAGGTGAATCATGTGTTACTCATGACCATCAATTTTAAAATGATACTCGGTATAATGATTTATGTTGGTTAGTGTTTTTAATCATCATTTCTGGAGAAATGTATTGTTAAGTTTTAAATATTTACGATAATTCACATAACAAACTCTTATCTTGTAAATCTACTATTGAACTCCATTTTTGTTTAATGACTAATTTTAGAATTTCATTGATATTAAGCATAAATATACACAAAAGCTCAAAAACTTACACCTGGTTGTACAATGCTAGGTGTATAATCCTATTTTCCTAGCCCCGACAATGTCCACTCCATTAATAAATGTTTTTTAGGCGGGAAAACTTTTAATGATGATGCGACACGTGTCAATTCCTTGTTTAATAGTTTTGCATTTAGTATATACTCCCTCCTAAGTTTTTTTATCTTTCCTCTTTCCTTTCCGGCACTAGTTGGATTATCTTCTCTCTTTCTATTTTTGGATTGTACTTTAATCAATTTTTTATTCTTCCTTCAATTATTTATTATTTCCTTTACTCACAAACCTCACCATATTTCTACTTTATACCCCACATTACTTTATACTAGGAGGGAGTAAGATATTTTTACGCGGGAAAACTTTGAATAAAGATACGACATGTATCCATTACTTGTCTAATGGTTTCTCATTTAATATATACAACTAGTATAGACCCCGTGCCCAGCACGGTATATATAGAAGTTTAATTTTTAGTTGATTATTTATACGAAATAAATTTTGATTAGCAATTCATTATTTTCTCATATTTTTCATTTTAATATTTTTCATTATTCTATATTCTATATGATATATAGAATACTAAGGTACGTGTTGTATACCAATCAATTATATATGATTATATATGATAGTATAGAATTAACAAAGTCTATCAAAATCAATCACACAAATCCTTTCAGTTATACAAAATCAAAAGATTGATTGTCTTCTACAATTAAAAGATTGATTTTAAATAAAAAAAGATATACAATTATATCGTATACAACTAATTATAATAATATCTTCTAGTATAGACTCAATTAACCAAAATGTCATTTCTAGTATATTATTACCCTCTAAATATTATACTGTCAAAGATACTCAGAAATACAATTATGGGATGAAATATAATGTGATATAATAATTATGACATATATATGGATTATATGGCATAATATACGGAAAATAATATAGATGCATATGATAAGCATTATTTATATACATATTTGGATCCTCTTAATTGTTAGTTTTATCTCGGTTTTCGTGCTTAACTCGTTAATAATGATGCAATATGCTTTGAATGTCGATACTTCCGTATTTGTGTGTATTTTGTAGATTTGGATGCATTTGGAGCTAATAAGAGCATTACGGAATCGATAATTGAAGAATTCACATCTAAGCGTGGAATCGAAGGAAGAAGATGCGGAATATACGAAGAAACAAAAACCCAAGAAGGAAAATACACAAAACGAGATGAGAGAATGATCGCCTACACAAGGGTCAACTTCAAACGTTCATATCTTGAGTTCTACAACTCCAATCAAAGTGATTTTGGTGGCGTTGGAAAGCTCTTTCTCTTAGCTTTCCAACGGTATATTACACGTCCAATTTGAACAAGTAACGAAGAAATGAAAGCCGTTTGAAGTCGAGCGCGCGATGCTGTGACCTACAGCGCTACTCGATCGAGTGCCCCTACTGCACTCGATCGAGTGCTACTTCGTGAAGCTCCTGCACATATTTGGGTGTGTCACTCGATAGAGTGCCGTCGGCACTCGATCGAGTGCACCCAATCCGGGCCACGCGTCATTCTTATTTCGACTTAGAATTTGGGCCTGCTTTTGAGTCCAACTGATACTCTTTATATATCAGTTGTCTGACTCTTGTTTGGGACATCTTTTATCTTTTCTTTTACCTTCTTCTACACACTTTTTATTATCTTAGTTTTCTTAGTCTAGTTTACTTTGCGAGATACACTGAACCTAGTTCTCCGTCTCAGATCTTGAATTCTCCGGTATTATTATTCTTAATTTTAATTTCAATTTCAGTTTCTACTTTAATTTCCGTCTTAATTTATTCTTTGTATTGTTTTATAGTGTAGATTTATTATTGCTTCCGTAGATTAATTCGTATCGTTTTCGTCATGTTTAATTGCAATTCGTCTTTTGTTAGTCCGATTATAATTAATATGCGTAGCTAGATTTCATCTAGGGTTTAAGGGGATCGATGCGTATTATTAGGGTGATCGTCAATTGACCTGTTTCTAATCGTATAAACTATTGCCTGAATATCGTTTAAACTCTGATTAATTGTTTGATGCATAATTCAATTAATTAGTATCGCAAATTAGGAGCAGTAGATAGGTTTAACATACCGTACGGTGAGTTATATTTTTTGTGTTTTTTCTTACCTTTGTTTGGGGTAGGGTATTGGTTCGTTACATTGGCGACACTTTCCGTCCTCGTCAATTCCAGCGGGGCATGATGTGCAAGACTGATACCGTCAGTCAACATCTGTTCTTACTTCTGTTATCGTTCTGTGGCATTTGTATACCTCATTCTGTTTCAATTGTTTCATTTAATCGGAAATGTTTAATGGTATATCATGTCAGTAGGTATGTGATGTCTGTCGACATTACCTGATCGTCGACATCTGCTTGTAGAAGCTCTACAATGATTGAAGTGACCATATCTTCTGCGATCTCAGGATCAAGGACTCTTATTTGAACAGGTTCCTGTTCCTGTAGGGTGGTATGGCAACACAAATAATAATATGTGGCTAATCTAGTATATGTGAGTCGGAGACATGGTTCATGTGCGTTTTTTTATTGTGGGGGCAAACAGTTACCTTTGCAGTAATATTCTAGTCTCTGGCAAGTCCAAGTCAAGGAAGACCTTGGTCCCATATGTGGATTGTAATTGGTAATCTCCTACATCGGTGTTGTAGTCTTTGTTAATAAGTATGATATGTGCAACATTATTATAGGTAAAAAGATCAGTCAAATGTGATTAGACTAACCGTAATTAAATCAAAGCAATTTAACTAATATGATTTGTAACAATAAAAAACTTAAAACCAATTAGTTTAAAATGGTTCCTATGTGACTGCAAATCAAGATTCAACGGATACCTAATATTTATGTTAATAACATATTAACGCGTGTCCATTAGACACATGTTAAAAAAACCATTAACATAATACCTACATAATATTAAGTGACATTATAATATTTGGCTTTATTATACACTTTAACTAAGTTAATAACATAATATTAAGCCTACGTCCCCTTTTTATTGTCCTTTCGACTTTGTATAGTCGTACTAAACCACGAATTTATAAACAATCGAGACGACTGGAGAAGTACTGTTTAGTGCTAAGCCGAAATGCATAGAAATTAGAAGTAGCAGTAGTAGTAGATGAGTAGGAGTGAGGTTGAAAGAGGAGAAAAGAGAAGTACGGGTAGTACGTTGCTGTGTCAAAATATGTGCATCCACATACACATGTTACTTGTTTCATGTACATTTTTCTTGGCATTGAAGTTGCGTAGGTTTATGTTGCCTTATTTTCTCATATCACACAATACGGAGTAGTGAACAACTTTTTTGAAAATCATGGTTTTGATAATCATATGTGACAGACTCGAGCATGTAAATTTACATATATTCAAAAAGATGAATGATAAAAGTTGATAAACAAAAGTTTATTACCTTCATAATTTATGACCCTTGCAGATGTGATGACTACGACCATGTCATGTCCATTTTGCCGGCTAATTTCTTCTGTAATGTAGTCAGACGGATCACCCCATAAAGTCACGTTCTCTATTTTCCCCTGCATGTAGTCATTATATTGCGGTAAGTTAATTACTTTACACGTAGCTATATGCGTGGTGAAGGTGGTGAAGGTACCTTTCATCTTGTATTTGTATATGACGTAGATGTGTCCGACCATTTTTTGTTAGCACCTCCCTTTTCTCCTCGATCGTTTTCAGGAAGCCAACAACGTCTGCACCATGTTGTTAAAAAGAGTGAATAGGCAAATAGAGTGTTTAGATAGTAAAATTATTGCATTTTATAGTTGTAGACACCCACATTTTGACCGCCAGGTGTCTATAATAGTTCCCGCCAAACACCCGATGATGATCGGACGCAAACATGCTTTGATGGACTCGGTTATGGGCTCGTAATCATGGACATTTGGTTTAGGCTTATTACGGAGTACAAATCTTACAAAACCAACCTCAAATCCAGGCCCATTAGGTCGTTTCAAGTCAAATGAGACTAATTTGGGTCGAATACGGCACCAGGGGCAAAACCGTCTTTTAGCGACCGAGTCAAACCCGGTCAAAGATATTTCCCGAGACACACGGACCAACCGTGACACCTCACGCGTCCCGTTTGGACTCAACTTGTAACAGCCCTAAATTTTTCGCGACCAAAATAACAAACCGAAACGGAAAATTCAAAGCTGTTACTCCGCACTTAGCTCACAAAGCCAAGTGCAAGGCAAATAAAATGATATAAATCCAACGAAAAAAAGTTTGATAGAAATAATTGAACGAAGTAGAATTTCGATAATTAATTAAATGAAAACGTTGCAGCGGAAGACTTAAGTCCCACAAAATTCAAAACGGTTTAAAACAACTTCAACCCAATTCAACATAAATATAAATAATTTGGAGGTAAATGATAAATAATAAAATCCTTCATCGCTCAGCATCCCGAACCAAATGCACCCATGCAGCATATTAAGTGTACCTATCAACTGTACCCAAAAACACAAATAGGTACAGGTTCCAGTAGGGGAACGACCCAAAACAAAAGGACGTCAGCAAACCTGAGTAAAATTAAAGTATAATAAAATAAAAACGTTGAATAATAATAATTACTCCGTATTATATTTATAAAGAGTAGTTGAAAACAGAGGTAAAAATCATCGTTTCAATACCAGAACACAATACTTTAAAATCGTAAGTAGTCAAAATTAAAACCAACCAAAATATATTTTTCACCACCTGTGTGCCAAGGTCCTACCCTTGCACGGTCTAGAGGTATCACCTGTGCTAATAGTGCGCACCTCTCGCATTTGGACAATCAGTAGGATGATTCTGCCAAAGGAGAAAGTCTAACTACCTAGCAAGTGGGGGCCAGTTACCCCACTCAACTATAACTCGGGCCAAGAGTAGTTCAGTTTCGGGACGAAGTCCCAAGAACGTCGTAAACGCACCTTAAACCAACTAGACCAACAGAGCTCCCAGAGTCTGTTATAATTTCCAAAATTTTACCAAAACAATACCAATGTGTGACTCGTGTCACAAGTTCAATATCCAAAATATTACAAGTATCATCAAATTTCACCATTGATAAAATAATTTACAAAACTGCTTTAAAAATATAATTTAAACCGAACATGCTCTTTACTTAAATGTGAAAAGGGTAAAACGTCCTTACCTCTCAAGACGGTCAATCCAAGCTACAATTAATCCATAAATTATTTCTCCTCGAACCCACAAGCGACAAATAATATCACCCGAGTCAATAATTATCTATAGCCACTGAGTCTAACCAGATGCTCTTTTCGTCTCAAGACTCGAAAGACTAAAATTCCAATCCACAATTCTATTTGTCACGCTATTAACTCTATCGGACCAACGACCCATTTTATTCCAACCCAAAACAATAGCCTTATACAACTTGATATCATCCAAATTCCTACACAAATGCACCACACATGCCTCCACTAACTAATACGGAGTACTAATCATAAATTAATCATAGGCTAAATAATCCAAACTACGCTGTCAATGGAGTTGTTTTATTGTTTTATTTGGACAATGATAACTACGCTGTATCCACGCCTCTCCCTAAAAACAGACGTGGGAGAACCACACCCCTTCCAGAGAAGTGAGAGTTCTATGCCCCTTCCTTGGTAGATCAGAGGTGTAGATCTCCCACGCCTCTACCCAGGAGGAGAAGTGGGAGTTCGATGCCTCTTCCTGGGTAGAGGTGTAGATCTCCCACACCTAGGGCTGTGCAATCGGTCCGACCCGGACCGGATCCGGAATCGTCAAAATCCTTGACCCTGGACCCGGACCGGAAACCAAAATTCTTGACCCTGGTCCGGCCCGGAAAAATACCGGGTCCGACCCGGACCGGACCGGTTGACCCGGTTTTGACATTTACTGCTTTCTGCTACTGCTACTGCTTACTGCCTTGCTGTACAACAACTGATATAAGACCACATAATCTGATATAAGTATATCATAATCTGATATAAGACCACATAAACACCATAATCTGAATATCTGATATATGTAGATCACGAAAACAAAAAAACTCAAAATAAGACCACGAAAACGAAATAAGTATATCATAATCTGGAAATCATAAATCAAACCTTAAGAAATCAAAAAAAATAGTCAAAGGCGGAGGGAAGTGCAGCGGCGGTCGGAGGAGGATGTACAGCGGCGGTCGGAGGACGATGTGCAGCGGCGGTCGGAGATCTGCAGCGGGCAGCGACGGTCGGAGATCTGCAGCGGACAGCAGCGGTCGGAGGAACTAATCTAGGGTTAGGGGAAGTGGGTGAATGGGTGAATGAGTGAATTGAATGAAGGTTAGGGGAAATGGGTGAATTGATTAATTGAATGAATGAGTGAAGTACTGAAGTCAGTGAAAGAAAGAAACAGATGGGCCGATATATCCAAATGATCCAATAAACCAATTCACTGATTCAGGGTTTCTGGGTCTGGACCGGAAAAATCCGGGTCTGACCCGGTCCGGCCTGGAACCCGGAACCCGGTATCAATAAATTTCATGACCCGGGGACCGGCCCGGTTTGGAACATTCCGGGTCCGGGTCCTGTTATTCCGGTCCGGTCCGGTCCATTTTTCCGGGTCGGCCCGGTTTTTGCACAGTCCTACCCACGCCGCTACCCAGAAAGAGAAGTGGAAGTTCTATGCCCCTTCCTGGGTAGAGGTGTAGATCTTCCACGTCTCTACCCGGGAAGAGAAGTGGGAGTTCTATGCCCCGTCCTGGGTAGAGGTGTAGATCTTTCACGTCTCTACCCAGGAAGAGAAGTGGGAGTTCTATGCTCCTTCTTGGGTAGAGGCGTAGATCTACCACACCTCTGCCCAGGAAAAGAAGTAAAAATTTAACGCTCCTTCATAAGTTGTAACTCATATTTTTCACGCTTTATGATACGGGTTAGTCGCGTCACCGTAATCAAAATAATCCTAGATTACTACTAACGGGTAGTTAGCGGTAAGTGTAACACCCCGTTATTTTCCGAGTCATTTTAAGGCGTTACTTTTCTATTTTATTTAAATCGGGTCATTAAGTCGGGAAAAGTATTTCCGATGTCTTTATAAAACTAAAGTATTTTGGGTCGCCTTATTATAAATCGGTTTTGACTTTAAAAAAAAAAAACGTTACTTTATAGACTGACTTTGTATCGGGTTAAAATTTGGGTCAAATACAGATAAGGAAAGAAAGGACAAAAATAATAATAATAAAAGCTTATTCTATTTAAACCCCACGCCCTTTTCCAATTCACCTAATTCATCCAACCTTACTTCAACCAATTGCTGCAGCAATACTCCCTTCCTCTGTTTTCTTGCTTTCGGGTTTTCACCATTCAATCACCGTTTTTTTTTCCCTTGTAAGTTTTCTACTCTAATTCATTTCAATTTATTAAATCTTGTTTAGTGTATTGTTTTGTGTACTTTTATAAATCGATTCAGGTCTTAAATAAATATCATGGGTCGGAATTAAGGGGATGTTGTGTCAAACAATTTGGTTATAGGTGTTGATATCAAATTATTTCGATTGTATTATTTTGCTCGTGGATTAGTAATTGGTGAGTTGGGTTAGTTTGAGGGAGGCGTGGGCAGGAAGAGTAGTGCAGATGTGGGTTCTTTGATGATGCAGTGATGATGATTTGATGATGCAGTGATGATGATGTGATGATGCAGTGAGGATGATTTAAAGTTCATGTTGGCGTACTGTTGCTAATTTTGTTAGAATTAATTACAGTTGATTTCTCCATCACGTGGAGTTTAATTTATTTATCGAGGTATCCGGTTTTTGGTCAAGTAATTTGGATCGAGTAATATTTTACATTATCGAGGGAGTAAATAATTAGTGTTTTGAGGTTGAGTGGTTTCAGTGGTATAGATGAGTATTATATGGGTTAGACCGTTTTAATGTTAATTAGTTATTGAATTATATTTATATTATTGTAGCTTGTGGATTCGAGGAGAAAGAATTCTTGGAGTAATAATAGCTGAGTTTTGTCCGTCTTGAGAGGTAAGGACGTTTTACCCTTTTCACCTAAGTAAAGAGCATGTTCGGATCAAAATATATTTTTATAACGGTTTTGTAAATTATTTCGTCGATCGTTAATATTTTTATAATACTCGTAATGTTTGGATATTGAACCTTGTGACACTACTCACATATTGGTACTATTTTGGTAAATTTTTAGTAACTTATAACAGACTCTGGGAGTTCTGTTGGTCTAGACGGTTTTAAGGTGCGTCTAAGACGTTCCTGGGACTTTGTCCCGAAACTATTTTTGAGTGAGGATTGTCCGGCCCTCACTTGCTAGGGAGTTAGACTTTCTTCTTTGGCAGTTTCATCCTACTGGCTGTCCAAATGTGAGAGGTGCGCACTATTATAAGTCTAGCTAAGCACAGATGATTACCTCTAGACCGTGCAAGGGTAGGACCATAGCACACAGGTTGCGAAAAATATATATTTTGGTTGGTTTGGTTTTGACTATTCTTTTTATGGTATTCTGGTATTTAAACAACGATTTTAATTCTGGTTTTAGTTTGTTATTATTATGACTATTATTATTATTGTTATCGTTATTATTTCACTATTTATTATATTATTATATTTTTGCTCAGCTTTGCTGACGTCCTTTTGTTTTGGGTCGTTCCCCCGCTGGAACCTGTACCTATTTGTGTTTTTGGGTACAGCTGATAGGTACACGTGATTTGCTGCATGGGTGCATTCTAGTATCGGGTTATGCTGAGCGAGGAAGGACTTTTATAATTTAACTTTGACTACAAACTATTTACATTATTATTGAATTTACTGGGTTGCTATTGTTTTAAACCATTTTGGATTTTCTAAGCTTTAAGACTTCCGCTGCAACGTTTTCAATTTAATTAGCTATCAATTTCTATTTTATTTACTTATTATTTATCCTTTTCCTTGCATTTGGCTCGGTAAGATAAGTGTGGAGTAACAGCTTTGAGTATTCCGTTTTTGGTTTATTATTTTGGTTGAGAAAATTTAGGGCTGTTACAGTAAGCAGGGTTGATTCCACAGGGAGGCAGGTTGAAAATTATAAGTTAGTCAATTAAATTATCGGGTCACGATTTTATGGTTTGGTGAGCTGACGGTCTAATAAAATCTAAATAATCAAAATAAGAAAAGCACCAGAGTCTTCGGATCACCACGAATTAAAACAAGCATACATACGATTTCCAAATAATTAGTTAAGACGAGTTAAAGGATATCGACACGGTCCTCTCGGATCACTAGTCATCCTAGAAGTCACCTAACGGGCTCTCGCTACTTATTAGGGAATTCTATCGATTACAACGAGTCTAATCCGTTCCAGACTTTCGGTCTTAGGTCGGGATTTACAAGATACAAACAATCAATTACGGTCTATAATTAATTATTCGTCGTTATAATGTTGCAAGAGCGATTTAACTCGTAAAGGTCGATTATTCAGTTATCACATGTAAACTCAATTCAATTCGCAGTTCACCTAAACTCTGACGGAAGATTAGCTAAACATATTTACAGTAATCCTAACAAAATAAAACATGATGAAGGATGAAGGAGGATGAGAAAAAGCTAAAAATAAAAGAGGATAAAAGTTACAGGAAACAAACGGAAGGAAGAAAAAAAATAAAAGTTACAGTAAACTAAGACGGAGAGAGGTTAGGGAAGAAGAAGGAATTACCGAAATTGGAATAACTAATTAGAACGAAGACGGAGAATAATAATGAAAATCGAGTCTTGATTGAAAAATAATAAATACTGAAATCTCTGAAAATTAAATTCCAATTAAATCTAACTATTTACATGATGTGTGAATGAAAAACTGAATTACTGAATAAAAGATAGAAGAAGAAGATGAGATAAAAGAGATAAAAGATCATAAAATTAAAGCTGTATTTAAACTGCTTATGCCCTCCATAACTGTCCTCCCTTTCCTGCTATCTTCCAGCCCTTTCCTGCTATCTTCAATCCCATTAACTAGGTAGTGGGAAGAACTGAAGAGCGTAATAGGGGGAGTAGTGGGTAACGTCAACTGAATTAGTCTTGGAGTGGTATCCTATCCTGCAGACTTGGATTTTAGGCTGGTAGACTTGAGATCCAAGTCTGCAGACTGAGTTCAATCTAGGCTTCCAACGGACTTCTTCACAGTCTACGGACTGTCTGCTGCACTTTCTCAGTCTTCAGTCTATAGACTTGTTTCCGAGTCTATAGACTTGTGCTTTAGTCTTCAGCTTTATTACTTTCTTCTTCTCAGTCTATAGACTCACATTCTAGTCTATAGACTTGCTTCCTTCTTCTTGGTCTACAACGAATCGGTTTCAGAACTTTAAGATTTTTGATGCAATTTTTAGCTCTTTTAACTACTCGGTCTCGATTATCTGCAAAACAACAAAAGAATACCCGAGTAGCACATATGGGAGAAAATAGCGTAATCCGACTCCTAAAAATAATAAAACGACACAGAAATGCGTGCCAAAATAGGTGAAAAATCGAATAGGAACGGCACGCATCAAATCTCCCCAAACCAAACCATTGCTTGTCCTCAAGCAATCAAACACAAAATCCATGGGAACGGTATACAACTCAAAGCTGTTTACCCAAACTAGACTCGCTACAAAAACTAACTCAAGCTAGCGACACTTAGAAAACATGAACTGACTCAAGCTATGACATAATCAAAAGAATAACAGTGAACCGTCAACCTTGCTAGGCTTGTTATTGCCGGACTCTCGCGTTTACACTCTACTCTCATGAAGGGGATGTGGAATATAAATGTGAGATAGAGAGAAAGAAAGACACTCGCCTAATCTGCGACCTATAAACACATGCATGCAGTCTAATGTGATGACAATCTCTACCAATCAATTGCACATTCAAACTAATCGAGACCAAAAACACATATCGAGGCATAAAATGGTGAAATGGGATATGAGTTTAAGTGACGGGTAAGAAAGGATTATTAATATGGGAATGTCGAGGTAATAGTCAAGCTAGTCAATTCCAAACTTCCAAATTATACTGCCAAAAATCCCAAGTCACAAAACAGATAAAATCAAGCCGATTAACGACGACATTCTCCAAATCTCGCTTATTTCACCAAAGTCGATTCCATAATATTATCGCAATGAAGTATTGGAGTCCACAACTCATTTCTTTTTCCACTTTTCTTTTATTCTTTTTTCTTTCTTTCTTTGTTTTTTTTCTTTTCTTGGAACATAAATACAAAAACTGAAACATATATACACCAAACCGGCTTATTTCAACCTAACATCATTATCACCATGACTAGCTCGACTAGGTAGGCAATTTAGGATTGTGGTTAATATTGTGATGAAAGGATAGATCGATTTTTAAGTGAAAATTAAAAACGGAAAATGGAAAATAAAAGGGAATAAGAAAGCCTCAATACATGCTATAGTCATGACCCGAATGCACAAAGACTTAAGAGACGGACTTCACACTTATGCAATTTGATGTTACATGCGAAATAGGGAGAACTACTCTCATTCCTAAATAGACCGATCATGGATGTCATCGGGCTCATAAGGCTCTAAAACTCAGAATTTAAGTAGTTTGCCAACAATTTAAGCCAAGTTTATTCGTTCACTGAAATAACAATCGAGATATGCCATAACCTAAGACTCGATCAAGTAAACTAAACTATCGCTAGAATGAGAAAGTTAATGAAACGAGAAAAGAAGAGGCAAAAGCATTTTCATCATTGTTGCTTAACCCGTCCCGACTCCTAAAAACTCCTAAAATGCCTAAAAATTAAAATAAAATAAAATAAGATGCATGCGAAAATGCAGAAAATATGCAACTAATGCAAATTAGTTACCCTCCCCAAACCAAACAATACAATGTCCTCATTGTATACACAAATTGGACAACCGAAGAGAAGTGGAAAGTAACTAAAAATGCAAAACTAAAGAGTGAGGAGGAGAGGAGTACCTAATATATACAGGGAGTTCCCCAAACCGAACTCTAGTCATGGTCGGAGTCTGACGCAACTGTGGGCGATCGTGGTTTCCAAGCATCGGGTGCGGGTCTCGGGTCTGGCGGGTTATTTATCGTGATGGTGCCACGACCCGACGTAGCACTCCTAGTGACGACTCGACCTGCCGAACTTCTCCTAGTCGGGGTACGTCCTGAAACACTATTAACTGTTGGGTGGCGGATACGAACTCGACAATTTCGAAACCCGGGACCGGAGGAATGGCGGGCGATGGTTGCAGAATCACGGCCTCGGTTTCCGTGCCAGCTGGTTGCTCCAACTCTAATGATGTCCTGATTTCAGCCTCAGTTTCCGTGTGTACGTGCTGTCTTGACTTTGAATTTCTTTTCTTCGTTCGCGCGCGTTTCCTTGGTGGGTTGTCGTTTTCCATGATACCTGCAGAATAGCAACGAACACAGAACCCAGAGAAATAGCAGAAACTCGAAAAACAAAAAATGAACAGAAGTAAAACCAATCAAAACACAAAGAACAGAAGGAAATTCCAAGTTTGAAATTCCAGAATTGGAAGTTTGAACTCGGAATTCAGGGAACCCAGGCGTGAAACCCTAGAACAGCGAACCAAAAGGACGAACGGAATAACGGACGGAGCGGTGGTCAGGCGACGGAGAGTGGTGAGGATAGATGAAGGGCGATGGTGGGGCGGTGAGTCGGGGCAGTGAAACGGGCGTAGAGCAGAAAGGAGACGGTGGTGTTGGGGGAGACGAAGGTGAAGGTCAGGCGAAGTAGGGTGCGTTGGGTAGATGCACGGCGGGGTGGATGGAGGTGGCAGAACTGAGCGGCGGCGAAGAGGGTGGATGGAGCGGCGAGAGTGATTGAGGGAGAGGAGCGGCAGTGACGGAATAGAAGAGGGGAAAGATGATGGGTGATAGCGGCAGAGTGAACGGAGTAGAAGAGGGGAAACGGAGGCAGCGCGGTGGTGGAAGGAGGTTAGGGTTTGTGGTGAGTTAGGCGGTGGTTTGAATTGGGTGGGTAAGATAAGTCTAGACTTGGGTGAATAAGTCTAAAGACTTGGGGGAGTCTGTAGACTTGAGTGGATAAGTCTAAAGACTTGGGGGAGTCTGTAGACTTGGGTGGATAAGTCTAAAGACTTGGGTGAGTCTGTAGACTTGGGTGGATAAGTCTAAAGACTTGAGTGAGTCTGTAGACTTGGGTGGATAAGTCTGACATACTTCACTAGACTCATTCGGTATTCCGTAGCTCAGTAATCCCTGCACACAACTTTGGATATACATAAGTATCCTCGTCCTCACTCAATAAATGCAAACGACATTATTTATTTACAAAAACTAGAAAAAATACGAAAAATAAAAATACCCGGGTTGCCTCCTGGCCAGCGCTGGTTTTTACGGTCCCGCACGACCTTGATTCGGCCACTTCATCATTTTATTTTAAAAAACGAATCAACGCCCTCAGTAGCATGTCATATTCCCGAGCACAAGAAATATGAATGCAGATATACGCAGGTGATAGGATGTTAGTAGCAAAAGTATGAAATACGGAACAAGCCATCTTATCACGGGGTGGACAATCAATTTCCTCCTGAAACACTGAACTAATCTCCTCGTCAGCAAGACATAGAGAATCAAAGTTAAAATCAGAAAATAAAGTATCAGTGTTCATAGGAAAATGGTCAGTAATTAACGGCAGTGGGGCTGATAAACATAAAGGAGGAAAAATAAGTGGAGCGGAGGGAACAAAGGACAAAACCGTAGAAGGAGAGGAGACAACGGGCAAAGAAACCGATGACTCCTCTACAATGTCGTCCTCATACTCGTCCCATCGAACCTCAATATTGTCCTCGAACGTGTCATTTTCATATCGATCCCACTTGACCTCATGTTCCAGATCAAAAGGTTCTTCACGAACCTCATCAAATAGATTCTCGCAAAATGGAGCCGTGAGACTCGTGTAATAACTTTCATCACAACCTGTCTCACAGTCAAAACAAGGATTCTCAAAAATATTCACATCACTGTTCTCATCGACGGGTTCATCATTAGTCAAAGAAAATGAAAAACCGGGTTTCATGCTTTCTTCAGCTAGCCAATCGAAGTAATTTACTGCCTCGTCATAGGATTTGCTTTCGAAATCCTTACATGTAGAATATAAGTAGGCCTTAGTAGACTCCGTCATACCCTTCAGAACAGTAAGAACCAGTGTTTCACTAGTGAAATGTTTTCGTTGCAGAGAGCCAAGCCAGACGCAAAACCGCTGTATGTAAGCTCCAAAAGTTTCATCGGACTCCTGAGGAAAATCTATAACAATTCTCATAGAAACAGTGAGATCGGTCTCAAGGAATAAAAATTCCCCGAGACGAGAGATAAATTAATTAACTAACAAATAAATTTGCGTCGCCTCCCCGGCAACGGCGCCAAAATTGATACGGGTTAGTCGCGTCACCGTAATCAAAATAATCGTAGATTACTACTAACGGGTAGCTAGCGGTAAGCAGGGTCGATTCCACAGGGAGGCAAGTTGAAAATTATAAGTTAGTCA
This sequence comes from Agrostemma githago, assembly GCA_958450325.1. NCBI lineage: Eukaryota > Viridiplantae > Streptophyta > Magnoliopsida > Caryophyllales > Caryophyllaceae > Agrostemma > Agrostemma githago. Next base: position 66,976,372 of record OY288253.1, read on the forward strand.
ATTAAATTATCGGGTCACGATTTTATGGTTTGGTGAGCTGACGGTCTAATAAAATCTAAATAATCAAAATAAGAAAAGCACCAGAGTCTTCGGATCACCACGAATTAAAACAAGCATACATACGATTTCCAAATAATTAGTTAAGACGAGTTAAAGGATATCGACACGGTCCTCTCGGATCACTAGTCATCCTAGAAGTCACCTAACGGGCTCTCGCTACTTATTAGGGAATTCTATCGATTACAACGAGTCTAATCCGTTCCAGGCTTTCGGTCTTAGGTCGGGATTTACAAGATACAAACAATCAATTACGGCCTATAATTAATTATTCGTCGTTATAATGTTGCAAGAGCGATTTAACTCGTAAAGGTCGATTATTCAGTTATCACATGTAAACTCAATTCAATTCGCAGTTCACCTAAACTCTGACGGAAGATTAGCTAAACATATTTACAGTAATCCTAACAAAATAAAACATGATGAAGGATGAAGGAGGATGAGAAAAAGCTAAAAATAAAAGAGGATAAAAGTTACAGGAAACAAACGGAAGGAAGAAAAAAAATAAAAGTTACAGTAAACTAAGACGGAGAGAGGTTAGGGAAGAAGAAGGAATTACCGAAATTGGAATAACTAATTAGAACGAAGACGGAGAATAATAATGAAAATCGAGTCTTGATTGAAAAATAATAAATACTGAAATCTCTGAAAATTAAATTCCAATTAAATCTAACTATTTACAGGATGTGTGAATGAAAAACTGAATTACTGAATAAAAGATAGAAGAAGAAGCTGAGATAAAAGAGATAAAAGATCATAAAATTAAAGCTATATTTAAACTGCTTATGCCCTCCATAACTGTCCTCCCTTTCCTGCTATCTTCAATCCCATTAACTAGGTAGTGGGAAGAACTGAAGAGCGTAATAGGGGGAGTAGTGGGTAACGTCAAATGAATTAGTCTTGGAGTGGTATCCTATCCTGCAGACTTGGATTTTAGGCTGGTAGACTTGAGATCCAAGTCTGCAGACTGAGTTCAATCTAGGCTTCCAACGGACTTCTCCTCAGTCTACGGACTGTCTGCTGCACTTTCTCAGTCTTCAGTCTATAGACTTGTTTCCCAGTCTATAGACTTGTGCTTTAGTCTTCAGCTTTATTACTCTCTTCTTTTCAGTCTTTAGACTCACAGTCTAGTCTATAGACTTACTTCCTTCTTCTTGGTCTACAACGAATCGGTTTCAGAGCTTTAAGATTTTTGATGCAATTTTTAGCTCTTTTAACTACTCGGTCTCGATTATCTGCAAAACAACAAAAGAATACCCGAGTAGCACATATGGGAGAAAATAGCGTAATCCGACTCCTAAAAATAATAAAACGACACGGAAATGCGTGCCAAAATATGTGAAAAATCGAATAGGAACGGCACGCATCAAATCTCCCCAAACCAAACCATTGCTTGTCCTCAAGCAATCAAACACAAAATCCATGGGAACGGTATACAACTCAAAGCCGTTTACCCAAACTAGACTCGCTACAAAAACTAACTCAAGCTAGCGACACTTAGAAAACATGAACTGACTCAAGCTATGACATAATCAAAAGAATAACAGTGAACCGTCAACCTTGCTAGGCTTGTTATTGCCGGACTCTCGCGTTTACACTCTACTCTCATGAAGGGGATGTGGAATATAAATGTGAGATAGAGAGAAAGAAAGACACTCGCCTAATCTGCGACCTATAAACACATGCATGCAGTCTAATGTGATGACAATCTCTACCAATCAATTGCACATTCAAACTAATCGAGACCAAAAACACATATCGAGGCATAAAATGGTGAAATGGGATATGAGTTTAAGTGACGGGTAAGAAAGGATTATTAATATGGGAATGTCGAGGTAATAGTCAAGCTAGTCAATTCCAAACTTCCAAATTATACTGCCAAAAATCCCAAATCACAAAACAGATAAAATCAAGCCGATTAACGACGACATTCTCCAAATCTCGCTTATTTCACCAAAGTTGATTCCATAATATTATCGCAATGAAGTATTGGAGTCCACAACTCATTTCTTTTTCCACTTTTCTTTTTTTCTTTTTTTTTTTTTTTTTTTTTTTCTTTTTTCTTTCTTTCTTTGTTTTTTTTTTCTTTTCTTGGAACATAAATACAAAAACTGAAACATATATACACCAAACCGGCTTATTTCAACCTAACATCATTATCACCATGACTAGCTCGACTAGGGTAGGCAATTTAGGATTGTGGTTAATATTGTGATGAAAGGATAGATCGATTTTTAAGTGAAAATTAAAAACGGAAAATGGAAAATAAAAGGGAATAAGAAAGCCTCAATACATGCTATAGTCATGACCCGAATGCACAAAGACTTAAGAGACGAACTTCACACTTATGCAATTTGATGTTACATGCGAAATAGGGAGAACTACTCTCATTCCTAAATAGACCGATCATGGATGTCATCGGGCTCATAAGGCTCTAAAACTCAGAATTTAAGTAGTTTGCCAACAATTTAAGCCAAGTTTATTCGTTCACTGAAATAACAATCGAGATATGCCATAACCTAAGACTCGATCAAGTAAACTAAACTATCGCTAGAATGAGAAAGTTAATGAAACGAGAAAAGAAGAGGCAAAAGCATTTTCATCATTGTTGCTTAACCCGTCCCGACTCCTAAAAACTCCTAAAATGCCTAAAAATTAAAATAAAATAAAATAAGATGCATGCGAAAATGCAGAAAATATGCAACTAATGCAAATTAGTTACCCTCCCCAAACCAAACAATACAATGTCCTCATTGTATACACAAATTGGACAACCGAAGAGAAGTGGAAAGTAACTAAAAATGCAAAACTAAAGAGTGAGGAGGAGAGGAGTACCTAATATATACAGGGAGTTCCCCAAACCGAACTCTAGTCATGGTCGGAGTCTGACGCAACTGTGGGCGATCGTGGTTTCCAAGCATCGGGTGCGGGTCTCGGGTCTGGCGGGTTATTTATCGTGATGGTGCCACGACCCGACGTAGCACTCCTAGTGACGACTCGACCTGCCGAGCTTCTCCTAGTCGGGGTACGTCCTGAAACACTATTAACTGTTGGGTGGCGGATACGAACTCGACAATTTCGAAACCCGGGACCGGAGGAATGGCGGGCGGTGGCTGCAGAATCACGGCGTCGGTTTCCGTGCCAGCTGGTTGCTCCAACTCTAATGATGTCCTGATTTCAGCCTCAGTTTCCGTGTGTACGTGCTGTCTTGACTTTGAATTTCTTTTCTTCGTTCGCGCGCGTTTCCTTGGCGGGTTGTCGTGTTCCATGATACCTGCAGAATAGCAACGAACACAGAACCCAGAGAAATAGCAGAAACTCGAAAAACAAAAAATGAACAGAAGTAAAACCAATCAAAACACAAAGAACAGAAGGAAATTCCAAGTTTGAAATTCCAGAATTGGAAGTTTGAACTCGGAATTCAGGGAACCCAGGCGTGAAACCCTAGAACAACGAACCAAAAGGACGAACGGAATAACGGACGGAGCGGTGGTCAGGCGACGGAGAGTGGTGAGGATAGATGAAGGGCGATGGTGGGGCGGTGAGTCGGGGCAGTGAAACGGGCGGAGAGCAGAAAGGAGACGGTGGTGATGGAGGAGACGAAGGTGAAGGTCAGGCGAAGTAGGGTGCGTTGGGTAGATGCACGGCGGAGTGGATGGAGGTGGCAGAACTGAGCGGCGGCGAAGAGGGTGGATGGAGCGGCGAGAGTGATTGAGGGAGAGGAGCGGCAGTGACGGAATAGAAGAGGGGAAAGATGATGGGTGATGGCGGCAGAGTGAACGGAGTAGAAGAGGGGAAACGGAGGCAGCGCGGTGGTGGAAGGAGGTTAGGGTTTGTGGTGAGTTAGGCGGTGGTTTGAATTGGGTGGGTAAGATAAGTCTAGACTTGGGTGAATAAGTCTAAAGACTTGGGGGAGTCTGTAGACTTGGGTGGATAAGTCTAAAGACTTGGGGGAGTCTGTAGACTTGGGTGGATAAGTCTAAAGACTTGGGTGAGTCTGTAGACTTGGGTGGATAAGTCTAAAGACTTGAGTGAGTCTGTAGACTTGGGTGGATAAGTCTGACATACTTCACTAGACTCATTCGGTATTCCGTAGCTCAGTAATCCCTGCACACAACTTTGGATATACATAAGTATCCTCGTCCTCACTCAATAAATGCAAACGACATTATTTATTTACAAAAACTAGAAAAAATACGAAAAATAAAAATACCCGGGTTGCCTCCTGGCCAGCGCTGGTTTTTACGGTCCCGCACGACCTTGATTCGGCCACTTCATCATTTTATTTTAAAAAACGAATCAACGCCCTCAGTAGCATGTCATATTCCCGAGCACAAGAAATATGAATGCAGATATACGCAGGTGATAGGATGTTAGTAGCAAAAGTATGAAATACGGAACAAGCCATCTTATCACGGGGTGGACAATCAATTTCCTCCTGAAACACTGAACTAATCTCCTCGTCAGCAAGACATAGAGAATCAAAGTTAAAATCAGAAAATAAAGTATCAGTGTTCATAGGAAAATGGTCAGTAATTAACGGCAGTGGGGCTGATAAACATAAAGGAGGAAAAATAAGTGGAGCGGAGGGAACAAAGGACAAAACCGTAGAAGGAGAGGAGACAACGGGCAAAGAAACCGATGACTCCTCTACAATGTCGTCCTCATACTCGTCCCATCGAACCTCAATATTGTCCTCGAACGTGTCATTTTCATATCGATCCCACTTGACCTCATGTTCCAGATCAAAAGGTTCTTCACGAACCTCATCAAATAGATTCTCGCAAAATGGAGCCGTGAGACTCGTGTAATAACTTTCATCACAACCTGTCTCACAGTCAAAACAAGGATTCTCAAAAATATTCACATCACTGTTCTCATCGACGGGTTCATCATTAGTCAAAGAAAATGAAAAACCGGGTTTCATGCTTTCTTCAGCTAGCCAATCGAAGTAATTTACTGCCTCGTCATAGGATTTGCTTTCGAAATCCTTACATGTAGAATATAAGTAGGCCTTAGTAGACTCCGTCATACCCTTCAGAACAGTAAGAACCAGTGTTTCACTAGTGAAATGTTTTCGTTGCAGAGAGCCAAGCCAGACGCAAAACCGCTGTATGTAAGCTCCAAAAGTTTCATCGGACTCCTGAGGAAAATCTATAACAATTCTCATAGAAACAGTGAGATCGGTCTCAAGGAATAAAAATTCCCCGAGACGAGAGATAAATTAATTAACTAACAAATAAATTTGCGTCGCCTCCCCGGCAACGGCGCCAAAATTGATACGGGTTAGTCGCGTCACCGTAATCAAAATAATCGTAGATTACTACTAACGGGTAGCTAGCGGTAAGCAGGGTCGATTCCACAGGGAGGCAAGTTGAAAATTATAAGTTAGTCAATTAAATTATCGGGTCACGATTTTATGGTTTGGTGAGCTGACGGTCTAATAAAATCTAAATAATCAAAATAAGAAAAGCACCAGAGTCTTCGGATCACCACGAATTAAAACAAGCATACATACGATTTCCAAATAATTAGTTAAGACGAGTTAAAGGATATCGACACGGTCCTCTCGGATCACTAGTCATCCTAGAAGTCACCTAACGGGCTCTCGCTACTTATTAGGGAATTCTATCGATTACAACGAGTCTAATCCGTTCCAGGCTTTCGGTCTTAGGTCGGGATTTACAAGATACAAACAATCAATTACGGCCTATAATTAATTATTCGTCGTTATAATGTTGCAAGAGCGATTTAACTCGTAAAGGTCGATTATTCAGTTATCACATGTAAACTCAATTCAATTCGCAGTTCACCTAAACTCTGACGGAAGATTAGCTAAACATATTTACAGTAATCCTAACAAAATAAAACATGATGAAGGATGAAGGAGGATGAGAAAAAGCTAAAAATAAAAGAGGATAAAAGTTACAGGAAACAAACGGAAGGAAGAAAAAAAATAAAAGTTACAGTAAACTAAGACGGAGAGAGGTTAGGGAAGAAGAAGGAATTACCGAAATTGAAATAACTAATTAGAACGAAGACGGAGAATAATAATGAAAATCGAGTCTTGATTGAAAAATAATAAATACTGAAATCTCTGAAAATTAAATTCCAATTAAATCTAACTATTTACAGGATGTGTGAATGAAAAACTGAATTACTGAATAAAAGATAGAAGAAGAAGATGAGATAAAAGAGATAAAAGATCATAAAATTAAAGCTGTATTTAAACTGCTTATGCCCTCCATAACTGTCCTCCCTTTCCTGCTATCTTCCAGCCCTTTCCTGCTATCTTCAATCCCATTAACTAGGTAGTGGGAAGAACTGAAGAGCGTAATAGGGGGAGTAGTGGGTAACGTCAACTGAATTAGTCTTGGAGTGGTATCCTATCCTGCAGACTTGGATTTTAGGCTGGTAGACTTGAGATCCAAGTCTGCAGACTGAGTTCAATCTAGGCTTCCGACGGACTTCTCCTCAGTCTACGGACTGTCTGCTGCACTTTCTCAGTCTTCAGTCTATAGACTTGTTTCCCAGTCTATAGACTTGTGCTTTAGTCTTCAGCTTTATTACTTTCTTCTTCTCAGTCTATAGACTCACAGTCTAGTCTATAGACTTGCTTCCTTCTTCTTGGTCTACAACGAATCAATTTCAGAACTTTAAGATTTTTGATGCAATTTTTAGCTCTTTTAACTACTCGGTCTCGATTATCTGCAAAACAACAAAAGAATACCCGAGTAGCACATATGGGAGAAAATAGCGTAATCCGACTCCTAAAAATAATAAAACGACACGGAAATGCGTGCCAAAATAGGTGAAAAATCGAATAGGAACGGCACGCATCACTTTATCAAAGTGATTAGCTACGAAGCAATCGAGCCTAGGTTCGGGGTGTAAAATTTCTATGCCTCAGCCTGGGTTCGATTCTCAGAAGAAAAATCGATTTCTAGCTACGAATCAAGTATGCAATTAAAAAAATTACAACAAATAGAAATCGGTTTACCCTAAAGAACAGAAATTAAGAAATTATTTACCTTGGACTCGGAATTGAGATGACACGACATAATTAATTGGAGGGGGATTGCTTGAAACCGTTTTTCAATTTTTTTTTCTTTTACTGAAGTAGAGGAGGAAGGTAAAAGGAAGAAGATTGATAAGATTAGGAAGAAGGTGAATAAAGAGGAAGGTGAATAGCTAATAAAGTGAGGGGTAAAAGTGGTAATACGGTTAAAATACGGACGACGCTAAGTAAATTTATGGACGACAAGAAGTAAAAGTGTTTTAGGGGTGTTTTAATGATGCACGGTATATATATGATATTACGATATGATATATTTAGCATATATTTAGTCTTACGTATACTATTAAATATATGATAATATATATAATATTGGATTGTACTGTCAATTAATCAATCAATTAATTAGTATGATATATAGAAAAAGATTTATACTATTTTATGGTATAACAAAAATGGTAGCATCTACTCTATTAATTATACTATTTTATGGTAATATCTTTTAAACATATAGTTATTGATTGCAGTTAACATGCATGAGTAATTTAGATATAAGCCCAACCAATATATATTAAATAATCCAAAAGTAGGCCCATATGTTAGTAGGCGAGAAAATTTGGAGATTTGTTATTTGGTTAGTGGAAGGGAGATGATGATAAAGGTGTCTCTCATCCAGTTCAAAGGACTAAAAACACAACTCCTTTGTAAGTCATGTTACTTTTATTCAAGACCTAAACACACACATAACTCCTAAGCTTTTGTTAGACTATCTAGGTTCGGATTTCGGTTTTGGGTCATCCTTCGGTTTGGTTGTTGGTGTTTCGACGGTTTCTTTTGTTGTTCTCTGTTGTTAGGAGTGGGTCGGTCCCTTTGGGCCTTTGTCGCCTTTGTTTTGCTTGTGATGAGGTCGAGTTGACTTTGCATGTGGTCTTTGGCTTCGTTGAAGGTGGATATGGGGTTCTCAGCTACATTATGATCGGAGTATGATTGCCTTTGGGATAGGTCGGATTATGGTGTTGTGTGGTTTGGTTGTGATGGTGGTTCTCCTTTTCGATGAAGTCTTTTAGACATATTATGCTACTTTTCTTTTCCTAATAATCTCCTTCTTGAGGAGAATGTTTCGTACTTTTCTTTTTCAAGACGGGTTGATGAAGATCGTGGGCCCGGGGTGTTGGTATCACTTTGGTGATTATGGTCAAGGATATGGTTGGGGGTAGGGATGGCAACGGGCGGGTATGGGTCGGGTCCGGCCGGACCCGGACCCGGTCTTCAAAAGTTGGACCCGGACCCGACGGGTACGGGTAGGGTCCGGGTCCGTCATGGGTCCAATATGCGACAATTAAAATATATACGATTTATAATCCGACAATTTAAAAAGCATAATTAAAAGGCAAAATAAAATCAGTCATGCTAAGCTCCTTCCTCTATGTCATTGTGTTGCTGTGTAGTTGTAAAATACAGAGTAAACAATAAAGGATGGTGGTGGACTATAGAAGCAGTTGTATGAGAGACGTGGAAGGTATGGTTGGTGTGGTAGATTGGTGAAACTGGAGAAGGGAGGACGTTAAAAAGGAAGTAGCCAAAGTAGGGAAGTAAGGGAGTGTGTGAGTGTGTCTCTGTGTATATGTGTGTGTATACATACATACATACATATATATATATATAGAGTCGATATATATATGAGTCCCTAAGTCCTCATCTCATCCATTGAATGAGATGAGAATGGATGGACAAGATGCATCCTAGTATTTGCATTAAAAAAAAAAGAAAAAATGGAGATACTGCTTCCTAAAATAACTCCCATAATTTTAGGAAACAGTAACATCACATTCATTCACTCATTCATTCGTTCACATTCACGTTCATCAAAACCTAAAAAAAAATACTTTCAATATCACGTTCATTCATTCAAATTTGTGCTCGAAATCCCGTTACTATGAATTCAATGATCGCGATATCTTCATCAACTGTTGATAATCAATTCATCGACTATAACAATGGTGAGTTTCGTTATTGCTTTCGTGTTTTGCGTCAATTTTTATTCATCATCTTGATTAATTTGCGTCAATTTGCTTTCATGTTTTTCGTCGATTTTCATGTCGATATTGCTTTCATGGTCATTTCATTCATCATAGATTCATATCTGGTTCATTGCTCTCTTGTTAATATAAATTCCAAATTTTTATTATATTTGTTAAAATGTAGAATTTTATTCATTTGATTATTCATAGATTCATATCAATGGTCCATTACTCTCGTGTTATTGTTTTGTTTATTCTTTAGGTTTTTCTTAAGCTTCACTGGTACTTACTATTGTTTTGTTTTCTATTGAAGCAGACACGGCGTTGAAGTAACACACGTTATGAGTTACAGTAACACCTAATTTTAATTAGAATAACACAAAAAGGTCTAAGCATTATATAAATTTTACGCACGAACAAATATATGGAGTTATTGTAATGCGCATACTGTGTTACTTTAATATACGCAATATGTTATTTTAATGGCTAACCCTGTTATTTTAATGCACATAATGTTAACTGAATCTCGTGTTACTTTAACGCACTTCATCTGTTACTTTAGTTCTTTTCATCTGTTACTGTAATGCATTGGAGTAACAAAAAGGATTTAGAATACCGCCATATAAAAAAATAAAAAAATAAAAAAGAAAGATACTGCTTCCTATAATTATGGGACGTGATTGACTTCAAAATAGGAAACAATATCAAAGAATATCGCCCTCATTCAAAGAAATGTATTGTGTCATACTCTCATTTCTGATCATTATATGAATTTTTTGCACTAACCTATACCTGGTGTTATTTTAATGAACATTATCTGTTACTTTAATTCACACTATCTGTTACTTTAATGTCTAACCTCTGTTACTTTATACATGGTGTATAAGCATCCTCTGTTAATTGAATCTAGTGTTACTTCAATGCACTTCATCTGTTACTTTAATTCTTGTCATTTGTTACTTTAATCCATATTTCAAGTTCTGATTGTTTCTTTTTCGCTACGTTTATTGGCACTGTTATTATTTTCAGTAGAAGCAACAGCACATGAATGATGTAGGGATGTGGGTGAGAGTTTCCTCCATAAATAGGGCAGATCTTCAAGGACGTGGATGAGTCAGTAAACTTATATAAAATCTACGCATTGGCTTGTGGATTCGATGTGAGGAGGTACACAACGAAAAGATGGCGCGGTGGTTAGATTAAATCAAAGTTTCTGACGATGATGAAGATGAAGAAGAGGACGAGGAGGATGAAGAAGCAGAATTCTAAGTAGGATAGTATATTGTTAGAGTAACATACATTATTCGTTAGAGTAACATACATTATTCGTTAGAGTAACATATTTAATGAGTTAAAGTAACACAGATTATGAGTAACCACATATGTAATGAAGTTGATTCAGTTGGAACTCCTGTACCAATTCATTGATGTAAAATGAGTTAGAATAACACACATTATGCGTTAGAATAACACACATCATTCGTTAGAGTAACATACATAATGAGTTACAGTAACACAATTTATGAGTATAATTTGATTACCAATATCAAGTTCTTAGAGTAACAGGTGTGAAAATTTGGAATTATAATGGAGTTTTATAATTTTTGGTTTTGGATTATCCTTAATAGAAACATACATTTTGCAACGTACTGTTTTTGTAAGACACTATTATGTAACGTAACAGATTTTATGAGTTAAAGTAACACAATTCATGAATTAGAGTAACACATTGTATGAGTTAGAGTAACATGGCAGTAGCGAAATGATGATTTTTTTTTGTGAAAATGAAGATGAAACGACGCACTTGTTGTGTGATAGAAAGATGCAGTTAAAAATTTGATGGGAGACACAAGATTTGCATTAAGATAATTAAGGAGGAGAGAGAAAAAAAATAAAATATTTACCAAGATTTAGTTAGTTATTTCTTTAATTGACAAAACAATCTTAACCATTAATCTATCACTAATTTAAGGGTTGAGATGAGGACTCACGGACTCAATTATGATAAGTGGACTCACTTGATCCTTCCTCTATAGAGGAAGGATCAAGTGAGTCCTTTTATTTTTTTTGAGTCCATGAGTCCTATCTACAACCATTGATCTAGAGTGGATGGATGGTGGTGATTGATTCTAGTAATTAAGGCAATAACTAACATATTTTGGTAAAAATAAAATAAAATCTTCTCTCCTCCCTTAATTATCTCCAACCACTAATACACGTTACTTCCTCACATTCACTTTTTCCCTCACATTCAATTTTTTCATTCACATCCTAACTGAAACCCTTCACCTTCATCATCCCAAACACAATCACTCGACTTCCGTTTCTTTTCAAAACACACCCGCGCATCCTCTCGTCTTCAACTCAAGCAAGGCTACATTGAAGCAACTCTCTAACTTTAGCAAAGATAATCTTCAGGCGGCGTAATACAAGGTAACTCGCTAATACTCGATTGTTGTACTAAAGAACTAGGTTTAGTTTATATTCGTATCTGATTTCATTAATTTTCTCGCTAATTATTGATTGATTTACTTTGCTGCGTTTGTGCCCTATAATTAATTGGTTTCACTAAAGATTGTTGCGATATCTGGGTATGCATCTGTAGAGTTTAATTGAATTCACCTACTTCATACTATGCTTCTACTCTTCATACTTAGTCTATCATATATTGAATGTTACTCTAATGCGCATATTCAGTTACTGTAATAAACTTGAGGTGTTACTGTAAGGGGTTGTTCAGTTAATTTTACACATGTATGATGTTATTTTAAAGACGACCCTGTGTTACTGTAATGTACAAGACGTGTTACTTTTAATCCCATCTTTGCGTTACTTTGAATGCTAATAATCTGGTACATTTAATTGTGTAGACATGTTACTCTAATTTGCACTCTATGTTACTCTAACACTTTCTTTGTGTTACTTTAACACGTATCAGCTGTACATATGGTGTTTCTTTCACTCGTATCAGTTGTACTTTAATTTTATATACCAGATTAAACTGTAACAATAGTTGTACATAATTATTGTACTTTTCAGATGGCAAAAGGAAGAGACAAATCAAGGTGCGATCGCGGTTGTTGGATAACGTAGATAAGTATGTGGACGCGAGGCAAAAGATCATCGATGGTCCCAAGAGCAAGCCAACAAAGGGTCGAAAAAAATAACGTGTCTAACGAATTATGTCATCTTTTTCTAATTACGAATAATGCTTTGTATCGTTTTCGAAACTTGTTATGTACATTAGTATTTTGATTATCACCAATGGAACAATGCTGTGGGAATGAATGAAGTTTACACAATATACAAATGTGGTCTCATAATCATTGTGTTACATTGACGCATTATAACTGTTACTTTAATGAACAAATGATGTTACTCTAAGTTATTAATGGTGTTATTCTTTGTCTCATGGTTAAACAATGCTATTATCACCAATTACTCTGACGCATTATATATGGTTCTTAAAAAAACGAATGTTGTTAATTTGGTAAGGAATGGTTCTAATCCAAGTTATCCTCAGTTACTTTGGTATTGAATTGTTTAAACAACGTTGCTGTCCTAGTAACTTTCATGCATTATGTCTATTACTGTAACTAACGAATGATGTTACTCCAATAGACATGAGATGTTACTCTAACCAAATACACATGTATTAAATAAATATATAGTTAATTGCAACGTAGCACAGCGCTATGTGTAAAAAAATGTGTACAAAATCCAGTTCCTGTGTTTTATCAATATCCCCCCCAGAAACCGGCTGTCTCTGCAACCTGAACTCCCAAATTAATTCGCACAAGCTTTCCACATTTGCCTTGTCTTCTGCCCTTAGAAGTCCGTATCAGTGAAGCTTCAATGTCGTGTCCACTTCAACAGAAAACAAAACAATAATATCAGTGAAGCTTACGTTAAATCTGGGATCTATAGTATCACTGTATATCATGGAAAACCTAAATAACAAACATAAAACTATGGAATTTATAACAATTAACCATTGATATGAATCTATGATGAATGAAATGACAATGAAAGCAATATCAACATGAAAATTGACAAAAAAAAAGAACGCAAATTGACGCACGACGTATCCATGATTAAAAATTGAAGCAAAACGTGAAAAAAATATCAAAACTCACCATTGTTATACTCGATTAATTGCTTATCAACAGTTGATGAAGATGTCGCGCTCATTGAATCCATGGTAACGGGATTTCGAACTCAGATTTGAATGAATGAATGACGGAACGTGATGACGAAAAAAAAACTCACCATTCCTGTGCATTCGGTTCTTGGCAAATGCTACCTGCATAAAATTAAAACTCGTTACAAAATGATACTCGTTTTGTGTTACCCTAATTAATATTTGGTGTTACTGTAATTCATAACGTATGTTACTCTAACTAGTACACTACGTTACTTTAACAGCATCATCAAAATCCTTTTTCTAAACGTGCAGTGTTTTACTGTAATTGCAATTAAGTGTTACTGTAACTCAAAAGGTATGTTACTTCAATGACATTTCTGCATTAATATAAAACAATGCAATAGTATCAGTGTATATCATGGAAAACCTAAATAAGAAACATAAAAACCTGAAATCTATACAGATCGAGAGAGTAACTAACCATTGATATGAAACTATCATGAATGAAATAACAATGAAAGCAATATCAACATTAAAATTGACGTTAAAAAGTAACGCAACAATGAAAGCAATAACAACAATGAAAATTGACGTGAAAGAAATATTGAAACTCACCATTGTTATACTCGATCAATTGCTTATCAACAGTTGAAGAAGATGACGCGGTCATTGAATCCATTGTAACGGGATTTTGAGCACAGAATTGATTGAATGAATGAACGTGATGAAGAAAGGGTTTTTTTCTCACGTTTGAATGAATGAATGAATGAACGTGATGAATGATGAATGAACGTGATCAAGGGAGTTATTGTTTCCTAAATTCTTGGGAGCTATTTTAGGAACGTAAATCTTCCTCTCTTTTTTTCTTTTTTTTAAATGGATGCATCTTGTCCATCCATCTTCATCACATCCAATGGATGGGATGAGGACTTATGGACTCATATAGAGTAAAGGACTCATAAGAGCCTTACTATATATATATATATATATATATATATATATATATATATATATATATTTATATTTACACGGATCCACGGGTTGGGTCCGGGTCCGACTTTTAGGACCCGGACCCGGAACATTTTTGAAGGACCCATACCCGATCCGTACCCTTAGGGTCCAAAAAAATTAGGACCCGTACCCGACCCGTTAGGGTAAGACCCGCAGGGTCTGGGCAGGGTCCCGGACCCGTTGTCATCCCTAGTTGGTGGTGTTCCCTTTTCCTTCTCGTGGGATGGCTCTTTCCCTTGGATAGTTGGTCTTTTTTTTTGTGTAAATGTAAGTATATATATATATATATATATATATATATATATATATATATATATATATATATATATATATATATATATATATATAATCCAATCTTGCACATTCATCGATTTACAACCCAACAGCTAAACGAGTAGTCGATCAACATATTTGGAGTATTTACACGGTATATTATCTATAATAATCTTTACCCTTGCGCTTATTTCCTTCTTAACTCGCTCCATCAGACAGTGAGGGTGTTCTATCATTTGGAATAGTCGGCCATGATTTCTAACTCTCCAAATATGATACCAAACTGCAACAATACCTGCTGCATAAATTTGTTTCACCAGCATCGATTTTACTCTAAGCCTTTTCCACCAGTTTGCAGTATCATAAGCTGGTATGGTTTGTTGTACCCATACTGACAGCAACTGAAAACAACGCTGCACATAATTGCATTGGGAAAATAGATGTATATGTGTTTCGTCAGCTGCACCACATATAGCCCATTCCAACTCCTTAACAATGCTCAGCTTTGCAAGTCGATCTTTAGTGAGTAATCTATTGTGACTAATTAGCCAGGCAATAAAACCATGTCGAGGAAGACTAATCCGATTCCAGACCAACTTGTCCCACATTACTTCCTGCCCTTGACCTCGCAACCAATCATAGCCTATACCTACCTCATACGATGTGTGTTGTGCAGTGAGCGAAGGAAACAAGTTATTTGTGTAGAATATGTCCTTAACCCAGCAGATCTTCCTCCAAGACCAACTAGAGTTAAGGGGGGTTGATAAGTAGCCCAATCTCTATCTTTCAGATAAATGGAGTGCACCCATTTAACCCACTTATGATCCGCTTTACAAGTCACCCACCACGCATATTTGCCTATAGCCGCAATATTCCAAAGATGCAAGTTTTTTAGCCCCAATCCTCCTTCCCGTTTAGGACAGCAAACTCTTTCCCAGGCTATCAAGGGAGGAGATTGATAATGTTCACTTCCATTCCATAGATAGTTCCTGCAAATAGCGTTAATTCGAGCTATAATTGCAGATGGGATGATGAAGATTCGAGACCAATACATGTGCAGATTACTTAAAACCGCTTGCACCAAAACCAAACGTCCACTGTAAGAAAGCTTTCTCGCCCCCAATCCTCTTATCCTGCTAACCACTCGTTCAGTCAAGATGTGGCATTCTAGGACCGAAATCTTCTTTGGAGACATGGATAACCCCAAATATTTAAAGGGAAGATCCCTCTTGGTCAGACCAGTGACATTAATAATTTGCCCCTGATCAGCCGCCTTAATGCCATTATAGTATATGCTCGATTTACTTTGATTCATGATGAGCCCAGAAGCCTTTGAAAATATCGCAAAAGCCATCATTAACCATTTAACCGAGGGAGCATTTCCTTTACAGAAAAGCATCAAGTCATCTGCAAAACACAGATGACTGAGTTTGATTTGTTTGCACAACGGATGGAATCTGAAATCAGCTTTCTCCTGTATTACCCTTATAATTCGGCTCAAATACTCCATACATATAGTAAAGAGGAGAGGGGAAAGGAGGTCTCCCTGCCTCAATCCTCTCTTAGCTTTAAAGAAACCAAAGTTCTCCAAGGTGTAGCTAGGTGATGTGAGACACTCCATAATGACATCAATAAATCCAAGGGGAAATTCCAAAGCTTCCAACATTCCTCAGACAAAGGTCCATTCAATGGTATCATAGGCCTTTTGCATATCTATCTTCATAATAACTCGTGGGGAGCACTGTGTTCGGTTGTATAGGCGCACCAGATCTTGACATATATGTATGTTTTCTACAATCTCCCTCCCCTTCACGAATGCACTTTGACTCGGGGAAATGATCTCCGGAAGGATACTACTAAGTCGACCACAAATGACCTTGGATAAGCACTTATAAATGGTGTTACAGCAAGCTATAGGTCGAAACTGACCCACATTCTCTGGATTACTGACCTTAGGTATTAGCGTTAGCAATGTATTACTGACTTGTTTCAGCAATTTTCCATGA
Organism: Agrostemma githago; assembly: GCA_958450325.1. Lineage (NCBI taxonomy): Eukaryota > Viridiplantae > Streptophyta > Magnoliopsida > Caryophyllales > Caryophyllaceae > Agrostemma > Agrostemma githago. The sequence goes on from OY288253.1 coordinate 66,992,899, forward strand.
GTAATTACATCATGTACAGCTTCATACACACTTTGCCCTGTTATGTTCCAAGTATCCTTGAAAAACTGACTCGTATACCCATCAGGGCGTGGAGCTTTGTTGCCTTTAATGCTAAAAAGTGCTCTTCTGACCTCAGCCATAGTTACAGGTTGCATCAGATGTTGTCTATGCTGATCAGACAGAATAGGACCCCTCTGTACAGTAGGTTTATGAACAGCAATAACAGGTCTATTCTCCCAAAGAATACTAGTAAAGTAAGTGAGGAAGGCATTCTGAATGTCTACAGGTGAAGTGAGGGTATCCCCTTGTAGGTTTTTGATTTGGATCACCTTATTAGTGGCCCGTCGTTGCTTAATAGAGACGTGAAAATATGCAGTGTTCATATCCCCCTCCTCCAACCAAGTAATCTTAGCTTTCTGCTGCAAATAATTGTACCTTGCTTTATCTAGGATATCATACTGTTTGGATATAGTTCTTTCATGTTGTATAAGCGTAGCATCTCTAGGGTTGTAACACAATTTGCTTCTGGATATTATGAAGAGCAGTTTCCATGATATTAGCCCTATTTTCCACATCCTTGAACGTCGTTTTATTGAGATTTTTCAACACAGGTTTAAGCCCCTTCAACTTAGAGATAACCTGAAACATTGCACTTCCTAAAATTCTCTGCAGTAGACCACATATTGAAATACTTGAAGGAATACCTCCTCCTCCAACCTAGCTGATCAAGAGTAATCACCCCCGGACAATGATCAAACAATCCCTTCGGCATGAAATTAACATAAGAATCAGGATAAAGACTTATCCATTCACTGTTTACCAACACCCTATCCAGCCTGCTATATACTCTAGTCTCTGGTTCATGTTTGTTATTGTTCCATGTGAAATGAGCCCCTATTGTTTTCAATTCCACCAGATTGCAATCCTGGACACAATCAAAGAAAGGCTGGATTTCCGCCCTGCTTATAGGAAGGCCAATCTTCTCTTCCCTACTTAAAACATTATTGAAATCCCCACATACAATCCATGGCCCCTGACTCTTTTGGGCATACTGTCGCAGAAAACCCCACAGAGGCATCCTCTCTGCTGGTTTATTTAGTCCATATACCATAGTACACCAGAAAAAAGTATCCACTCCTATTATATGAACCTTCAAATGAATAGATTGATCCTTCACATCCTCAATGCTAACCTGATAAATCCTAGGATTCCACAAACACCAAATTCTTCCCCCTATATGAGCACTATTATTAGTAGTAATAGACCAATCAGTGAAGATATTACTCACGTTAGGCCAATTATTAGTCTCAACTTTAGTTTCTAATAAACCAAAGAGATGAACTCTATTATTTTGCATAAACCATCTTATTTCCTTCTACTTCTTGACTTTATTCATGCCTCTTATATTCCAGAAACCTATATTATCCATGAGTGTCTAGGTTTAACTGCATTCCTCCTCCTTCATCCACAAACGTTTCCTTATTCAGACCACCACTAGTAGCTGTAAGCATCTCCAAGAAACTCAGCCCTTCTGCAGTGTACATCATTCCCCCATTCTGGTTTTTAGGAGGCACTTTAGTAATTGGCAACTGGCTATTAACTACCACCTGAGTAGCAGCAGGCGTAGCTGCAATTGTCACTGGCTTCTTCTCTATCACTTTATCATGGCTAATTCTGCCAACAGGTTTCCATCCCTGTTTGGGTTTTACTGTCTCAGCCTTGGAGCGGCATTGTATCTCATTATGCCCCATCCCCTTGCACCTATGACAAAAAATTGGTAACCACTCATACTCCACCTTAATCTGCTGTTCCACCCCATTTTCATCCAAAAAACGCACAACAAATGGAAATTCTTGCCCCAATTCAACCTCAATAAGTATCTTAGCATAACCTAAGAACTGTCGTAACTCTGTGGTTGGAGCACTGCGAACAACAGTCCCTATAATACCACCAATCTTGCGCAAACACTTAGTTCCCCAAAACTTAATGTCAAGGTTCATCAATTTCATCCAGATTGGAAGTCTCTTAACCTCATACGCTAGTTCAGCAGTAGCGTCCCACTTATGAATTATAACAGGCTTATTATCAAACATTAGATGTTCTGACAACATAGCTTGCTGCTGCGATGCAACATCTAAGAATCTTACCAGAAAAATGCCGTTTGACAGGAAAGATATCTTATCGATCTTCAAGTTCCTCCATATTCTGTGCAAATATCCTGATAGAACACTCCAAGGTGGGTTTGCTCCAACAACAAACTCATACACCGCGGTGCTCCAGTATTGCAGCTCCTCCTGAACATCTTCTACAGTTATCTGAAGCAGGGGAGGGCTATCTTTGATCAGAGTATCTCCCTCTCCCTCAATCTGCTCATCAATGAACTCATCCTCCAAAACGTCCTCCAAATTGACCTCAACCTCTTCCGGGACTATACGTCCCTGCTTTGAACTCTGTCCTACCTGTAATTTTTGTGTACTAGAAGATGATTTAGTATTGGTGTTACTATTTTTGTGTGTATTAGATGATGAACGATAGTTGGTCTTTTGTTCGGCTAGTTCATGTACTAAGTTGCAGAAGTTTTATCTCCACCTGGGACAGGTCTTTTGGCTTTGTTTACCCCGTTTTCTTTCTACATCCATGTGACGAAAGTGCAACTTGTTCTTGTCACTTACCCGTTCAGAGGAGTAGGCCGTCTATTGGATTGATCAACCATGAAGATGTGAAGTGGGCTGATGCTCGTGACACTCCGACTGCTCATTACCAACACTTTGCTTTTAAGCGCTGTCTTCATCCCTTTTATCCGTTATCAGCTTCATTTACTTGTATGTTATATTACATAGTATCTCGATACCTTTACAAAAGAGGGTGTACCTTTATACTAATTGCTCTGATTTGGTAATAGGATGTATTTTGAACCGTTGGCAAAAAAAAAAAAAAATCCTAAGCAAGTTCATAAGCCAAACCAAACCAAATCTAGAAATTTCAAATTTCAGACAAACGGAATACTAGCATTAACGGAGTATTTATGAATAAATAAATGATACTCTCATTGAAGTATAACGTGGCATACAGAGGGAGAGCTTACAAATGAAAATATATACAAGGATGCTCTGAACTGCCCCTGTCCTTGTCCCTGTCCCTGTCCCAGTGCTCTTTAAAATCTGGGACAGAAATCTGTAATAATCAATACAGTATACTCTCAAGAGTATGCTCAGAAATCACTATGCTTTTCCGAGGGCAATCCGCAGCTCAATGTTAAACATTCGAGTAACGTGTTTCTTGCATTGAATCATTCATCATCTGACAAATGGAGCCAACATCATCATGCCCAAAGAAGCCCATCAAATCCTATTTCCAAATTTGAAACTGGGCTATCCCCAAAGTCCTGCTCTGCTGAATTATTGTCTCCGAAATGGTCCAAGTAAGGCTCAGTTAGATCAGATGATCTTTCTGTAGGAATTCCGTAATCTTTCAGAATACATGATGAAGCAGCTGTAGCAGATTCTCGTTCCAATACAACCAGATAATTGTCTTCAAACTCAAAAACAAGGTACTTATCTTTGCAAGCTGAAAAGGAACGGGACGAACAAACAAGGAATTAACAAGGATAATGGTTTGTCAGGAAATAACAAAACAAAAAGTGCAGCTATTAATGAAATTTATGCCCCCTTACAATCAACCAAATGTGCTAGATGATGAATGTTTCTTATATGCTTCCCATTCAACTTAAGAACCTGCAGGCAGTATAAGTGTCGGATCATTGTGAAAATCCAAAAGTCAAATAAGCGTCCGCCCACTGGTCAAAGAGCTCACCTGTTGATTGCCCATGTCTTCATAGCCTATGTTTACTTCATTCGCCAGGACCTGCACGTGACAGTACACACTAAATTCCGAACCAAAAATCATCCCAGAAAACTTTCTACTAATAACAGTCTGGCATGCAATGTCTTCCCGAAGATACATCAAGAATAATAAAGCTACCTGAGATAGGATCACTATCTGTTCTCCTTTGAACCGTGCCAAAGAATACCTTGCCTTTGTCAATAATTTTAGCTGATAGAAAAAGACACAAAAGTCAGCTTTCACAAGTTTTAAAGATAGTAATATGCAAAGATTAGGTGCCTCATGGCTCCACGACTCACCCCCATCGTATCTTCACATTCCTCTCTGCCAAAAATGAAAATAGCAGATCAGCAACGTAACAAAGCCGTGAAAGATAAAAGTGAAGTACACCGAGACTATGGGAGGTCAACTGGAAGTTACTCTATAAGAGGCTCGGAAAGAGGGGTGAACACTAATCCAGCAACTATCAAGTATGAAGGCTGGTCTCCTTCAATGTGATATGGAACCTTTTAGAAAAGCAATGACACAATTGAGTCAAGATTAATTTTCACATCGAAGATATGATAAAGTTAGTAGCAAATAATAGGGTTTAATCACATACCAAGTGTACTCGAGGATTCAAAGCCGTTTGAACCTTAATAAGAGAACCATTCCTGATGATACCTAACTCGACAACATCACCTGAAAATCTATATCAAGACATTGGTCAATCTCTAAACACAGTATCTATCAGAAATATTTTATATTTTCCTATAAAACAGGGGTATTGTTCGAAGCAGAAGCTACAGTTTCAAACGGTATCTATCACTGTATTACCAAATGCATAGTCTTTACAGGCATTCACGACATATGTGGGAGAAAAATAAATTGAGCTGTATATTACTGCCATTTGTGACAGCAGTACATCAACTAGATGTCAACAACATAACCACACTCGTATACATCAAAAGACGCAAACGCTACACGAGAGTGATGTTAAGATGTGTTTGCACTTGGAGATGCATTGGTTTGGTGAAGCTACAAGACCAATCTAGTGCAGAGTACATATAGTCAGAAGACTCAGAACTACATGTCGTGTCACCAGTACAGTATGAATCCAATAGTCTAGTACTATAGTTGAAACATCCATCTGCAATTCTGCACGTGCGAATAATTACAGCTTTGTAATACCATTTATATTGGCCAAGGTTATTTTAGTAGCCAAATTTGTCAGAGTAGAGTTCTTACCAATACTTGCTAAGATTATACGGAGTACAATTTAGCTAGAAGATGTGAACAAATAACATGAAAATGGCTGTTTTGGAAAATCTAGCGTGACAGATTTACTATGTATATCCTCATACTAATGGAGAAGTCAATGGTCAAAGTCCACGTTTGTGGCCACCAACGTCAAATGACGACAATGAAGATGAAATTAATGTAGTACCACAGACGCCTACGTAGTCTGCAGCTATATATAAATTTGCATGAAGGACTCTATCCATAGAGATGATACATCTAATACTAGCTTTTGTGTTATAAAATCCACAAATGAGCTAAAAAGAACTAATATATCAATTTTAATCTACCAACTTCCTCTACCTTCTGAAGGAAAAAAATGGAGAGGAAGGTAAAGTCACATTACTTCTGACTTATTAGATAGCGGAATGCGATGCGCTCAGTAGATCGAAATGGCACCGTTCCTTCACAGCCAACTTGGACCCCATCGAAACTCACAATCACATCGCCCTGGATTAAGACATTGCAAATTTGTATCATTAAGGTTGTTGCAGTATTAGGGGCAGTTTTAAGGATGCAGAGTTCAACATACATAATTTTTACTAATTTAGGAAAGAAGATAGTGCAAAGGTAATGCCACACATGTATTTATCAAAGACAATTTCACATCATAAACTAACATCTTGCATCCAGTCACTAATACATAAAATAATTTTACATCTTCTGATGAGGGAAATTACATTCTGATGATATTTTGTCACTGAAGATATTTTGCTCATTCAGATCTTTTGGGTCATCCTTGTATCACAGAGAAGATAAAGCAGCTACTTTACCTCTTTTAGGACACTGTGTGCATCAGCAGTAGGTTCAACTCTGCGTACTAAAACCCCCTGAAAATCAATGAAGCCAAGAAAATGATTAAGCTACAGGTTGATACGCTCAGAATGTCCGGAACGCACGTCTATTTTCCTATAATCAATTAACAACATAACAGTTTTCAAAAGTCAAAAGAGGAGCTTAATTTTGGGTAACAATGGACATGTGAGAAATTCCTTCATTTCTTAAAATGAATCAAGATTAAATGATTAACCAACATTGTTATTATCTTCTGATATAATAATTCCATAGTATGGAAAACTTACTACTACCTCAATTACTGAATTTAATGGGCGCGGTGATGGTGAACGCACAACGAGCCCCTACCGAAGCAAAACATACATTATGTGGTTGAAAAGTGGTAAGGTCATTACTGTGTGAAATTTTGATTTTCACTTGATGAACTTGTGCAAAGACAATGTCAGGGAAAACGTTCATATCCACAAGTTCACTATACAAACCCTTAAACAGTTACGGCTTTTTGGTTTGATGGGCATTAATGTCAATGAAAGCAACTGTTAGCATTCAAATTAGAACAACCTCATTAGATGGAACTCTTAAACAGGAGCGTAGAGCTGGATTCTCCAACTTTTGCATCAAAACACCAAGGCAAGGGAAACCTAAATCACATCACTAAAACATGTTATTTAGCCTAACAACTGTAGCATGATTAGAAGAGTTTAAATGACAAATATTCTGAGGGCCTCAATGGATAACAAGATAAAAAGACTATTATACTGAAGATTGGGGTTCAATTTGCTGGGCAGTGAATAACTTCTCGAATATGGTAAGAGGATAATGATGTTTTCAGAGGATGAAAACGCAGCAGAGAGAACAGATCATCGCTAGTCATCTGATGAGATCCCAATCTATTACGGCACGGTGAGAAGACAATCATGCAATTAAAAGACAAAAGAGATCACATGTAGGATCTGTAAAAGAAGTTAATACAACTCATTTAGTAGTGGTTAAGTGGATCATTGTTAGTTGAATTATGGTGACAACAGAGGCGGATAGTTTGTCCCTTGTTGTCACTAAGTTTGCTTGTGAGTTTTGCAAGGTCTGAATCCAAAGTGAAGTGTGTTTGGGCTCAAATCAATATCATTAAGCATGATTGGGCCGACCTTAGAAGTGTCCATTTGTCCAGGAAGTTGGGCAAGAGTCTATCCGAGCATTGGAGAGACTGAAGAAGGAGCTTCAATGTCGAGCTCACGAACGAAGAGGGGATTCTGACAGAGGCGCTACCTACATTCGAGCAAGGCGCATGTCGGGCGCGGCTAAATCAATGATGTTCCCTACTTTTTTATTTAGCCCCATAAGGATTACGCACAAAGTTCAAGAAAAGATAAAAAGGGGTTATCAATTTACTAGTGGGGCACCACACCATCTCTCCTCAAATGATGTGGATAAATGGGTAATATAAAAAAAAGAAAAAGGATAAGGGCATTATGGTCATTTAACAAGGAAAATAATTGCCTTATTATTTTATTAAGCAATAAGGCTAACTAATAAGAAATCCCTAAAAGAAAAGTGAGGCTAACTGAAAAAGAAGGGAGTACTAGTTTTGCCCGCAGAGCTACCCGCAAGCCATGTCGTCTAAAAAATCCTGAAAACTAAAGGCATGCTCGAACCTTGTTCGAACTTTATTCAACTTACACAGCTCATGCCTTTGAGCGAGTAATCCTTCCCTTCGTTGTTATTTGACTCATTTTGTTTCAATAATTTTAGGCTTTTGTATTCCATCTTTGTCCATGCTTAGTTACTACCTAAGCTATTTTTCTGCTTTAGTTATTATCTTATGCATTTCATTAAGAACCCTTGAGTATTAGAAGACCATTATGCAAGGCTAATGCTCTCGTTCTTCCTTCAACAACTACTAAAGCTACGGAAGTCCTATATCAGTACATTGTCATTCTGTTACCTATGGAAATTGCATGCCCGTGCACATGTTCGCATGTTTGTGCAAATGTGTCTGCTGGCAGGATGTATCTTCATATAAAATGAATCAAACTCCGACTTGTAACTCAGTTCAGTACACAAGATAAGATTATGTAAGGGAATGACAATTTCAGAGTTTTCATGATACAGAAATAATAGAATGGAGTGAAGACCTGTGTACTTTCCGTTCCTCTCGTAGTCAGTTAAAAAGTGAGACACCACTGTCGTTGGAATGACGTAACCTATATTCTCTGTATCATCTGATCTGAGTACCTAGCAAAAGAATAACGTAGCAACCTTGTCAAATCATTGGAGTTTCCACGTGATAAAAAAGTGCACAAGGAAAGTCTTTAAGAAAAAGTGTTAGGATGACACAAGCTTTCTAGAAACTGAGTATCTTAATTTCTTTGAAATGTCAAGTTCCTGTATTTATTAGTGCCTTTTCCACATCATTCCCCATCTTTTATCTCATATCCCCCTCGATATCTGCATCTTTGGTACATACAATGCCTTACATCAATTTGAACTTGTCCATCCTCTATTTCAATGGATAGGGCACAATTGACTGTGGTGTCCTAACAAAGGGGTGAAATGAGGCTTAAACATGATCTTTACCAAACCATGATTTTGGATAAAAAGCTACGGAGTATTAAAACTTTTAACTTCAAGAGTTGTAATATCACTGTACCTGAAATGCAATCCCAATGCACTCCCCCTGGTCATTAAATGCAGGGCCGCCACTATTACCTAAAGCAGAGGAGAGTTAAACACAAGAAAAATATACATCATGAAAGAGATCTGTATTTCAAGTTGCAAGAGGCAAGCGCTGACCAGGATTTATCGCAGCATCAATTTGTATGCCTAACAGATCAGATGAGCCGTGAGCATATGATGTGACCTGGATTTACAGATGATTAACAATACACAATTCATAAACTTGTAACACAAGATAAAATAGTGTCACCTCTAGGTAAAAACTTCAGCAATTTCTGTCATATACATTTAAGAAAGGCTATTATTAATCAAATAGACTCGCAATTCACAGAAGCCTTTGAGGCACTGGAGAAATGTTGATGTTGTATGTGCGGTAGAAGAAAATTTGTGGGAGCTAATAAGGAAGATATGATCGCTTACTTTACAGGAAAAGCATCAAGCATCCCAATCTGAACATATGTTACTCAGAACCGATTAAACTATCCAGCGTGAATGAGTTTGTCCCGAGGGTCAGGCTTGGTTATCTTTTCAAAGCTCTGACGTATTTGGTTTAAAATGAGGTGTCTAGGTGTTATACCCATATCAGAGAGTTGGAAGTACAACACACGTGAGCTTATATGAAGAATCAGAACATAGGTTCCAAGCACATTTATATATTACGGAAAATTCACATAGTACCTCTAAGGTTTGTCACTTTGCACGTGGTATTCCTTTTTTCAACAGAAAGTAAAAAAAAAAAAAAAAAAAAAAAAAAAAAAAAGTTTTTCAACAGAGGGAGCATATTATTTCCTAAAACTACGTGCAAAATATAAATGGGTAGAACATAGAATTATTGGTGATGATGTACAAATTTGGGCATTTGTATTCACAATCTGTACTTTCATCATAATTAGCACTTCAGAGTGCAAGCAGTCACTAATACACACTAAAGAGGGGATGGTTGGTGATGAAGAACATTGACCATGATTTATAATTTTATATGTATCAACAGCCAGCAAAGAATGTAGCAACATGCCATTTGGTTGACATCTCTTACCTCTATTCGAGAGACAACCCCCTTTGTTACAGAAATTGTATCTCCTCCAAGGGGATAACCTACCACAGTGACTGAATCCTGCCCGTGAAAATGTGAAATCATAATTAGTTTACAGTAATGATGCACATAGAACGAACCATTAAATATATGTTATTAAATCAGTGGCAGTAGATCAATCATATTGGAGTGTGGGAGTTCAAGGTCTGAAAAAACATCCATAATTCATGGTCATCTGAATTGGTGGAACTATAATTGTGGGGTTTTAAATATGCATGTTACACAAACAGACTTTAAAAAGTGTATGTGAGTTTAAAACACAATGGTAAAATTGCAAACATATGATCCTCTCCACATTTTTTAGTCACCAAGCTATGTTGATTAATAAGTAAACAAATTTTCAGGATGAGTGCGTGTATCTTTCTGGAAAAAAATCGATACCTGAAGATGTGGTAACCGACCAATGCTTAGTGGTTCAGCTCCTTTCCAAAATTCTTCTTTTTCCACAGTGAGTAAAGCAACATCGCAATCGATACCCCTAGCTAAAACCTGCATCGGAAAAGAATGCGAGGATGTGAAGTCCCAATTGTTCAGTTGGCATCAAATCTCCACAAACAACGACAAAACAAAAATGAATTGAAAAGGGTGACAACTTCATTCCTATGATCGATATTCACGCCTTATGTTGTTAATCAGAATGCAGCACATATAATGAAGAATATAAGCAAATAACCTTTTTTAAACTAATGCAGGGACAGGGATACATGACACTCATATGTACAATATTAGCAATTTATCATGGGATCCGGCATTAATAATGTGCCTACGTATTAGCCATACACACTGCAACTAGAATGCCGTAGATCAAGAAACAATCTGCCAGTTGAGCAAGGCATTTCACTAAGTTGACCATCATGCATGTTAGATTACTGCAGTCAAATTCTCCCTACTGCATCATGCTCAATCGTCTTGCGAAAGGCTAACCTTTTGGAGAAACTTGTTCTCAGACACTCAGCCCTGGCTACATTTAATACTCCCTCCGCTTTTTAATGTTGTCCCATTTCCTCAATATATGTGAGGAGTACTTTATTAAAACGGGGCAAACATTAAAAAACGGAGGGAGTATATCTTATGAAACTGGAATCATGAAGCAGATTTGTCAAATTTATATAACAAAGAGGTTATGACATGCAAGATAATGTACCACTAAAACACTTCCGGGGTTAAGTTTCCGTTTACATAATAAAAAAATTGACTAAGATGTCATTAGAGGACTACATGCATTCTTTATCTCTCTCCTTGAAACACTTACTGCCTACATGCAAATGGATTATGTAATATGTATTACATGCCCGACGTGGAATCATAAAAAACTACGCATAAACAGCTGCAACAGCAATCAAGCAAGTTTTTTAGGCAGAATTACCTTGGCAACGTATTTCGTGTCATCTCCCCTTCTCTTCACTTTCACCTAGTCAGAAGAAAAAAACCATATCACTAAACTAAACTACGATGACGGTGATGGTTTTTAATTAGTTTTATATTAAATAGACATAGATGATAAAATATCTACAAAGCTGGTTAAATAAATATCAACACAATGACCGCGTCATGAATTGCGACGGCCAAGTTGAGGGCAATTTTGTGACACCGTTATCACGACCACGTTTGCGACCGATACCACAATTTAAAACCATACTTGAGGCATGGGGTAATGTTGTACTGAAACATAAAAATTCGATGAACTATCCCGTTGTCACAAAGATTAACCCTCACCTGTGTGTCGTACTCAACACAATGTGCATTTGTCAAGAGTTTTCCATCCCCTATCATGAAAGCACTGCAGAAGTTTACATAATGGCGATCAAATTTTAGATTGTCGGTGAAAGGAAAGGTAGTGAGGTGGTCACTGAAAGATCAGAAGATACCTGCCAGTGCTAGTAAATTGTCTTTGCTTTTGCCATGGTAGTGAATAATCAGGTGCAGTATGAGTACAGTATACCTAACAGTTCAAAGCCATGGACACAGCTTAGCGTTACAAGCCCTTGGTAAATAGAAACAAAATCCAACCATTGAATACTTGTATCCCTCCACCCCAAAAAATTTCTTTTTACCTTCCTATTTGATGGTAAATTTACCTTCTCACTTACTTCTCCTCTTTACCACCTCTTCCTACTTTCATTATTCTATCTTAAATATTCGTTTCAGTAATGACAAGCGTGGAACGATCAATCATCAATATTGGTTTTGGTGGTAACTTTGGGTGGTAAATTTTGGTGGGGGTGGTGTTCATCTTTGGGGAGACATGTAACTTCAAGTGGTAAATTTGGTAATTTGTTTAGGGGTACTATCTACTAATGATCTTACTCTTGCTTCTGGCTACGCTATTGGCCATCCTGACTCAGATACCCTCACCACCTTTTAGGCAGGAAGAATCCAACACCAGTAGAATTGACATGGTAACTGTGCGTGAAACTGATGAGAGTATTTTTTTTAGTTTCCTGTTTTGGTGGAGAGGTGCAACTCAAGAGGGGTTAAGGAGGGGCCAAGACTTGGGAAGGGAGAGGGAGATGAAGGGGAAAGGGACAAATGGCGAGATATGAGAAAATTGTGTGGCAGATGGCAACAAGCAACATGTAAGAGCAACAAGAACAAAATGAGCGAGCGACAAGCAAGTTGTTGTCTAGGACACCGGTTGCGGGTTTTGAATGCAAGCTGCTCTTCCCACAACGGTTATGAATTTGGTTTAAATGAACACTATGTCATTAAATTGTTCCTTTATATCACCAAAAAGAAAAAAATTCAAGTGGTGAATATATAAAATATGAGACTAGATACACTATTGACTATCGTAGTAATAAGTGTATCTCAGTTAGTATAAGTGTATTTGGAGTAGTATCAAGTGCATCTGGAATTGTAATAAGAGTATCTAAGGAGCTCGTACACTTCATAAACATTGTGTGCTCACTTCTCCAATGATATTCATCAGTTGCACAAATGCACATATACTAATATGATTGTGCAAAATTTTGGGGGACAAACATTTTAGCATTACCTTCACTACAGCATTCAAAAAACTTGCATCTTGAAAAGTTCCTGCCTCAGCCTGGAAAACAATTTCGCCCAATGAGCAATGCAGTTTTACATCAACAGCAAAGGAATGGTTTAGGTAAGAACTTTCATGTCAAGTGATTAATTAATGAATGTTTTACTTGATACAATATTCATTAGCTTCAACATTAGAATGACTAGGGTTCCTTTCTTCATAATGTTGTTTATTGAGACACCTCGTAAGAATTTGAAGAATATTTTAAAACAGGACACGATCCTCTCAAGAAACAAGCACAAATCTTTCCATTGTTACATTGTAAGATCATGATAGAGGTGTCCGTGAAACCCCATGAACTCCGAGATAAATTCATTTTTCTTGGCCTGTGTTACCTCAACTCTCTAGATTATCACATCCACTATGTTTCAACTATCTTATTTTATGATGTTCTTACGTGTTAATGAATTGTGTAGGTCAATCGCACGTCTAAATGTCAAAACAATAGTTAGTGACTTAAAGGCCACAGCCCACATGTTATTACGGCATAGACATAACAAGTTGGCCAAATCATGGCTAAATACTATAATTAGCCGACTTCATGGCCATAGAACCCATGCATTTACAGTATTACGGTATAGACACAACTATGATGAAACTGAGTAGACATGATATCGATGTATGTGTGTTTTTGTCAAAGCAAGTGATGTTGTAATATCCTGATGATCTAGAAGAAGCTTTGATGAAATTAAACACTGTAAAGCCTCTTCTAACATAAATGGCATCATTATTGAAACAACGCCAAATTGATAAATTGGTTCACATGGTTTTCAGAATGTTTCAATAACTCGGTAAAAAGGTGACTTAAGGGAGACTCAACTTCTCAATTTCACCATTTCATAATACAGACTACATATCTATATATGTATAAGCTAGTAATTTGTGGATTCATATCAAACCATGGAAGTTTCCATTAATTAACTTTCAGAAAAGGGTATCTTCCCAAAAGTTTCTTAGTCCAGATTCAATAAAACATATTAACATGAAATGACACGGTTCACATCAGATATGCATCCAGCAGTATGGTGAAGCTGATAAAGGCTACAAAGTATTTCACAAATTTAGCCATAACCATCACCAACTAGAAGTCTTTAGAATTACCCCATTTTTCAAGATTTGTGAAGAGTATTTTAAGCAAATGCAGCAATTCCTAAGAATTGAAGGGAGTAATACACACCACTTTTTGCTAAACATACTAGATGGGTCACTATACCTGCTGGTCCTTCAGTTCCAAGGTAAAACCTTTCTTGTCTTTCCTTGGCAAAGCAAGCGACTGAAACACTGTCGATCCGGATCTTCCCAATTCTTTATTTCTATCATCATTATAACCACGCGACAACTGATGTTCTCCTGTTGGCTTCCCGAGAAACTTCTTGCTGTAGACAACATCTGCCTGAAAGAAATTAACATCAATAAACTTGACAATACCAACGTTTAACAGATGACTTTCAAAAAGGTGAAATTACTATCAAATGGCTTGACAAAGGCCCACAACTCATATGCAGGGAACTCATCATTCTGCTCTTTGTCATTCTTTCAGCTTGGATTTTTACAAGGCTGTCTGGCTGTATAGTTTTTATGCGAGATTTAGTCATGTAGAAGGTGATGATTGTGAATGAACAATTTGAACAGAAATGAGCTGTAGAAATGACACCTTTGTTGTTAGAATTATGAGAAAGATTGATTATGAATTGCATGAATATTATTGATGAATAAAGGTTATATATATAGGACATTACAAGAGATACAGTTTGCCTTAGGGTAGAAGTATACAATAAGTAGAAGATTCTAAAAGATACAAATTAGCTAAACTAAATTATATCACAATCAATAATATGAGAAAATAATATCCTGACATATACGATATCTCTAATAACCTTCGCCAAGAAGATTAGGCAGCAATATATTCCACTGTTTGTGACATTTTTTGAACACATATATTGGGTCATTTAGTAGCTACTGATAAAGTTGTTCTGCAGCTCTTAGATTATGCAGAACAATTATGGACTTGAGCTAGCAAATCTAACAAGAGAGATATCTACCTACAAGATGTTTATTAGAAATATGAGCGCGCCCATACCAGATCACGCGCACAAAATTTAGCAAAGCCATTTTGGCACATATAGCATAGTTGCTTGATGAACTTAACCTTCATACTCATTAATATTATACACAAGTTAAACTGCTACTTTGTATTCCGTATAGGTTAGCCGTCAGCCAGTCAACACTTCATTATGAGTCAAGTGACTCAAGTCCGTCAACAACAAACAAACTCTCTATATTAGATTGTATACATCCTAACCTCCTTACTTCCCCATTAGTAGAAGCTTTCAATTCCAGAAACGATTGAAACCTCATCAAACTTATAAGTTATACTTCTTTATTTGTTTTATTTCTACAACTAGATCACCTCGGACGCCTGATGTTTAAAGTTTAAACCCTACACTAGAAGCCCGAATCCTCCAAAGTAGAATCACTCAACTTAAGTTATGTGAGGACATTATCCACACTAGCATGAAACCTAGGGTTGTTCACGTGAGGTTATTTATCCATCCATGTACATGTACCCATTGATTGGGCTTCAACCCTTACCCAAGGCCGTTAGTTTGGGCATTCTGTTAAGATGGTCTTATCTTGGTATCACAAAATATGTGCTAGGAATTATCTATGTTGATGGCTCATTTGGGATGGGAGTGATTATTGGGGAGAGGCAAAGAAGCTCGAATGAACTAGAAAATGGGGGAGAGTAGCAGTGGTGGAAGGTGGAATGTGTAAAAATGAGGACTTGAACGGAAATGTCCCCTTTTTATTGGGGAATAATTACATACCTCCCCTAAGTAATGCATTACCTCCATATGAAGGTGATAATTCTTCCCAGTTCCCCCACCTCCTATTTCCACCTCCTACTGCCGCCACCACCGTTAACCATTGTCCTCTTTCTTGTAGAACCATTACTCCCCTAATGAATACTAACATCGCAAGCCGAGTCTTAAGCCTAAAAACTCCTCACTAAGCCGAGTCTTCATGCATTTGAGCAGGCTTTGAATTGAGATGATCCTTTCATAGTAATAAAACCGTTAAAACAACCATAACCCCTATCAAAAATTCTAACGCTTCTCATTATGTTTTCCTAAAAATGGGGAGCTCAAATTCATTGACCAATTTTCACAGCAAAGTGAAAGAGACGCTCGAAACATCAAGCATATCCAACATTCAAAATTCAATACAAAATGCTTCCACTAGGATTTAATTCCAATTTCAAAGAAACCGGCGACAGAAGAAGCAGGATTTTTAGTAAGGGGGCAACTAAACTATAATGGGAGCAAACTACTAATGAGATAAGTAAGGTAGGAAAAATCCAAGATGCTTTTTTCGGCTCTCAAGTAGTCGCATTACAATTCCACTGGTCACAATAGCTAGACGAAAATGTTTTAACTAAAAATTCAAAATTCGAAACTTGGCCCCCTAACAGAGCAGCAATTAAATTAAAAGGTTGGGAAACCCTAGGATTTATCCCCAATATTGTAGAAGAAAGAATTACCTGAATAAAAGTAGAAGTATTAGCATTGGAGGAAGAATGCGTGACATTTCTAGAAAGGAGGGTTGAGGAGCGGAAGGAAGAAAGACGGTGAGAAAGAGGGAAGATAGAAGAGCGAGGTGTTTCAATGGAGGTTACGCCGGAAATCCAGCAGCAATTCAACGCCATTGTTGTTGCTGCTGCTGCTGTTTGAGTGAGTAAAGAATGTTGTGAAACAAACTGTCAACTGAGTCTGAGTCTGAGTCCTTCCTCTTATCTTCTTTGTTTGCACTTCACTTCCCCCGAATTCCTCCTCAGCAACACTTTTTTTGGGCCTCAATCAAACCAAATGCCAACCAACCAAAATTCTTATGGGCTTGTTTCTCAAATGGATCGGGCAGATCGAATCGAGTTATATATACTCGTACTTTATAATCCGGGTAAGTGGTGATTGATCTCATAACTTTGTCCAATTGTGAAATTAACTCCCACAACTTCTTTCAATTAGAGTGATTATTATGCCTCATAACTTAACTAATAAGTGAAATTAAAATCTTTATTAAGAATCTCATGAGAAATTCAATTTATCATATAACAAAAGTAAAAGTGATTATGTTTTTATGAAAAATACAAAATATTTTTTTAAAGAAAGTAATAAAAAAACATAAATTAGATTTTTAAAAATCAAAAATATTTTACGAAAATCAAATAATTTATTGTTTTTATATAAAGTGTAATATACAAACATTTGAACTTTTCTTACAATCAAGAATTCTATGTGCATAAATTTTTGAAATATTGAAAAATAAAAATATTTGAATATATTTTTTACCCTTTTATTATATATTTTACATTTTTCGTCATGAAAATCTTTTACTATTTGGACTTCTAATTATAACACAATTACCCGCCAAAATATTTTGCAATTGAATTTTTAAAAAAAAAAAAAATTGCAAAATCTGTAATTTATATAAAAAAAATTGTTGGATTTTCATAAAATATATTTTACTTTTTTTTATCTAATTTAAGTTAATTTTTTGGTTACTTTTTAAAACCTTTTATTTCAAATTTTTCATTAAAAAAATCTGTTTTACTTATCTATATAAAACTATAAAAAGCCATCCCCTCATAGTTACTTAATCTAACTTGCTTCAAGAGATCGACATGTGGCAGCCAAGTGCCAGCTCACCAAGCTTATTCCCTAACTAATCTACCCCTAACTAATCTAACTAATCTGCTTTGTCTTAACTAATCTACCCCTGTTCTTGCTCCCCTCTTCACCTCGAGAAAGCATCTTCCCATTTATTCCTCCATTAAGCCTCCCCTCCATTAAAGCTCCTTGCAGTAGCATCTTCCCATTTATTCCTCCATTAAACCTCCCCTCCATTAAAGCTCCTTGCAGTTACAATGGCATCCAATGACCTCAAGTTATTTGAGACTATTTATACCTCCCAAGTACATTCATATATGACAAAATCACGCCCTCACGCCCTCCCTTGCATTCCTCTTTTCGCCCCTCTGCAGCTTAGGCGCCGCCTTGCTCAAAAAGTTGCGGCCAGCGGCGTTCGTCGTCATCGGTAAGTAGTTGTACTACATCCTCAGTTGATCTATAAAATTTTTTAGGTTTTTTGGGACTGCTTTCTCTGCTGTTGCTGTTCTATTTGACTGGTATCTTTTTTTTTGGGCTGTTCATTTTCATTGATTTCGCTGCTTATTCGATTCACTATGATTGATTCCTGATTTCCAGCCAGCTCAGTTTGATTCATTTCACGATTTCTTTCGTTCAATTGGATTGATTCCTGAGATTCTTAGCTTCGTCTGCTGTTCAATTTGACTGCTCTGTGATTTTTCTGATGTTTAATTTGGATGATGCCAGAACTTAGAAGCTAGAAAAGCGATCAGTTCTTCCGTAATTCAGGCATATCTCGAGTATTTCTTGAACATTGGTGTTTTTTTTTGGTAATTTGATATCGATAACTTCCCGTGTTTGATAACTGATTAGTAAATTGATGATTCGTTTGGTAGAATCGAATTTTGCGCATTTGTGCTTGACCCTGAAAGTTTCATATTTGGATGATGTTAGAAGCTACAAAATCAATTGTTCTTCCGTAATTCAGGCATATTTCGAGTATTTCCTGAATATTGCTGCTTTTTTTGGGTGCTTCGATATCGATAACTTACCGTACTTCGTAATTGACGCGTAATTTGATGATTAGTTTGGTAGACTCGATTTCTGCGCATTTGTGCTTAATCCTGAAAGTTTTAGTTAGATTCCCCGCCATAATCGAGAAATGTCGTATTTGGATGATGTCAGAAGCTAGAAAAACGATTAGTTCTTGCACAAATCAGGCATATCTCGAGTATTCCCTGAATATTGCTGTCTCCTTTTGTTAATTTGATAATTGATGAGTAATTTGATGATTCGTTTGGTAGAATCGATTTCTGCGTATTTGCGCTCACTCCTGAAAGTTTGGTAGAAATTTGACGACCACGTATCTCCAGATTTTACAATGAGTTTCGGTGTAACTATTTTTCCATTCCCGATCATTTATTTACCTTTTGTGAAGGGTATTTAATTAAGGTTGAGGATGAAAGAACCCATCATTATCGATGATTTCGTAAATTGGTAAATTAATCTACTACTTAGGCCACCATAAATCCTACTGGTTGGAGTAGAACGAATATATGCAAATAGACATTCGGATTTTGGAATACATATTTTTTGCTGGAAACACTTATTTTGATCAGTTTGGCAGGCACGATTTTTGCGCATTTGTGCTTAATCCTGAAAGTTTTAGTTAGATTTTCCGCCATAATCGAGAAACGTCGTATTTGGACGATGTCAGAAGCTAGAAAAACGATTAGTTCTTGCACAAATCAGGCATATCTCGAGTATTCCTTGAATATTGCTGTTTTTTTTTGTTACTTTGATAATTGATGAGTACTTTTATGATTCGTTTGGTAGAATCGATTTCTGCGTATTTGTGCTTAATCCTGAAATTTTTATTTACATTTTCTGCCATAATCGAGAAATTTGATGACCACGTATCTCCAGATTTTACACTGAGTTTCGGTTTAATTATTTTTCCATTCTCGATCATTTATTCATCTTTTGTGAAGGGTATTTTTGGACGATGTCAGAAGCTAGAAAAACGATTAGTTCTTGCACAAATCAGGCATATCTCGAGTATTTCTTGAATATTGCTGTTTTTTTTTTGTTGATTTGATAATTGATGAGTACTTTTATGATTCGTTTGGTAGAATCGATTTTTGCGTATTTGTGCTTAGTCCTGAAAGTTTTAGTTACATTTCTGCCAAAATCGAGAACTTTGCCGACCACGTATCTCCAGATTTTACAATGAGTTTCGGTTTAATTATTTTTCCATTCTCGATCATTTATTTAGCTTTTGTGAAGGGTATTTAATTAAGGTTGAGGTTGAAAGAACACATCATCATTTAATCTATAATAGGCATTCGGATTTTGGAATACATATTTTTTGATGAAGACACTTATTTTGATCCAATCTATAATATTACGGTCTGATTCTACGCTCTGCATTCTGCATCGAACTCCTTACTCCATTACTTTTTGCGCCACAGCTTCTGTTCTTTCCTCGCTTTTCCTGTGCTGTTTTCCTTGCCGTTTACTGTGTTCTTACCTATTACTTACACACCCGTCCCCCTACTAGGCCACACCTCCAATGCAGCCACAACCACAGTTGGGGTTGAATCCTCACATTCGTCGCCTGTACGCTCATCTGACAAAGAGAAATAGGGAGTCGAGAAGAAATATTATGGCCGAAACGAGAAAAACCCGGCCTCCACCGCCTCCAAGCCGATCAGGAAGGGGTCGGAAGAGGAAAAGAATCAGCTCCCCGGATGGATCCACTGGGGGGGAGAAAAAGACAGCAACTGCGGCTTCCGAGTCCACGACCGCGTCCTGCGCTAAAAAGGGAGGAAACAATTCCGAAGTTGGCGAACCGAGTTACCCCCCGATCTGCTCACAGCCACAAATATCTACTCCCCTCATTGAAGGTTCATCCACTCTACTTCTCCGTTGCATCATACATTGTGTTCATCTTACTGATGCTACCATGCTACTGTTATTTCTGGTTATGATGAGGTCTGAGGACTGAGGAATTTGAGCGGAAAAAAAAATTACTCATAATCAGTAAATCGAGTCATCGCATATAATATAGAACGATCTTATAAAAGAGTTTATCGACTTTTACATTTTTAGATGAAGATGCGTGTGGGTTAATTTGGTGGGGATGAATAACTCATGGACGATGTAGACACACCTCTTACTTGCTGATCATCTATCACCTGCTTTTCCCCAAACCAGATTTGTGGACTTTGTAGTGCCCTTACATACAACAACATTGCTCATATGTTCTCATAATTCTATATAGATTGTGCAAATAGATTGTTTTTTCAACATCACTGTTTTACATAGACTGTACATTCATTTTCCCATATGCATATGTTTATATGCACAGCATCCCACTGTTCAGACGAGCCACAGGTAGGAGCTACTGTTCAGGTCGGGAGACCCGCACGAAAAACAGGTCGGAAGAACACAACAAAAGCAACTGCCGCCAAGGCCCCAAAGACTCGCCAGGCCGCTGCGAAAAACAGACCTGGACCTACTGACGTCCCGTCCAGCAGCCGCCCGTCGTCTTCGAGCACCAATCGTACCAATAACCAGCCCACAGAAGGAGAAGCTACAGGTACATCCCACTGCCTACTGTTTTGCTTCGATAAGACCGCTTTTACTTTTCACTTTTCGATTTTCTACATAAAATATCCGCCTCATTATATACTCCAAAAAAAATATGCGGGAAATTATACACCTACAATGTTTTTATAGACGCGAAAATAATTTCTACTTTTTAAAACAATTTCAGAATTTCCCAACTACAATCCCTAATTTTATCTTTTCTTCAACTTTTTCCGACGACGATACTCAGCAGTCCAGCCTTCATCCGAACCGCAAGAAACAAGCGAACCTGGCTCCACCAGCAAACCTGGACGTAAGCTCCGATACATAGAAACTACTACCATACCTTGCCCTATGCATACACCTGCTTACCATGTCTTTTTCACAGGGATTTTTGTTGAGCCTTGGTCCTTCAGCGGCCCTACTGAGACATGTGAGTACTGCGGCGCCGTTCTGTGGATAGAGGAGTCGGTGGGTAAACGTACAAAAACCAGTCGACCTAAGTTTAGCATTTGCTGCCAGAAGGGGAAAGTGAAGCTCCCTTTGCTTCAGGACCCACCAGACTACCTACAGGGGTTGCTAAACCCAAATGGAGGTCCTCGGTCAAAGAAGTTTCGCAAGCAGATAAGAACCTACAACTCTGGGTACGCGTTAACATCGCTGGCAGGCAAAGTGGACAACGCCATCAACAAAGGTCCCGGCCCATATTGCTTCAGACTTGGCGGCCAAAATCACCACAACATCGGTTCCTTCCTTCCACCAGAGGGGAAACAGCCCAAATTCATGCAACTATATTTCTTCGAGACTGAAGAGGAGGTCACACAGAGAATGAATTCTCTGGGACCTGGCGCCAGTAACAACCTAGACCCTGAAATTGTCCAGGGACTTTCAGACATGTTATACGAACATAATGTGCTGGCCAAGATGTGCAAAATGGCAAGGGAAAGTATCGATGAGGAAAGCCTCCAACCAGTTCGCATCCGCCTACACGGAGGCCGCAAAAAAGACGGGAGACAATTTAATTTGCCGACAGTGGACGAGGTTGCAGCTCTGATTGTAGGAGACGGAGAGATTGATACACATCCAAGGGATGTTATCATCCATGACCGCGCTAAGGGCCTGAAAAAAATTTCCGCGCTGCACCCGAGTTTCATGGCGATGCAATATCCCATAATGTTCCCCTACGGTGAAGATGGGTACAGACCTGACATTAAGCACAATGACGCCGAGACAACGACACGAAAGAAAAGAACCTCTGTGACGATGAGAGAGTATTATGCTTACCGTTTTCAGGAAAGGCGAAAAGAAGGGAGAATCATAGACGGCTGGAGCATTCTTTGTGGGAAACTGAGACAACAATATATAGTTGACGCATTCACGTCCGTCGAACAACAGCGGCTCGACTATGTTCGCAATAATCAGAAAGATATACGCAAATACTCTCTCCGTGGTCTTACTGATGCAGTGACAGCTGGAGAAACACTGGGCGCATCTATTGGGCATCGAATCATCCTACCCCCATCATTCCCTAACTGCTTCAGATTCGGGTTTCAGAACTACCAAGATGCCCTCGCTATATGTCGTTGGGCCGGACCACCTGATTTGTTCATTACTTTCACCTGTAACCCACAATGGAGAGAGATCAAAGAATTCCTCCAAGCCGTTCCAGGCCAACGTCCCGAGGATCGCCCCGACATAGTTGCAAGGGCTTTTCGAATCAAACTTGATCAATTAATTGAGGACATTACCAAGAACAACTTCTTCGGCAAAACACTTGCAGGTAACCCCCCAATTTACGCCCACAAGATTACTTATATTTTGGTTTATATATATACTATATTTATGTATGTAGCAGTACCTACGTAGTGTAGGTTAATCGAAGGAACTTCTTCCACCTCTTTATTTTTATATTCAATTTATCCTGAATTGTTTATGCCACAGGAGTGTAATTTATGATTGATGTATTTTCATGCAGTTGTATACACTATCGAATTCCAAAAAAGAGGGTTACCACATGCACATATTTGCCTCTTTCTACATCCAGATAATAAGCCCACCGAGCCTGCTGATATTGACAACATTATCAGCGCTGAGATTCCTGATGAAAAAGAAGATCCGCTCGGGCACGCCACCGTTATGCAATTCATGGTCCATGGTCCGTGTGGTGAAATGAACTCTCAATCGCCATGTATGATTGATGGCAACTGCTCCAAATATTATCCAAGGAAGTTCTGCAGCCAAACATCAGTTAGTGAAGATGGGTACCCAGAGTATCGACGACGGAATGATGGTAAAACATCGGAAAAGAGTGGTCACACCATTGACAATAGATTTATTGTGCCTCATAACATAGATCTATTGGTCAAATATCAGGCGCACATAAATGTAGAATGGTGTAATAAACATAGGTCAATCAAGTACCTCTTCAAATATATGTCCAAGGGACCTGACATGGCATTGGCAAAATTAGAAGAGATAAGAGGAAACCAGGACACTGGAGAGTCATCAAACAAGCCAGTTGACGAGATTGAGATGTATCTTCGTTGTAGGTACATATCAGCCTCCGAAGCTTCCTGGCGTATGTTTGCATTCGAGATCCAGTTTAAGCAGCCGCCAGTCCAGAGACTATGTTTTCACTTGGAAGATGAACAGCAAATCATTTTCGAAGACGAACAGGAACCGGAAGAGGTACTTGAAAGGGTCGGTGAAGCAAAAACAACCTTCACAGAGTGGATGGAAACAAATAAACAACACGAAGAGGCGCATGAGTTAACGTACGCTGATTTCCCACTAAATTGGGTATGGAATGCCGGGTCTAAGAAGTGGACAAAAAGGAAGAAACGACTGAAGCTCGGTAGAATATACTTCGCCCCGCCCACAGCAGGAGAATCATATTATTTGAGGTTGTTGTTGAATATAGTTAAGGGAGCCAAATGCTATGCGGACATTAGAACAGTGGATGATGTCATATATCCGACATTCAAAGATGCTTGCAAAGCTAGAGGTTTACTTGATGGAGATGATGAGTGGCATGTGGCGTTGAACGAAGCTGCAACTTGGTCAACACCTCGACAACTTCGAGAACTCTTTGTCACCATGCTGCTGTTTTGTGAAGTGTCAGACCCAAAAGCCCTGTGGGATGCACATTCGAAAGACTTATCTGACGACATATTGCATCGCCAACGCAGAAGGTTCGGCATCGGAGATTTAAGTTTAAGTGTTGAACAAGTTAAAAACTACGCGCTTTATGAGATAGAGCTGATCCTAAATCGTAGTGGTCGAAGCCTTAGACAATACGACGACTTCCCTTTGCCTGATGATGTCTTAATGCGAGACTCATCTAACCGCCTAATACTTGAAGAACAAGATTACGACGAAGAAACACTGCGTGAACAGGCCGACCTACTACAATCAGGTCTGAACACTGACCAGAGGCATGTGTACGACTCAGTACTGAAAGCAGTGCATCTAAAAAAGGGCGGTGTTTTCTTTGTCTACGGTAGTGGTGGCACAGGTAAAACCTATCTTTGGAAAACATTGATTTCCAGGCTTAGATCCGATGGCCATATAGTCCTCGCTGTGGCATCCTCTGGCATAGCTGCTTTGTTGTTGATTTCAGGCAGAACTGCCCACTCACGGTTTGCGATACCGTTGCTTCTCAGTGACAACTCAAGCTGCAAAATTGATCAGGGGTCGGACTTGGCACATTTAATTAGGAAAGCAAGTCTAATCATATGGGACGAAGCACCGATGGTACATAGACACGCCTTCGAGGCTGTCGACAGAGCGTTTAGAGACATTATGCAGCTTGATGATGGCATGGCGATGCATAAAGTATTTGGCGGAAAAACTGTCGTGCTAGGTGGGGACTTTAGACAAATATTACCCGTAGTTCCTAAGAAGGGGAGAGCAGATATTGTCGACGCTTCTATTAGTAGATCAAGCCAAATATGGCCACATTGCACTGTGATGAAACTTCAGAAGAACATGCGCATAATGCAAGGAAAAAGTGAAGAAGAAGCCGCGGAACTATCTCAATTCAGCAAATGGGTACTTGACATGGGAGATGGGAAGATACCTGCTACATCCAAGGAAGATGAGGATGAAAGTTCATGGATAAATATACCGGAAGACCTTTTAGTCCATCCGGGTGGAGACCCCATCGCTTCAATTGTCCACGAAGTTTACCCTCAACTATTGGATAATTTCACCAACCTTACATATTTACAAGATCGGGCTATATTAACACCAAGGAATGACACAGCTGAAGAGGTCAACAATTACATGTTAAGCCTCATACCGGGAGAAGAATATGTATCAAAAAGCGTTGATAGGATCTGTCCATTGACGAGGCATGCAAGTAATATGGACAGCCTATATCCAACTGAGTTCCTTAACTCCCTCAAGTTTCAGGGTTTGCCCAATCATGAAATACGTCTTAAGGAAGGTTGCCCGATTATATTGCTAAGAAACATTAATCAAGCTTCAGGAATGTGTAACGGGACAAGACTGATAGTTAGGAAAATACGGTCACGTATTATTGAAGCAGAAGTCATCACTGGCACCAACATCGGTACGATTGTATCAATACCAAGAATTGAGATGACACCAACAGAGACAAAGTGGCCTTTCACACTGAAGAGACGACAATTCCCTGTCAAAGTATGTTTCTCAATGACAATAAACAAGAGCCAAGGCCAGACATTTGCTAAGGTAGGCATATACTTACCCCAGCCTGTTTTTAGCCATGGTCAGTTATATGTTGCTGTTTCAAGAGTCACGTCACGTAAAGGCTTACGAATCTACATACCCAGTGAGAACGATAAAGATGGAGGCGCAAGAATGACTAAAAATGTCGTGTACAGAGAAATTTTTGCAGACTTGTAACAGCTAAATTCGAAGCCTTCTTTATACGTCACTTTTAATGTTTTTGTTATAGATCTCAAAGATAAGTAGATAAAAGGTTATCTTAAAATGCCCATGTTTTATACTTGTGCTATTTATATTGATATTCCAGTCGAATTGTGGTTTCGACTTATATCGTACTCCCGTCTTGCGTTTGTCTTACTGCGCCATCAGCGTATATTTTACGCACGGCCTTTGAAAGTAATGACAGAAGCAACACATTTGAGACACCACGTCTGAATTGGAAGCACACTAGGACAACACACTTGCAGCTTCGATTTTCGGACTGTTCAATTTTTAACACAATCCCAAACACTGATAATTATGAAAATTATAGCTTATCACTAAACTAGAATTTTATTGTGGTGCTTTTCTTTCAGAATGCTTACTAACAAGGGTGTTTATGATATATCAGCTCTTTGCTCCAATGAAGAACGGTACCCATCTAATCTTAATCATCTTATCGTCTAAGAGAACGCAAATAAAAAGATCTCATGTAGTTATGTTTTTATATTACAGGTTGTTCTTTGAAGCATGTGGTTCCTCTCACATTAGATTAGATGAGAAAATACATTGCTTTTCGTTAATTATTAGGACTTCTGCTAATTATTTACACCCGTCTAACATAAATGCGTTTCCCCAGGCTCCTTACATGACAAATGCAGAAGCCAATAACAGTACACATTCAATCACCAAGATATTTGTTGGATAGATGGAGAAGCAGGGGAGGCAAAATTGAGGGGTGAAATCCATTGTTCGGAGGATCATTGAAAGAAGGATAAAACAGGTGAGAAAAGTTTTAACTCACATTTGTAACTAAAATTTTGATGAGAGTCACTAAAGCTAAGTGAATTGCATGACATGTATGTCAAAAGACATTCTTCAGCTACGAATACAAATACGAGCGACGGGGATGGTCTTAGGTTGATGGGAGTAAAAGGGAAGCAGACCGCGGAAGGGTGGAGTACGATCGATGAACAGCTGCCTCCAGTGCCCTTAATCCAATCATCAAATTCAGATTAACAAATTACAGCTGCAATCCACAGGCACCCAGATCACAGAAATCAGATGTATGCAGTACATCATGATTGACTGAAGTAATTTGGCAATGCAATGAAATAATAATCGTAATGGAATGCGCTTAACAATGATAAATTCATAATCATCACCTATCATCTTAATCTCAGTATATTGATATAGTAATCGTAATTGATTGATTGATGATGATAGGAGTGGATTAATGGGTGACAAGAGAAGGCGTGATGTTGGATGCATTTATAGAGAAAAGAATTGGGAATGAGAAGAACCAAATTGGCACAGGTAAACTCTCCGCTTCACTGTTTACTTAGCTTATTCTGGTTATTAAAATTAAATTTGAGTAGTAATTATAATGTTAATAATTATAAATAGTTTAAAACCGACACCTTCAAAGTAAACATGATGATGTTTTTATTCAACACAACGAAAAACCAACCTACGACAACCAATCAACCTGTAGTTCAAATGTAATACAGTAGAAACTGAAACTTAGGCTAGACTAATCAATCAAGATAACCCATCTACCATTCTCC
Source organism: Agrostemma githago (assembly GCA_958450325.1). Classification (NCBI taxonomy): domain Eukaryota; kingdom Viridiplantae; phylum Streptophyta; class Magnoliopsida; order Caryophyllales; family Caryophyllaceae; genus Agrostemma; species Agrostemma githago. The sequence continues at coordinate 67,020,340 of OY288253.1, forward strand.
CAAACTTGACAGAGACGCATTAGAGACATCTCCCCTATTAAGACTTGATCATTCATCTCGAGATGGACACCATAGTAGCCAGGATGACTATACACATGCACAATTCTTCCGACGTACCACCCATGGAACACATACAGCTCGACCACATCATCTATAAAAAAAACGGAGCTGTTAATAAATGGCGGAAAAGGGCGAACCAAGTCTGCAACAACAACATCGCTTAAAGGGCTTATCCCACTCGAGTCGGTCAAATTGTGAAACTGCACATACAAACATCTGCTACCACCACAGCACACGACACAGCCACTGTAGTAACCACCCCAGAAACCCGCGTAAGGATAAATGACCTCCACTATGTCCCCATTCAGATAACTGTGAGCCATTTTTACAAATATTACCCTATATGTAAGGAAAATAGGAATTTACACATGTCATTACATTACATATTACATAAACAATCAAATATATAGTGCTATATCCAATTGAATAGAATTAGTAATTAGTAATTAATTTAATTCATAAAGTCGTAATTAATTACTTTCAAAATCAATCATCAAATCAATTCAAATTGTATAATTGTATAATTGTATAATAATTCAGTGAGAGCCTGATTTGAAAATAGAGTCCCATTTCAAATTTCAGTCAACTACATTTATTATTATTATTATATTTATACAATTCAGTAACAGCCTGATTTCAAAATTTACTCTCATTTCAATTTGTATAATTCATTAAGAATCTGATTTCAAAATATAGTCTCATTTCAAATTTCGATCAAATCAATTTACTTATTATTATTATTATATTTATATAATTAGTATATTTATATAATTACATAGGTAGATAGAATATACCCTCAAATTGTAATTAAGAGATTGATTGATTTTTTTTTAAAAAAATTGCTGATTTGGCACACACCACACTCTGAAAATAGCAGTTACAAGTACACAGCACAGCAGTTACGGAATTTTAAGGCCAGCATTAAACACAAATATAATGGCACTAAATGTGCACAAATTAATTACCTTCATACACATCCTATCATATCATATCATATAAATAGGTGGATAGGTAAATAGAAATGACAACCCACAAAGAATTACAATAAAATTCGTTGATTGATTGACTAAAAAAATTAAACCCAAGCAAGACTACAAAGTACCCATCAGAAGGTGATGATTAGATACGGAAGTTTTCAATTTTGGTGTTCAGATTGCCGCCATTGTCCTGCTAGCTGTTGCACCATTACATTTCTTTATTTCCACATTCCCTAACATTTTGTGGCCCTTATTTTCTACTTTGCTCCCCGCTGAAACACTCAACCTACTACCCTAACTGTCATTATTTCTTGTGATTAGCCATTTTTAACTATAGACAATGTCAAACATCATACGGCACTAAATGTCACTGCCAATTACTTAACTCATTTACGCCTCCGCCCATCTTATTTTTGACATATGCATTCATGCCTCCTACTTTTTACTCCCCATCCTAACTAATCACCTACTCATTCTTATTCTCACATGTGCAGGCCAGAAGACGGAGAAGAACAAAAACAGAAATGGCACCAATTATGACAACCATAGCCAGCTTACTCCCCTCAAAATCAAAGTACAAAATTACTGCAAGAGCAACAAGAATATGGGAGGTGAATCCAAACAAGACGGCCCACCCACTATCAATGGACTTGATTTTGTTAGATAAAGAGGTAACTGAGAGAACAATGCTTCGTTCACACATAATCTACAATATTCTAACAAAATGTTTAACAGGGTGACCACATCCACACAACAATACCGAAGAAATTTGTTAGCTCTTACAAAGACGAATTGAAGGAAGGCAGAGTATACACATTGCAGCACTTCGATGTTATAAAAAACATCCGCTCATACAGGCCTGTGAAAACTAATGACAATATCATCAGGTTCACCCCTTTTACATCAGTTGTCGAAGATGAAACTGCAAGTCAGGATATTCCACTGCACAAGTTTGAGTTCTTCCCAATAGAGAGTCTCCACGAGCGCAACAACAAGAACGATTATTTAATAGGTAGAATAACCTATTAAAATACGTATTCACATATACCATGTGCAGCCTGATTTAGGACTTTTTGGCGTAAACCTAACATATTTTATTCACGGCGCAGATGTTGTGGGATTACTGACAAACATAGAGACAATAAAAGAAGTGCGGACTGAAAACGGCTTCACACAATTAAGGCATATAGAGGTCATAAACGAAAGGCAAGCCATCATAAAATTTTGCCTTAATACAAATTAACCAGATGTTGCCGAGATAAAGTGTATATTTCCATTTCTGCAATGCTCAGGGACCAAAAGGTACGTGCCACTTTATGGGGAGATGCAGCCGCACTCGTGGACGAGGAAATGGCACATGACACCGGTTCGAAGGTCGTTGTGATAACGTCTGCCAGAGTAACGCAGTACGACGGTAACAACTAAGAACCAAAAAAAAATAGCTGTGATAAACTATGTACGCAACCTTCTAATACCCTAGAAATAAATACCGTTTTTGCAGGGGCTTACCAGCTACAATCCACATATGCCACAAAAATATACGTTAATCTGGGCATTGCAGAGACATTAATTCTGCAGGAAAGGTTCTCCCCTGATTGTTATGAACAAACTATGTTACAGTACTTTACAAACTTATCGCAAAAAATTTTTACACGTTGCATATATATAGGGACCCTCCGACTATACATGTGACGTCATCAGCCACCCCAGAAGAGACGGTCGAAGAGTTGTTGAAAAACAGAAAAACCATCCGCGAACTGCTAGAGATGGAAATTACAGATGAGAAAGAAGCATTTATATGCGAAGGCACATTAGTGGAAATCCACACGGACGTCGATTGGAAATATCAATCATGTCCGACGTGCAAGACAGGCATTCGAGAAGACAGAACGTGCGCTAACTGTGCCCAACTGATTTCCTACCCGACCCAAAGGTAAGTAACAATTAAATTAGGGCTCGCTTCAACTAAGAACGCTTACCAACTTTGTTCTTGCAGGTATAGACTAATGACCACAATAGCGGACGGAGACACATCCGCCCCGTTGGTTATTTTCCACAAGGAAGCAGAAAAGGTCATTGGGAAGCCAATTTCTCATTTGTTGAACTTGTATGAGAAGGTAATGACTTCAGAATTATTATTACTATTAATCCGATATTACGAGAGATCATACTGCACTAGGCACCTACTACGTAATGCTATTGCAGGACGATGGAAAAGGGAAAGTATTTGACATTCTACAGCAATGTGTTGGGAAGACATGTACTTTCAAAGTTAAGATAGGGGTAAATAAATTTGGGAATGAAAGAGAATTAAAGGTCCAGAAGACATTTCTGCCTTCCATGCATGAACCAACACTCACCAAATCCCTAGACAAGGTATATACGATTACTTCATTGGTTCCACACCAACTGCTAATAATGTCAATGATATTCACAACAGAAGCAAAAAATAACCTGCAGAACGTAGAAGGAAACGAGGGAAACAATACCGCCGTAGACTCGGCAGAAGACGAAATACTCCTCAACACTCCGCATACAACTCAAACTTCAAAGCGTCCGAAACAGTAATTACACAACAACTTACATTCACAAATAATCATTACATGTGCATCATTATGTAAATCGAGCGTAACCTGTCTACAATGTGCTGCAGGGATGACCCCACCACGAAAGACACAAACATGAATGGGATTAGCAAGGCCGGGAAGCGATTGAGGCCAACATCACACCACACTTAAGAGGAGAACGATAAAGAAACCTACAAGCATTGGTTGAAAAAATACTTACGTATTATTGTTACTTAATTGTGTCGTGCTATGTTTTTCTTCACCTACCACGAACTATATTCCATTTTGTTTAGCAAAATTTAGGGGTGTGGCTTACCCAGATTCCCCTATTCCTAATTTACTCGTGGTGTTTGCTGCCTAATTTACTCATCGTTTACATTTGCACAACTTCGGGTAACAAAACCAAACATTAAACATTTCCACTCTTTCACCACTTGCCCACTGCGTTGCCAACAAAACCTCACAAAGAAGACACTGCAGTAACGGAGAACGCACAAACACACCATCGCAAGCCCCGTGAATTTCACGGGCACGAAAACTAGTCTATATATAAAAGACATCCCAACAAGTTTTTTAAGAGTTTCTTATGAGTGACAAGTGGCAACACTATCTTTTTTTCATTTATTTGCAAATTGACTTTTGTTTGACCGGCCAAAGGAGAAGATTAAATGAGAAAATGAAGCAATTTATAGTGAGTCACAAACTGACTTCGACAACGAACTAACCCACGACATTTTTTTTGTCTCAAATCACGGCTCCGACAATCGTTGTTGCAAATAGTCAAGCTTGACTCAAAACCGCCACCATTCTTTTTAAAATGTAGGTTTATCTGAGTATTTTTCCTCTTAAAATTGGTTCAATTGGAGTATTATTAGTATTTCCTCTTTAGTTTTTGGTTGCACACAGGTGGTATGCGCCACCTTTTCTTAATGTACTCCGTATGTTAGTATAATGCACTCTACATGATTCGAGTTTAGACTACTTCACTGAATAAAATATGTTTGTCATTTGTAAAACATAAGCCCGTGACGATTCATCAAAGAAGATGTGTTTTGGGGAATTACTCAATATACAGAACAATATAAGATTCTGTAGAACAAAATCGCAACTTTCCAATTAGTATCCCAAAGTAAATTCTAAACCCTGATGTTTACTTAATTTTTTCCTTATCAGAATTTACTTTGAGTAGTAAGGAGTAATTATCATGTTACTAATTATTTAACAACTATGTCACGTTGGCACTACCACCACTGGACCACCCCACCCTATACCTTACGAGTAAATTTGTTCTCCTATTATGTTCGTTATTTTAGTAGTTATCATAAACTCAAACATAACTCGAAAAATATGAAATTGCAAGCTTTAAAGTAAAACATAATGATATTATCATTCAAGAAGAGAAAACAACCTATGATAAACAAACAAGATATGCTTCTCAGTACGTCACATAAAACAGGGCCATAAGAGTAAGTATGAAGCCAATTACATTTACAAATAATCGTGCTATTTGTCTGATTATGCTTGCCAAGTAACCAAGTATGTGTATCATCATCGCAGATATGAAACTGAAGAGGAAGAAAAAATCACGAAGGGGGAATACTAGAACTGCAAAGGTTTTGAGACAACTGTTACATACTATTATTGTTAGTTAAGGAGTCTACCAACAAAATTTGGAAAATTATTTACATACTATTGTTTTTTTTTTTTGCCAAAGATACAAAGTCCACCCTATTACAAAGTTAGAGCTACTACCATTAAGGTATGTGTGCTCTTTTGTATAGGGATCGAGTAACATCATAATACAACATATATATAACAAACTTAGATAACGGATACAAGGAATTAAGACCACTCCCAAGGACAGAGTGTTGGTGAAGAGCAGTGAGAAGGGTTCGAGCTTCAACACACTTCACATCTTGCTTGATCATTCCAAAAGACCGCCTACTCCTCTGAATGGTTAAGTGGGAAGAACAAGTTGCACTTACGTCACAAGGACGTAGAAAGAAAACGGGGAAAAACAAGTCAAAAGACCAGTCCCAGATGGAGATAAAACTCCTGCGACTTTGTAATCGAACCAAACACGCAAAAGACCAATGATCCAATAGACAATACCAACCAACGAGAAGGAATGAGGAACACCTCCCAACCACCACCGAAGCCGTCGTAACCACCAACGAGAAGCCAACACAAACAGGTCCCATGGTCTTCATAAACTCCTTATAATAAAACACCATTGTCCTCAAAGAGGAGATTATTACTAAATAATTAGAAAGTAGCATAATATAGGTAGACACATTCATTGAAAGATGGTGAACCACCACCACATCCAAACTGCACGACACCAAAATCCAACCTATCCCAAAGGTAATCACACTCCGATCATAAACACAACTAAAACCACCACAGCCAGCTCCTAGGAATCCTAGTACCACATGCAAAGACATCCTAGCCATCATCGTACACAAAGAACAACAACCAACCAGGGGCCAAAGGCAAAAGCCTTGACACCACCAACAACAAGGGGACCAACCACACAAACCAACGGAGATCTACTAAATAAACCGACGGACCAACGACCAAACAAACGCCAACGAAAACCACAAAAAAACGACCCAAACAAAAGACCAGAAGTCCGAACCAAGTTAGCCAAACCAAAGCTAAGGTGGAGGAGGGGGGACGAGGGGGAGGGGAACACCCAGCCGAGACTAACAAGAAAAGAACGGACCAAAAGAAGACTCGACGACAAAGACTAAATCGAATACCAAAGGGTGGGGGAGGGGGGCGAGGGGAGAGGGTGAACACCCTTTAATAGTCAACCTAGACCGGTATCGAGCCGACCCAACGAAAACCTAAAACAAACAGCTTCGACATACCGACGGGTGCGGGAAGGGGGCGAGAGGAAGGAGGAACACCCGTCAGTAGTCGACCGAGACCCGAAAAGAGAAACTGACCACTTGGCGAGGAAAAGTCGGTCGACGGCAAGCGAGAAGATCGACCACCAGAAGATAGATCGGAACACCCCATCAGACAAAAAAACACCAACCGTTAAAGGAGCACGAAAATGGACTAGGAAATCAGCGACATCGGTCAGGCCCGAGGAGCATGCAAACAAACATTAAAGCTGCGAAAATGAGAGGAGGGCCGGAGATGGAGCTATAATAAGCCCCATCTCCGGCATTGATTGAGTGATAGGAGGAAGATGGGTGGCGGCGACTGTGATGGTGGAGTATTAGGGTTTTCTTTTGGTTTGTTTCTTAGAGAGAAGATAGAGAATATTTGAGAGAGAGAGAGAGAGAGAGAGGTTTTTTGTTGCTACCCTTGAGTATGTATGTATATATGTATATTTACATACTATTGTTAGTTACCTAAACATCTAATACAAACGAGCCTGTATGCGTCATACTAGAATAATATCTCCTTTGGTCGGTCAAACAAAAGTCAATTTGCAAATAAATTATAATGTCGTGCGGGACTTAAGTTCTGTTATTCGATAATTAGCTCTTCTATAATTAATAAAGTATTTAAATGCTCGAAAGTGCATACTAACGTAACTTATGTGAGCAAAAATATTATATTGACTACATTAGGCTTAACAATTACTAATTCATTTTAATAAAGCAAAAATTACTCGATATAACTTATTCCGTCTCAAATTACCGAAGGAAGTTTATATTGTTCAATAATCCGTATTGACAAAAAGAAGCAAAATCATACAATTGCTGGACTAAAAAATTATTCCATAAGCCAAGACAACAAATTAGGGATATCATCTCCCTTCTTATCATCTCACTTCTTCTACCAACGCACTTAATCAATCAAATTCACTAGAAATTCATCATGAAACCATCATCATCAAGATTTTGCACAATGATTCTGGTAAATGAATTAAGTGTTTTTTTATTTAAAAGATTCAGTTCCATATCAAGTTAAGTTATTGAGGGTATAGATTTATTTTCTAACATGTGGTCATATTCTGTAAAATAAAAATATAATATCCGGTAAATATTAGTTTATTTTTCGATTAAAATTTTAGTATAAAAGAATTCAGACTATTTCAAGTAACATAATTTTTTGAAGATTATTATGAATACTGTTTCGGTATCAAACAATCACAGACCTCTAGCCGGGTACAGCCGGCAATCTCCTTCTTCGCCCCTAGTAAGCTCTGAGCTCCTGACCTGCACAAGGAGCACACAAGGGCCTCGGAGAGTGTCCGAGGTTGCCTCTCTGACGCTCAAGTCAGTTACGTGGGCAAAGACGTCGACCTAGGGTTATGGAGGATATAACTTAACTTTTTAGAGAGATAATGTCTTGTATCTATTTTGTGTCCCTTTTTCTTGTGGTGGCTCTCTTGGTATTTATAGGGCTGGAGTCGTACGGACTGTACTGCCGGCGTCTACCTCCGCCACGGGGGGCCGGTGTGGTTTGATTGCTGGGTGAAGTGCCCCTTTTGAATTGCCGGCTACCGGCTACCTGTGGTGCCGACCCCCATCAATTGCCCCATTGCTGGCTGCCTGCCGAGGGTCACCGTAGGCTGGTTCCAGCTATCAGTGCCAGGGTGAGGCGTCACAGGGCTGCTGGCGTCTTGTAGAGAATCCGTTCGCCTTCCCTATCCGTGGCTGTGGTGCCTTTTATAGAGGTAATGATGACCTTTACTCTTCCCTAGGTTGCTGGGTAGTTGTGCATTTAATGTGGTGCATGCATGGTATGTGTTTACTATATAATACCCTCAATTTCTTTGCCATTTCTGGCATCACTCCCCTATTTTATTCTTCACAAATTCTGCTTAGTCATGTCTTCTTCTTCTGGCACAACTCTCCCCCGTCTACTGTGGAGCATCCCCAAGTTCCTGCCAAAGCGTCGGAGGCGCTCCCCTTCTCCGGAGACTTCCAGACCCGTCTTCGGGCGCTGGGTGTCCCGTGGGCCCCCGTCGCGTCTACCAGCACCCTCCGCCGCAGCCTCTCCTCCTCCTCTTCCTGCTGGGGGGTTGTCGTATGTTCTCGTGATGGTGACCGCAGTCGCCGCCGCCGGAGGGCCAGGGTGCACTTTGGGATTTCTGAGCCGGACGTTGACCCATATTGTCCATCCTCGGGTGACTCCTCCGGCTCCTATTCTTTGAGCTGTCGTTCATCCGGACCATCGTGGATGGCCGGACCCTTATGCCCTAGTGATTCCTCGGGCGAAATGGCGGAGGGTTTTGATACCCTCCGTGGGATTCGTACCTCTCCTTCTTCTCCTGCCTCCTCGTCCTCGACTGCCAGTTCGGCTTCCTCCCTCCCTCAGGAGGATAATGAGGGGGAAGAAATGGATTAGGGCTCCTCTACTTGGTCGGACCTCGTTTTGCCGGTTGAGGTCAGTAGATGGGGAAGGTGGTCTGCTTTTGGCCGTGTGGTTATGTCGGTGGTGCTTCACGGGTGGTCCTCAGTTTTCATTTTGTCGCTCTTTTGCTTATTTTAGGTAGTTTTCTAGTCGGATTGTGTAGTTTTGGGGGTTGCCGGCCCTTTTTGATTTTGTTTTCCGAATACCGGCCTTGTATTATTGGGATGCCGGTTCCCTTTGGCTGCGGTTGTTAGGGCGTCTTGGTGTAATTTGGCTATTTATTGAATATGGACTCTTGTGTTTTGTGCCAAGATTACGCTTTTCCACTTGTCTGCCTCTTTCTTTGAGTTGTCTTTTCGTGTTCTGCACTCTTCAATTTGCATTGAATGTCATCTGTCTCCTGTCAGATTTTTTGTGGGTGGATCTAGGGAGCCCCCTTTGTATAAATAGGGGTTCTTTTCCTCACTTGCCCTCATTTGCACTTCCTATTCTCTCACTAAGAGCAAAGCATACCCCCTTTTTTGCCCTTTTCACTTCTTGTTTTTGTTAGGTCGCCGTCTCCTGCCGCATGAGTTCTAGTTTTGTCGGCGTGTTTAGGTTAGTCTCCTATCCCTTTTTGTCTTTTGTTTATTTCTTTGCTTCTGCATCATGTCCACCCGTTCCCGTCGGGTTCGTTTTGAGGAGGAGGGCGACGAGGCGATGTCGGCGTACGACGGGGTTTAGATCAGTGGATCTGGAGAGGCTGCCGGCGACGCGTCTTCTGATGCGTCTGTGGAGGTGGTGGAGCCTTTATCCCCGGTCCCTCTTCGGACCTTGCGTATTTATGCTTGTGGGCCTCTTCGAGAGGGGGTGACCTCCAATCCTGCGGGGGGCGGCGAAGAAGTGCCGTCTTCTGGCGTTTCTGGTGGAGAGGTGGTTGGGGGTAGTTCGATTATTTTACGCCGCCGCCTTCGAGAAGGCGCCCCATCTCACTGCCGTCCGGCCTCCACTTCTGGGCCGGCGGAAGGGCGGTTAGAGAATATTGAGAGTGGTGGCCGTTTTCCTCGTCACGCCCATACTTTGGTGGATGAGGATTGGCGCCAAAAGGTACTTAATGCCGACGACCTTGACGCCGCCAGGGAGCTCTATCCTCTGGGGGAGGGTTATGACTATATGCTGCCGGAACCGGGTCAGTCGGTTTGTTCTCCTCCTGAGGGTTGTGTGGGGGTGTCGGTGGAGTCTCTGAAGTTTGGTTTGCGTTTTCCCCTTGACCCTTTTGTGGAGGAGGTGTTCTGTCGTATGAACCTGGCGTTGGGTCAGCTGACTCCTCAGGCTTCTCGCGCCATCATCTCATACTGTTGGGTGTGCCGGTTTAGGAAGTGGAGGCCCTCGGTGGAGGCGTTTAGGTTTATGGTGCATCTCAAAGTAGTGTCGTCCTCTTCCTATTGGGCTCTGGGTCGGCGAGGCAAGTACGTTACTTCTTACCCCATAGTTTCAAACTGCCATAAATGGAAGGGCGCCTTCCTATATGTGCGCTCGGCTCGGCGATGGGTCATTCCTCGGTTGTTTCAGTCGGATGTCCGTGTCAACATGAAGAGTGATGAGGAGGTGGGGCGCTGTCTGGATTTGAGGGAATCCAGCCTGGGACTGCCAGATAGGGAGATTGTTGGTGCCTTCCCCGCTGTTATGAAGTGGATTGGTAGGGAGAGGGTGGCCACACCTTCAATCTGGCTGCCTCATTTTGACCTAATTTCGAGGAGCGATTACTTGGAACAGGTGGGCATGAGCGTTCCTGTCGCCGGCCCAGGTATCTGGCGACCAACCTACTCACTTGTGCCGTCCACTTTTTTGGATAGCAAGCAGACCCTAAATCCTTTGCCCATTTTTCTGCCTAATTTTGTAGGCAGCAGGCCGACCGCCTCTTGGACGTCTGAGGAGCTTGACTTGCTGGGATTAGATCCTTCCCTTCGCCCGCTCATCACTACGCCGCCGCCTCCTTCGTTAGACCGCCCGACGATCATGACCTTCCGGAAGTCGAGATTCGCCAGGACGAGGAGGGATGCTGCTACTCCAGAATTCGGGGATGTCCCTCTTCCGAAGAGGCAAGCCGTGGGGGCGCCTTCTGCTGTTCATGAGGTGGCTATGAGCGTAGCCGGCGTACAAGCCGATGTTGGGGCTTCTGAGGTTGTCACCTCCCCGAGGACGACAGGCTCTCCGGTTGTTACCGTGGCTGCCTTCCCGAGTCCGCCGGAGGCTATTGAGCCGCCCTCCGACCTGGGGGAAACGGTTATCCACCTGGAGGCTTCTCAAGAGCGGGATGTTATGCGTGATGTTGCCGCCGACGGTGACACGCCCCTCCCTACTTTGTCTGAGCTCTCCCTTTTTAGGATGATGGAGGGGGACATTTCGTCCGTTGATCGGATTCAGACTCCTGCTCAGTTGGAGAATGTCGATCGTGGCATGGGATAGGATCTTTCTAAGTCTATTCAAGCCATTATCAAGATCAAGAAGGCGGCGGAGGAGGGCGCTAGGTTGATGTCTCGTTTGTAGGAAGCGGAGCTGAAATTGGAGACGGAAACGCAGCTAAGGCTGGAGGCGGAGGAGAAAGAGGTGGCTGGTCGTGTGGAGTTGGAGGCTCTCCAAGGGGTCCACTCCTCTTGCGAGTCGTCCAGGAGGGCTTTGGAGGGTCAGTTGGAGGCTGTCTGCGCCGAGACGGCGTCTGCTCACACCGAGATGGTGTCTACTCGCGCCGAGATGGAGTCCCTTCAATCGAAGCTGGTGGCGGCTGAGCAGGACGTGGCGGCAAAGTCTAAAGAAATTGCTGAGTTGGAGAAGGAAGGTGGTGAGGCTTATATGGATGGGATGAATGCTGTTATCGCCTTGACGTCCAAAGCTCTTCTTGAGTATGACCCCAACTTTGATTTTGGTCGGTATAATCCGATATACAAGCGTCTTCAAGCTAAGGAGGAGGAGCATGAGGATGGGTCGCCGGAGGCGGCACCTCCGTCTTCCTCGAAATAGGAACTCGAGCCGTCGTCCTTCTGTGCCTCATGTACCCTCAGGGAGGGAGAGGAGGGGGCGGCAGAAGAGCCGACTGACACCGCTCACTCTTCTGCCCCCTCTTGAGGCTTTTTGTGGATCTCCTCGCACCTACCCTTTGAGGTTCAGGCATAGGCTTGCCCTCCATGCTTCATCGTTTTTCCCCTTTTTGTCGTATTTGTAGGTGGTGCTTGATCCTTTGGGGACGGCTACCGAACTTGTAATAGTCGTAGCTGTAACACCCCATTATTTTCCGAGTCAATTATAAGGCGTTACTTTTCTAATTTATTTAAATCGGATTTTTAAGTTGGACAAATATTTTCGAGGTCTTTATAAAATTAAAGTACTTTGGGTCGTCTTATAATAATCGGTTTTGATTTTCTTAAAGTGTAACGTTATTTTATAAACCGACTTTGTTTCGGGTCGGAATTTGGGTCAAACATAAATAAGAAAAAAAAGGAAACACCTAAACTATATAACCCTACGTATCCCCACCCCACCTAATTCATTCATCCTTCTTTCAAATCTGTCGCACTGCTTCTCCACTGTTCCATTGTTTTTGAGCCCATCGATCGTTCATCGTTCGATCTTCAACATCAACCTCTGCCGCTACTATTTTCCTCAGTCTTCCTGTTTTACACCATCTAATTGTAAGTTCTTAACCATTAGTCCTCCTTGTTTTTTTTTAATTTATGGATCAAATATGAGGCATGTCTAAATATTTCGAGTTTCGACTCCTTTTTGTTGTTTTTGGTCAAAACCGTTTTCTCGACATAAATTAACAGTTATGTAAGTATAATTGTGTCTCAATACCGGGCTTGGTTACGTCTCAATTATCGCTGCTTGAGTTTGGTCAAGAATGTTGGAGTTGTGGTAGGAATGCATTCCCGTAGAGTTGTGCTAGTACAATGGGGAATTGATTTGTATTAATTATTTGTCAAGGATTATGCACTACACTATTATATTATTCATGATAATGATGTACACTAGCCACAATGGGCCTAATTAGTTGTGAATTGTGCGTGTGAATTAATTGGGATAGTATAGTCTTGATGGTTATTCGGTTGGGAATAAGAATTAGTATGGATAGTTCGGTAGTTGTATATGAATGACGGTAATAGCGTATGGATTAGTTATTGAATCAGTTATATTATTTGTAGCTTGTGGATTCGAGGAGAAAGAATTCTTGGAGTATTACTAGCTAAGTTTGACCGTCTTGAAAGGTAAGGACGTTTTACCCTTCTCACTTTAAAGTAAAGAGCATGTTCGGATCAAAATATATTTTTATAACGGTTTCTTGAATTATTTCGTCGATCGTAAATATTTCATAATACCCGTAATGTTTGGATATTGAACTTTGTGGCACGACTCACATATGGGTACTATTTTGATAAATTTTCAGTAACTTATAACAGACTCTGGGAGTTCTGTTGGTCTAGACGGTTTTAAGGTGCGTCTAAGACGTTCCTGGGACTTCGTCCCGAAACTATTTTTGAGTGAGGATTGTCCGGCCCTCACTCGCTAGGGAGTTAGACCTTCTCCTTTGGCAGTTTCATCCTACTAACTGTCCAAATGTGAGAGGTGCGCACTATTATGAGTCTAGCTAAGCACAGGTGGTTATCTCTAGACCGAGCAAGGGTAGGACCTTGGCACACAGGTTGCGAAAAATATATATTTTGGTTGGTTTGGTTTTGACTACTCATTTATGGTAGTCTAGTATTTAAATGGTGATTTTAACTCCGATTTCAGTTTACTATAAATTATTATTATTATTATTATTGTTAGTTGATCGCCTCCCAATCGGATCGGTCGTTAACGAAGGACGGGGGATCAAAAACAATATTTATAAGACTCGAGATGACACACAAAAACAAACAAGTAATCGTGGTAAGTCGAGGTCGGTCCACAAGGAACGGAGGAATTGACGAGTTTAAAGCGATGTGTTTGATGTCTAGAGGCTAAGGGTCGAGTCTATACTAGAGGAATCACTACGATGATAGCTAGAGGTGGTCAATCTAGGGAAAAGGTGTTAGGGAGAAGTCGGGATTTGGTACTCGGAGTCTAAGAAGGTCGGGATCGAGTTTTTGTCGCAATATTGATAAACTCACCTGAAAACCCGCTTTCGCGGTGAATGAGGGTAAGTCCCTAGTCATGGTAATTTCTACCCCGAGTTTCCCCATATTGATAGAAATTAGTCAAGGTCGGTCTAGTTGGCCGGACTAAAACAACAATGATATAACACCATAAATAAGATAAACCAACATGCAAGCAACCCACCATTACCCCTAAATTCAAATAGTCCAAGTCCTCATCCCTAAACTCCCCAACAAGAAATCTACTCACTAATCATTATGGAAAACAACAAAACATTGACTATGGGGAAAATCTCTACAACATGCATATTAAATAGATCTAATGAAACTATCAACACTAATATGATCTAGACAAGATAAAGATGAGAAAATAACATTAAAACTAGACTAGAGATTAGAGAGTGGAAGAGAAGTATACCAACTATGAAGATCTACAAGAAATAAGAAGATATCATGAATAAAGATTGAATCTTTGATGAATAAAATGGAGAACTTGTCACTAATCCTCCAATAAACCCAACAAATCTTCAAATAAAACTTGAATAATCTTCTACAAACTTGTAATCTAGAGAATTGTTGATGTAAACTATGTAGATCTACTACTAATTACTATGTAAACTACTAGAATTATGGAGGATTTTCTACTAGAATACTACTACTAAGATGGTGTAATAGGATGGTGGAGTGGTGTAATGTCTTCCCTCCTTAGCATAATGGAGAGGTAATAGGCAACTAAGTAGGGTAGACATATATATAGTAATCTCTTAATGGGTATTTAACCTAAAACCCAAATCCAACTTCATGCTCCATTAGTGAGACAATCTCCCTTAGCATCTTCATAGGGTGAAACTTCGCCCTGCGGACCTGACGATAATTCCCACCGGGTGAAATTTCACCCGGTCAGATTTTCTTCCATTTTTGCGTTTTCCGGCTTTTCTCTCCATCGGGCGAAATTTCACCCGGTGGGCGAAATTTCGCCCGGTCAGATTCGCCCAGTGGGGAGGTCTCGGAAAATCTTCGGGAGGCGCTTTCACCGTCGGGTGAAATTTCGCCCGGTCATTTTTTTTGGCCTCTTTCTTGTCTCATTCTTCGTTGATTGATTGGATGGCTTTAAACTTTAAGTTGTGTGCTTCACTCTTCGGACGGTATTCCCTTCTCTTGTGCTCGTGGAAGCTCGATCGTGATTTCGGTGCAAAAATCCTATCAAAATGATAGGAAAAACTACCAAAAACACGTAAAACGCACAAGAGGGACGCTAATGCGAGATTTACTCAAAATATGGCGATAATCGCACTCAAGACTCGCAAAACGAGGGAAAAACGGGTCTAAATGAGGGGAAAATGGTCTAAATTTAGCACACAACAATTCCCCCACACTAAACCGTTGCTCGTCCTCGAGCAAAGACCCAAAAAGATATTACAACTACTACTACTAGCTAGACTATGCTAAGCCGATACGGGGAAATTAACGGGCCCGCTCCTTCCCTTCAACTCACATCGAAATACCCATGAGGTAGAGTACTTCCATGCAAGGCAAGTTGGGGCTTGCTCAAAATGGTGGATGCGACTAAACACAACAAAAACACACAACACGAAAGAATAGACGCATCCAAAGCAAAAATAAAACACCGAATCCCTCATCGAAACGGCGGGGAAGACACCGATTACTTACCTAAAACAACAATAGACTTCCAAGATAGATGACCTACACAAACAAGGACCAAAGCCTAATACTATGACAATTAAGCAATATAGATGTTGATAACTTAGCATAGGTCCTCCTAGTTTTCTAAAGGGGTACGACGGGGCGTATAACCGAGTGGAAAAAGTGAACCATGGATTCGTTCGACACTGTAGGTAGGTGCAGTCCCGCTCTCCTTGGCTAAGCCAAGAGGGTCGTTCCAAACTCGAATTTCCTAAATTAGCCCAAATAAAAAGGTGGAGTGTTTACAACTATTGGGGTGGATCGACTCATCACCGCTATCTTCCTACCTCGGGACTCGGTTCTCTAGTTCGCACTTCAGGGCGATGAATCAATCAAAGGGCTTTTTTTTTCAAGGAGATGTTTTTGATGATACGATTTTTCATTTGAAGCTCCTTTTCTTTCTCCTTTGTTTTTCTTTTTCATGTTTTTGTGCCCTTTTCTCTTGCTTTGGTTTGCCCTTTTTTGGCTTTTTGATGTGGTTTGTAACCAAGCTTGAAGGTTATTTTTGTGTAAACTTATTGTGGTGATGTATAGGTGGAGGAAAAATAGGTAATCGAGAACGCGCGTCATTCCCAGATAACCCACAAAAGGCGGAGGAAATTTGGACTAAAGGTGCAATGGTCATTCGAGCAAGGTCACCTAGAAAACGGGATGCGGGAACCAAGGCCTAACTCCTCCATGGGTGGTCAAGGTGGTCAAATGCAATCCCCGAAGTAAACCTCTAGTAGAAAAGGTGGACTCAAGCTAAAGGATCAACAAATTCATTGATTAAAAGTCATTCTACTAGATCAAGGTCCAAAAGCTACAATGGGTTATCTACAATGGAATGTAAACTCTTGTAATAAGTTTGTAATCGGGTTTTCGAAAAGTTTTAATCCTAGACACACTATACAAAAACAAAATAAAACAAAACACACGAAAATGAAAAAGCAAATAAAAGAAAACACAAGTAAAGTCATGAACTCCTTACTCCATCATCATTCAAGCACAATCAACCACAACACCAAAATGCTCAACTTCGAGAGCCTCCAATAGCAACAACCTAACTCCTTTACGAAAGTAAAGAAAGAAGGAAGGAAGTTACCTAGCGGGTGCTTTCATAATCTCTTCGATTCATGCTATTAAGGTGGTGGTTACCTGTAAGAGTAGAGAACAAGACCATACATGGGACACGAAACATAACGAGAAACAAGAAAAGAAAAGAAAAAGAAAAAGAAAATATTTTTGATTTTTCTTATTTTTCAAATTTTTATGGATTTTGAAAAGATTTTTGAGAAAGTAAAAGATATTAGACTTCTCCCCCACACTAAAACTGTACATTGTCCTCAATGGACAAGTAGGGGAAGATCGAAAAGGAAAATAAGAAAAATATTTTTGGATTTTTATGATTTTTCAAATGTTTTTGGGTTTTTCAAAATTTTGAAAAAAAAAAGAAAAGGTAAATAAAACAAAGTGATAAAATAGTGGCGGGCCTAGGTGCAATCACACCACCTAGACCCTAGCCAAGTGGCTAAGAAAATAAAAATAAAAAAATAAAATGGGCATAGGTATAGTCACATCACCTAGCCCGGATTAAGAAAAATTGAGAAAGATTGATTTGAATTTGGATTTTTCAAAAGGGTCAATGGCGTAATCACATCACCTAAAGACCGGGAGCAAAACCAAGGCCGCGACGGCCGCAAAAATCATTCAGTGGGACGGTGGGATAGCTTGCAAATTTTGTTCGAGACAAAACAATCACAAAGATTATAATGATGGTGCAAGAAACAAGGAACAATATTAATTCAAGGAGATACAATTGTAAATGATTGGGACTCACCGACACAAACCGCACAAATACCCACAACAAACACAAACCATATTATCTACCGACTCTCGTAGGGGTGTCTAGGTTGAATAGTCATTTGACGCATAAGAAGCCATAGGAGTTCCCTCACCGGCGTACTCCCAAACTCCTATTTCCCCCGATTTGGTCAGTCGGAATTCACAGGGACCTGGAGGTAGGTCCCAATTACGGTGGTTGTAAATATTGGTTAGGTTTTTGTTGGGGACAATTAAGGCACGACCGTGGCCAAGAGAGACGAGGCGGTGGTCAGGCACATGAAAAATCCAAGAAGGAAAGTAGGCCTCGTCAAGCCAGACACGGGGGTCATGTGGTTTAAGGTGGTCGGTCGCGTAACCCAAATTTTTAGCTATTAAAGTCACAAGACCACCACAGTCGACAGAGGGGCGTTGGTCAATGATAATTTGATGAAGATGTAACGCCACGACAATAGGTAGGTCAAGAGGGTAGGGGTTACCGATCAAAGAGTCACATATCAATTGTAAGACACACACATTGAGGTTAATAATATTATCGGTAGACGGCAAAAGACTGTGGGAAAGAATTTCAGCAAAATAACGAATAGCAGGGTTACGGATTTCAGCGGTAAAACTAGAATTGGGTTCGAAATCACGTTGACCCGGTGCTATGCGCCTCCACAGGTCTCTCCTAGTCGCACTACTTTGCGAATCACTTAGGGGTCTACTTAGTCTGGTACCCGATGAGGGTAAACCTAGAGCTAAACCGAATTCGGAAATATTTAAACAGTGAGTCCTACCAAACAAGCGAAATTTAAACTCTCTTGGTGTGGTCGGGTTATCGATGGTAAAGGTACCTAAAAATTCACAGGTCAAGTCTTTATTTGTGATACGCATAAAATCAAGGAGTTTACTAATACCAATCCTAGACGATAACTATCTAATATCGTCCGTAATTCCTAAAATTTTCTTTGTGAATGGACAAGGCCACCTTGTACTCTCGAAAACTTTTTCGGAGAAGGTTTGAGCTAGAGGTGTATTAGGACAAGGTAAAAGTTTAGGCCTAGTAGACTTACTAGAAGATGAATGCTTAGAAGGATTAGAGGTCGAAGCCATACCTTGTTTACGCGCGGCTCGTTGGGCTCTTGTCTCCATAATAATAATTTGCAAGAAAGATCCCGAAACTTTAGCTTCTTCCCTCTTTAAAGACCCAAAATAAATATTCACCAAGTTGAAATGGAGTGGAGGTTTGAATGTGAATGGGTATGGAAAGTGGTTTAATGAGTTTATGATGGGTGAAAATGTGGAGTGAATTGTGAGGTAAAAGGGTGATATAAATAAGGGTGGTTGGGAGGGAAAGTGTAAGTTTTAAAGTTGGTGGTAAAAATTTGGTGTAAAATTTTTTGGAGGGAAAGTTATGGGTGGTAAATATGAAGGAGGGAATTGAAATTGTAGTGAGGAGGTGTGTTATGGGTGATCCAGCCAAGTCACACCGCCGGGTGAGATTTCACCCGGTCGGGTCTCATCGGGTGAAATTTCACCCGACGAAATTTCGTCGTGAAAATCGATTTGCCAACTTTTTCTCCACAGGGCGAAATTTCACCCGGTGAAAATCTCACCGGGCGAAATTTCGCCCGGTGGTATTTTCTTCGTTCCTGACATTTCTGGCAACTTTCCGTAGGGCGAAGTTTCGCCCGGTCGAGTCTCACCGGGTGAAGTTTTGCCCGGCGGCGGTCTTCTTTTCTGCGCTTTTCCGCCTTGCCATTTCATGGCTCTTCAATAATCACCTAAAGATTCAAATATCAACTCGACTCACATTACATAATCAATATCTACCACAAACATGCTTGTGGTCTTCAATTTAGCTCCATAACTTCTCCAAAAGCTTGATCTTCATCCAAATTTATGCTCCATTGCGAAATCCAATTTCAATCATTCTTCTCGAACTAGCAAAACTAACAAACTCAAAGAAAATATGATACATATATACAAGGTAGTGGTTGTTGAGGATACCACCAAACCTACATCAACTTCAAGAGGGGGTTAAACAACGCTCCCCAGCGGGAGCTTACCAAACTTCATAGTAGCAAGGGTCTCACGAACGTGACCGGGGTGGTAGATCTTCAATCGTTGGCCATTAACCATAAATTTCCCGGTTTCCGGGCTTGATATCTCTATTGATCCCATATGGTTGCACCTTGGTCACTTCGAATGGACCCGACCATTTAGATTTCAACTTACCGGGGAAGAGCTTAAAGCGAGAGTTGAAGAGCAATACCTTATCACCAACGGAGAAGTCCTTACGAAGTATTCGAGAGTCGTGCCATTGACGAGTTCGTTCTTTGTATATCTTCGAATTTTTGTAGGCTTCGAGTCTTAGTTCTTCCAATTCTTGTAGTTGGAGAAGGCGGTTGTTTCCTACAACACTCTCATCAAAGTTTAGCTCTTTGATTGCCCATTCGGCTTTGTGTTCCAATTCCACCGGTAAATGACAAGCTTTACCATACACAAGACGATAAGGAGTGGTTCCAATCGGTGCTTTGTAAGCCGTTCTCAATGCACAAAGGGCGTAATTCAACTTCAATGACCAATCCTTTCGGTGTGTATTTACAACTTTCTCTAAAATTCCCTTGATTTGACGGTTGGAGATCTCGACTTGTCCATTTGCTTGAGGGTGGTAGGCTAGTGACATCTTGTGAGTGATACCATATTTCCTTAGAAGGTGCTCAAAGGTATCTTTCCTAAAATAAGAGCCTCCATCACTAATTATGGCTCTAGGCATACCGAATCTTGGGAAAATTACATTCTTGAAAAGCTTGATTACAACCTTGGAGTCATTGGTGGGGGAAGCTACGGCCTCAATCCATTTTGAGACATAATCAACCGCGACTAGAATGTACTTGTTACCAAAAGAGGATGTGAACGGACCCATGAAATCAATGCCCCAAACATCGAACAATTCAATCTCCAAGATGGGTTGAAGGGGCATCTCATTTCTTCTTGTAATATTCCCACTTCTTTGGCAAGCATCGCACGTGAGAATGAAAGCTCGAATGTCCTTAAACATGGAAGGCCACCAAAACCCGCTTTGGAGAACCTTGGCAATGGTCTTTTGGTTGCCCAAGTGTCCACCATAAGATGTCGAGTGAAGGTGCTTCACAATGTTATGTCCTTCTTTGGCCGTAACACATCGTCGGTAAATTCCATCTACACAACGGCGAAACAAATACGGTTTGTCCCAATAATAGCGTCGGGCTTCATAACGTAGTTTCTTCCTCTCTTGCTTGGAATAATCGTGCAGAATATAATGAGATACTAAGAAGTTGACGATATCGGCATACCAAGGTGTAATAGTATCAATGGCCATCAAGGCCTCATCTCTCATAGCTTCATTGACGGGGATACCATCTTCTTCATTGTTGTCTTTACTAACCGTTAGTCTACTAAGATGATCCGCTACCAAGTTCTCCGATCCGGCTTTGTCTTTAATCTCAATATCAAATTCTTGTAAAAGGAGAACCCACCGAAAGAGTCGGGACTTGGTATCCTTCTTGGACATGATGTATCGAATTGCCGCGTGATCGGTGTGAATTATGACTTTGGAACCGGTAACATAATTTCGGAATTTCTCCATGGCATAGACAAAGGCAAGCATCTCTTTCTCGGTTGTGGTGTACCTCGATTGGGCTTCATCTAAGGTCTTGCTTGCATAGTATATCACATGTAGCTTCTTATCAACCCGTTGACCTAGAACGGCGCCAACGGCAAAATCGGATGCATCGCACATGATCTCAAATGGAAGATTCCAATCAGGAGCTTTGATAATTGGAGTAGTAGTGAGAGCGGTCTTTATCCTGCAAAAGGCCTCAAGACACGAATCATCGAAACAAAAGGTGCATCTTTCATAAGCAAAGAAGTCAAAGGCTTAGCAATCTTAGAAATGTCTTTAATAAATCGTCTATAAAAACCGGCGTGACCTAGAAAACTCCTCACCCCTTTGACATTTGTAGGTGGTGGCAAGTTCTCAATCACGGAGACTTTCGCCTTATCGACTTCGACTCCTCTATTAGAAACAATATGACCTAAGACAACACCTTGTTCAACCATAAAATGACACTTTTCCCAATTTAAAACAAGTTTATACTCTTCACATCGAGCTAACACTTGATCAAGATTTTCAAGACAAGAATCAAAAGATGTACCATGGACACTAAAATCATCCATAAAAACTTCCATGGATTTTTCAATAAAATCGGAGAAAATAGCCATCATACATCTTTGAAACGTTCCCGGCGCATTGCATAGACCAAATGGCATCCTTCTATAAGCATAGGTGCCATAGGGACATGTAAAGGTGGTTTTCTCTTGGTCATCGGGATGAATGGGAATTTGAAGAAATCCGGAATGACCATCAAGAAAACAAAAATAAGAATGATGCGCCAATCTTTCAAGCATTTGATCAATAAAGGGAAGGGGGAAATGGTCTTTTATGGTGGCCGTGTTCAATTTTCGATAGTCTATACACATGCGCCAACCGGTAATAGTCTTAGTAGAAATTGACTCACCCTTTTCTCCCTTGACAATCGTCATTCCTCCTTTTTTCGGCACAACTTGTACGGGGCTAACCCATTTACTTTCGGTTATTGGGTATATAATGTTAGCCTCATACAACTTGAGGACTTCCTTCATGACAACCTCTTTCATGGTGGGGTTCAACCTACGTTGACCCTCAACCGAAGGACGGTGGTCATCATCAAGGATGATCCTATGCATACAAACGTTTGGACTTATACCTTGGAGGTCGGCAATGCTATACCCGATGGCCTTTTTGTGTTTTCTCAAAACAATCAAAAGTTTTTCCAATTGAGGTCCATCAAGGGTAGCATTGACGATAACGGGATAATTAGTTCCTTCAAGAAAAGCATATTTGAGGGAAGAGGGGAGTGGTTTAAGTTGAAGATTAGGAGGAGAAGTTAGATACCATACTCTTACCCACCGGTAGTGGTTCTACCTTTTCATCATGCTAACATTCTTCTTCAAGGGGTGGAGAGTCAAATGGTTCATCTTTTTGCTTATCATCATCTATCAAGCTATACTCAACCAAACTGTCAATAACTTCAATGGAATTCATTTGTTCAGTCATTGGTTGTTTAAGAGCTTGAGAAAGGGAAAACTCTACCGACTCGTCCCCTATGTTAAATGATAACTTTCCATTCTTAACATCAATTATAGCACCTCCGGTAGCCATAAAAGGTTGACCTAAAATAATGGGGGTAATAGTGCCTTCGGGCATATCCATGACAACAAAATCGGAGGGGATGAAGAACCTACCAACTTGAACGGGTACATCCTCAAGTATCCCAAGTGGGTATTTGACGGACCTATCCGCAAGTTGAATTGACATACTAGTGGGTCTCATCTCCCCCACACTAAGTCTCTTAGCAATGGAATAAGGTAACAAACTAACACTAGCCCCAAGGTCACATAAAGCTTGATTAACAACAACGTTTCCAACCCGACAAGGGATAGAAAAACTATCGGGATCCTCTAGTTTCTTTGGCGTTTCGTTCATAAGAATGGCACTACAATGACCCGTGAGAGGAATACATTCTTTATCCTCTATTGTTCTCTTTTTAGACAAGACATCTTTCAAAAACTTAGAGTAGAGGGGCATTTGAGAGATTACCTCGGTGAAGGGTAAAGATACCTCTACTTTCTTCAGCATATCCATGAAACGGCTAAATTGAGCATTCTCTTTGTGTGGCTTAGCTCGTTCGGGAAAAGGCAATGGAGGGACAAAAGTGGGAGGTGGTGGAACATTGGATTCTTCTTCTTCTTCGGCTAATCGCTCCGCCTCTTTCTTCTTTGCTTCTTCCGCTTCCATTTGCTCTTTCTTCGTTCTTTGTTCTCTTTGTTCTTTCTCCGCATTTTGGAGGATATCAAACTCCGCTTGTATTCCCCGGTTTTGTTTGGGGGAAGTGGGAGATGATTCTTGTGGTGCACTTGGTTGATTGACTTTGGATGGGGTACTTTTGGTGTTCAAATTCTTGTATGGGTCCTCAAGTTCCTTGCCACCTCTCAAAATAACGGCATTTGCTTGGTGCGAAGGATCTCTTGGGTTTTGGGGTTGGCCGGGCAAACCATGGGGTGGATGAATTGGTGCGGCTAAGGCTTTTGTTGCTTCTTGTGATTCCCAAACTTTTAGCCTTGCCTTGGTATCTTGGTGTTCATTCCATAGTTGCCCAACGGTTCTTTGCAAATCATTATAGCTCTCCCATGAAGGTCCCCCTTGACCAATTTGAGAATTGTTTGGTTGGCCATAAGATTGAGAGGGTTGATTAAATGGTGGTTGATTGTAACCTTGGTTTCCATGGGAATTTCCTTGGGACCCTTGATTGTATCCATGATTGAAATGATTACTATGTTGATTTTGGTAATTGTTGTAGTTATGAGGAACATGGAAGTTGCTAGCTTGTTGATTGAAGTTGCTCCTTTGATGAGGAGGCATATATGGGGGAATCTTTGGAGGACCTTGATTAAAGGGCCTTTGTTGACTTTGACTGAATGGCCTCATTTGACTCCCTTGGGCACGCGGCATTGGATTTTGAACATTTTGATTTCCATAAGAGAAATTAGGATGAAATCTTGTGCCGGCATTGTAAGTATTAGAAAAAGGATCAAATTGAGGTCTTTGCCCCTATGCTTGTATAACTTGAACTTCATTTGGCTCTTCAATATAAACTTCTTCATTAGGAAT
This sequence comes from Agrostemma githago, assembly GCA_958450325.1. NCBI lineage: Eukaryota > Viridiplantae > Streptophyta > Magnoliopsida > Caryophyllales > Caryophyllaceae > Agrostemma > Agrostemma githago. The sequence goes on from OY288253.1 coordinate 67,044,635, forward strand.
GCAAAAGCTAGAATCATGACCATGATTGCCACAATGATCACATTGAACTTCCCATGTTAATTGCTTTGGAGGTGATGGTTGCCTTGGTGGAACACTCCCCTGAATTTGGTACATACCTCTAGGAGTGGGCTTTGAACTCATGACATCCATTCTATTTTTTAATTCTTCAAGTTCCGCTTGAAGCTTCAATTCATTAGAACTCGTAGATGAGTTCACTTCAACTTTCTTTCTAGAATCCCTTGATTGACCCATTCTTGAATCACTCCTTGCCATCTTCTCAATAAGATTTTTAGATGCCTCATCGGTGAGAGAAGAGAAGTCTCCTCCGGCGGCCGAAATGAGGTTCTCCTTGGTTCTAGATGAAAGGGTGTTATAAAATGTTTGGGTAGTTAGCCAATCGGGTATTCCATGATGTGGACATTTGCGCAACAAATCTCTAAATCTTTCCCAACCTCACTTAGGCTTTCAAATTCATCTTGCTTGAATGTTTGTATCTCCATGCGATATTGGTTAGTCTTTGACGGTGGGAAATATTTCTCCAAGAAGGCATTAGATAGTTGGAGCCCATGTTGTGAAAGTGTTAGCGGGATGGCCTTGAAGCCATCTACGAGCTCCATCTCTCAAGGTCTTTGGAAATAATAAACGATGTAATTGGCATGAGGTTAATCCATTGAGATCACTAATTTATCTTTGAATCAAGCAATGTGTTCTTGAGCATCTTCTTGAGAAAAACCGTGAAAAGTGTCTTGTTGGACCGCATTAGTCAAAGAAGCTTTTAATTCATAATTCTCGAGAATCTCCCCGAAATCAACGGGAGAAGGTGTTTCTTCATGTGTGAGTTGGGAATGAGAGCCTAGGGTTGCCATTTGATGGATTGGTGGTGATGGTGGATGTGAATTTGGTGAATTTGGAGAATTTGGAGGGGATGGATTTGGTGGTGGAGTTTTCGGTGATGGTGGTGAATTTTGTGAAGTGGAAGGTATGGAAGGTTTGTTTGGAGTGGATTGATGTGATGTAGAAGGTGTAGACGGTGAAGGTGTATGTGGTAGGATGAGATTAAGGTTAGGAGGTGATAATGAAGGATGTGGAATGATGGTGGTTGAGTTATTTCCCCGAAAACGCAATGCTCTAAAAGTCTTTTCCGGCTCCGGATCGAACCACAAGGGCGATGACGTGTTCCTGGGCATAAAACTCAATTAAACGATGAGACTCCTAGCACCTCACGGTACTAGGGAAAAGAGATAAGGGAAAAGAATCAAACACAACGACTAAAAACACAACAATTACTCGCCGCTCCCCGGCAGCGGCGCCACTTTGATCGCCTCCCAATCGGATCGGTCGTTAACGAAGGACGGGGGATCAAAAACAATATTTATAAGACTCGAGATGACACACAAAAACAAACAAGTAATCGTGGTAAGTCGAGATCGGTCCACAGGGAACGGAGGAATTGACGAGTTTAAAGCGATGTGTTTGATGTCTAGAGGCTAAGGGTCGAGTCTATACTAGAGGAATCACTACGATGATAGCTAGAGGTGGTCAATCTAGGGAAAATGTGTTAGGGAGAAGTCGGGATTTGGTACTCGGAGTCTAAGAAGGTCGGGATCGAGTTTTTGTCGCAATATTGATAAACTCACCTGAAAACCCGCTTTCACGGTGAATGAGGGTAAGTCCCTAGTCATGGTAATTTCTACCCCGAGTTTCCCCATATTGATAGAAATTAGTCAAGGTCGGTCTAGTTGGCCGGACTAAAACAACAATGATATAACACCATAAATAAGATAAACCAACATGCAAGCAACCCACCATTACCCCTAAATTCAAATAGTCCAAGTCCTCATCCCTAAACTCCCCAACAAGAAATCTACTCACTAATCATTATGGAAAACAACAAAACATTGACTATGGGGAAAATCTCTACAACATGCATATTAAATAGATCTAATGAAACTATCAACACTAATATGATCTAGACAAGATAATGATGAGAAAATAACATTAAAACTACACTAGAGATTAGAGAGTGGAAGAAAAGTATACCAACTATGGAGATCTACAAGAAATAAGAAGATATCATGAATAAAGATTGAATCTTTGATGAATAAAATGGAGAACTTATCACTAATCCTCCAATAAACCCAACAAATCTTCAAATAAAACTTGAATAATCTTCTACAAACTTGTAATCTAGAGAATTGTTGATGTAAACTATGTAGATCTACTACTAATTACTATGTAAACTACTAGAATTATGGAGGATTTTCTACTAGAATACTACTACTAAGATGGTGTAATAGGATGGTGGAGTGGCGTAATGTCTTCCCTCCTTAGCATAATGGAGAGGTAATAGGCAACTAAGTAGGGTAGACATATATATAGTAATCTCTTAATGGGTATTTAACCTAAAACCCAAATCCAACTTCATGCTCCATTAGTGAGACAATCTCCCTTAGCATCTTCATAGGGTGAAACTTCGCCCTGCGGACCTGACGATAATTCCCACCGTGTGAAATTTCACTCGGTCAGATTTTCTTCCATTTTTGCGTTTTCCGGCTCTTCTCTCCATCGGGCGAAATTTCACCCAGTGGGCGAAATTTCGCCCGGTCAGATTCGCCCGGTGGGGAGGTCTCGGAAAATCTTCGGGAGGCGCTTTCACCGTCGGGTGAAATTTCGCCCGGTGGTGTTTCACCGGGTGAAATTTCACCCGGTCATTTTTCTTGGCCTCTTTCTTGTCTCATTCTTCGTTGATTGATTGGATGGCTTTAAACTTTAAGTTGTGTGCTTCACTCTTCGTTGTGTGCTTCCCTTCTCTTGTGCTCGTGGAAGCTCGATCGTGATTTCGGTGCAAAAATCCTATCAAAATGATAGAAAAACTACCAAAAACACGTAAAACGCACAAGAGGGACGCTAATGCGAGGTTTAGTCAAAATATGGCGATAATCGCACTCAAGACAACGAGGGAAAAACGGATCTAAATGAGGGGGAAAACGGTCTAAATTTAGCACACAACATTAGTATTGTTATTATTATTATTTCACGATTTATTATATTTTTACTCAGCTTTGCTGACGTCCTTTTGTTTTGGGTCGTTCCCCCACTGGAACCTGTACCTATTTGGGTTTTGGGTACGGCTGATAGGTACACTTGATTGCTGCATGGGTGCATTCTGGTATCGGGTTGTGCTGAGCGAGGAAAGACTTTTTATTATTTACCAAACTATTTACATTATTATTAGATTTATTGGTTACTATTGTTTTAAACTGTTTTGGATTTTGTAAGATTAAGACTTCCGCTGCAACGTTTTCAATTTAATTAGCTATCAAATTTCTATATTTATTTATTTATTATTTATCTTTTTCCTTGCACTTGGCTCGGTAAGCTAAGTGTGGAGTAAAAGCTTTGAGTTTTCCGTTTTCCGTTTATTATTTTGGTTGAGAAAATTTAGGGCTGTTACAGTAGCCTTATTTTGACTTCCTATTATAACCAACATTCGGCGCTTTTGAAGCCCTTTGTCTTGCATTTTGGTTATGTTTTAAGTCCTATTATGTTGTTGTTTGGTGTTTTTTGTTGTTTCAAGTCCTCTCATGTTGACGCCCCTGGCTCTAGTTTCATGCCCCCACACTTTGGGTGGGGGAGATTTGGCCAAGGGGCCGGCTGTGGTCATGACCACAGACGGTCCTGACTTATGCCCCCACACTTTGGGTGGAGGAGATTTGGCCAGGGGGCCGGCTGTGGTCATGACCACAGGCGGTTCCTGACTTATGCCCCCACACTTTGGGTGTGGGAGATTTGGCCAGGTAGTCGGTTGTGGTTATGACCACAGGCGGTTCCTGACTTATGCCCCCACACTTTGGGTGGAGGAGGTTTGGCCAGGGGGCCGGCTGTGGTTATGACCACAGGCGGTTCCTGACTTATGCCCCCACACTTTGGGTGGGGGAGGTTTCGCCAAGGGGGTCGGCAGTGGTTATGACCACAGGCGGTTCCTGACTTATGCCCCCACACTTTGGGTGGGGGAGGTTTGGCCAGGGGCCCGGCTGTGGTTATGACCATAGGCGGTTCCTGACTTATGCCCCCACACTTTGGGTGGGGGAGATTTGGCCAGAGGGCCGGCTGTGGTTATGACCACAGGCGGTTCCTAACTTATGCCCCGTGGGGGAGATTTGGCCAGGGGGCAGGCTGTGGTTATAACCACAGGCGGTTCCTGACTTATGCCCCCACACTTTGGGTGGGGGAGGTTTGGCCAGGGGGCCGGCTGTGGTTATAACCACAGGCGGTTCCTGACTTATGCCCCCACACTTTGGGTGGGGGAGATTTGGCCAGGGGGCCGGCTGTGGTTATGACCACAGGCGGTTCCTGACTTATGCCCCCACACTTTGGGTGGGGGAGGCTTGGCCAGGGGGCCGGCTGTGGTTATGACCACAGGCGGTTCCTAACTTATGCCCCCACACTTTGGGTGGGGGAGATTTGGCCAAGGGGCCGGCTGTGGTTATGACCACAAACAGGCGGTTATTGACTTATGCCCCGTGGGCGAGATTTGGCCTGGGGGCCGGCTGTAGTTATGACCACCGGCAGTCCCGACTTATGCCCCCACACTTTGGGTGGAGGAGATTTGGCCAGGGGGCCGTCTGTGGTTATGACCACAGGCGGTTCCTAACTTATGCCCACACACCTTGGGTTGGGGAGATTTGGCCAGGTAGTCGGCTGTGGTCATGACCACAGGCGGTTTCTGACTTATGCCCCCACACTTTGGGTGGGGGGAATTTGGCCAGGGGGCCGGCTGTGGTTATGACCACAGGCGGTTTCTGACTTATGCCCCCACACTTTGGGTGAAGGAGATTTGGCCAGGTAGCCGGTTGTGGTTATGACCACAGGCGGTTCCTGAATTATGCCCCCACACTTTGCGTGGGGAAGATTTAGCCGGGGGGCCGGATGTGGTCATGACCACCGGCGGTTCTGACTTATGCCCCCATACTTTGGGTGGAGGAGATTTGGCCGAAGGGCCGGCTGTAGTTATGACCACAGGCGGTTCCTGACTTATGCCCTCGCACTCTGGGTGGGGGAGGCTTGGCCGGGGGGGCGGCTGTGGTTATGACGGAGTGGGGGAGGTTTGGCCGGGGGGCCGACTGTGGTCATGACCACAGACGATTCCTGACTTATGCCCCCACACTTTGGGTGGAGGAGATTTGGCCAGGGGGCCGGATGTGGTCATGATCACAGACGGTTCCTGACTTATGCCCCCACAATTTGGGTGGGGGAGGTTTGGCCAGGGGGCCGGCTGTGGTCATGATCACAGACGGTTCCTGACTTATGCCCCCACACTTTGGGTTGGGAAGGTTTGGCCAGGGGGCCGGATGTGGTCATGACCACAGACGGTTCCTGACTTATGCCCCCACACTTTGGGAGGGGGAGGTTTGGCCAGGGGGCCGGCAGTGGTCATGACCACAGGCGGTTCCTGACTTATGCCCCCACACTTTGGGTGGGGGAGGTTTGGCCAAGGGGGCCGGCTGTGGTCATGACCACAGGCGGTTCCTGACTTATGCCCCCACACTTTGGGTGGAGGAGGTTCGGCCAGGGGGTCGGCTGTGGTTATGACCACAGGCGGTTCCTATCTTATGAAGTGTGGGGGAGGTTTGGCCAGGGGGCCGGCTGTGGTTATGACCACAGGCGGTTCCTAACTTATGCCCCCACACTTTGGGTGGGGGAGATTTGGCCAGGTAGTCGGCTGTGGTCATGACCACAAGCGGTTCCTGACTTATGCCCCCACACTTTGGGTGGAGGGGAATTTGGGCAGGGGGCCGGCTGTGGTTATGACCACAGGCGGTTCTTAACTTATGCCCTCACACCTTGGGTGGGGGAGATTTGGCCAGGTAGTCGGCTGTGGTCATGACCACAAGCGGTTCCTGTCTTATGCCCCCCACACTTTGGGTGGGGGGAATTTAGCCAGGGGGCCGGCTGTGGTAATGACCACAGGCGGTTTCTGACTTATGCCCCCACACTTTGGGTGAAGGAGATTTGGCCAGGTAGCCGGTTGTGGTTATGACCACAGGCGGTTCCTGATTTATGCCCCCACACTTTGGGTGGGGAAGATTTGGCCGGGGGGCCGGCTGTGGTCATGACCACCGGCGGTTCTGACTTATGCCCCCATACTTTGGGTGGAGGAGATTTGGCCGAAGGGCCGGCTGTAGTTATTACCACAGGCGGTTCCTGACTTATGTCCTCGCACTCTGGGTGGAGGAGGCTTGGCCGGGGGGCCGGCTGTGGTTATGACGGAGTGGGGGAGGTTTGGCCGGGGGGCCGACTGTGGTCATGACCACAGACGATTCCTGACTTATGCCCCCACACTTTGGGTCGGGGAGATTTGGCCAGGGGGCCGGCTGTGATCATGATCACAGACGGTTCCTGACTTATGCCCCCACAATTTGGGTGGGGGAGGTTTGGCCAGGGGCCGGCTGTGGTCATGATCACAAACGGTTCCTAACTTATGCCCCCACACTTTGGGTGGAGAAGGTTTGGCCATGGGGCCGGCTGTGGTCATGATCACAGACGGTTCCTGACTTATGCCCCCACACTTTGGGTTGGGAAGGTTTGGCCAGGGGGCCGGCTGTGGTCATGACCACAGAAGGTTCCTGACTTATGCCCCCACACTTTGGGTGGGGGAGGTTTGGCCAGGGGGGCGGCTGTGGTCATGACCACAGGCGGTTCCTGACTTATGCCGCCACACTTTAGGTGGGGGAGGTTTTGCCAAGGGGGCCGACTATTGTCATGACCACAGACGGTTCCTGACTTATTCCCCCACACTTTGGGTGGGGGAGGTTTTGCCAGGGGGCCGGCTGTGGTCATGACCACAGGCGGTTCCTGACTTATGCCCCCACACTTTAGGTGGGGGAGGTTTTGCCAAGGGGGCCGGCTGTTGTCATGAACACAGACGATTTTTGACTTATGCCCTCACACTTTGGGTGGGGGAGATTTGGCTAGGGGGCCATCTGTGGTCATGATCACAGACGGTTCCTGACTTATGCCCCCACACTTTGGGTTGGGAAGGTTTGGCCAGGGGGCCGGCTGTGGTCATGACCACAGATGGTTCCTGACTTATGCCCCCACACTTTGGGTGGGGGAGGTTTGGCCAGGGGGCCGGCTGTGGTCATGACCACAGGCGGTTCCTGACTTATGCCCCCACACTTTCGGTGGGGGAGGTTTGGCCAAGGGAGCCGGCTGTGGTTATGACCACAGGTGGTTCCTAACTTATGAAGTGTGGGGGAGGTTTGGCCAGGGGGCCGGCTGTGGTTATGACCACAGGCGGTTCCTAACTTATGCCCCCACACTTTGGGTGGGGGAAATTTGGCCAGGTAATCGGCTGTGGTCATGACCACAGGCGGTTCCTGACTTATGCCCCCACACTTTGGGTGAAGGAGATTTGGCCAGGTAGCCGGTTGTGGTTATGACCACAGGCGGTTCCTGAATTATGCCCCCACACTTTGCGTGGGGAAGATTTAGCCGGGGGGCCGGATGTGGTCATGACCACCGGCGGTTCTGACTTATGCCCCCATACTTTGGGTGGAGGAGATTTGGCCGAAGGGCCGGCTGTAGTTATGACCACAGGCGGTTCCTGACTTATGCCCTCGCACTCTGGGTGGGGGAGGCTTGGCCGGGGGGGCGGCTGTGGTTATGACGGAGTGGGGGAGGTTTGGCCGGGGGGCCGACTGTGGTCATGACCACAGACGATTCCTGACTTATGCCCCCACACTTTGGGTGGAGGAGATTTGGCCTGGGGGCCGGCTGTGGTCATGATCACAGACGGTTCCTGACTTATGCCCCCACAATTTGGGTGGGGGAGGTTTGGCCAGGGGGCCGGTTGTGGTCATGATCACAGACGGTTCCTGACTTATGCCCCCACACTTTGGGTTGGGAAGGTTTGGCCAGGGGGCCGGCTGTGGTCATGACCACAGACGGTTCCTGACTTATGCCCCCACACTTTGGGAGGGGGAGGTTTGGCCAGGGGGCCGGCTGTGGTCATGACCACAGGCGGTTCCTGACTTATGCCCCCACACTTTGGGTGGGGGAGGTTTGGCCAAGGGGGCCGGCTGTGGTCATGACCACAGGCGGTTCCTGACTTATGCCCCCACACTTTGGGTGGAGGAGGTTCGGCCAGGGGGTCGGCTGTGGTTATGACCACAGGCGGTTCCTATCTTATGAAGTGTGGGGGAGGTTTGGCCAGGGGGACGGCTGTGGTTATGACCACAGGCGGTTCCTAACTTATGCCCCCACACTTTGGGTGGGGGAGATTTGGCCAGGTAGTCGGCTGTGGTCATGACCACAAGCGGTTCCTGACTTATGCCCCCACACTTTGGGTGGAGGGGAATTTGGGCAGGGGGCCGGCTGTGGTTATGACCACAGGCGGTTCTTAACTTATGCCCTCACACCTTGGGTGGGGGAGATTTGGCCAGGTAGTCGGCTGTGGTCATGACCACAAGCGGTTCCTGTCTTATGCCCCCCACACTTTGGGTGGGGGGGAATTTAGCCAGGGGGCTGGCTGTGGTAATGACCACAGGCGGTTTCTGACTTATGCCCCCACACTTTGGGTGAAGGAGATTTGGCCAGGTAGCCGGTTGTGGTTATGACCACAGGCGGTTCCTGATTTATGCCCCCTCACTTTGGGTGGGGAAGATTTGGCCGGGGGGCCGGCTGTGGTCATGACCACCGGCGGTTCTGACATATGCCCCCATACTTTGGGTGGAGGAGATTTGGCCGAAGGGCCGGCTGTAGTTATTACCACAGGCGGTTCCTGACTTATGCCCTCGCACTCTGGGTGGAGGAGGCTTGGCCGGGGGCCGGCTGTGGTTATGACGGAGTGGGGGAGGTTTGGCCGGGGGGCCGACTGTGGTCATGACCACAGACGATTCCTGACTTATGCCCCCACACTTTGGGTCGGGGAGATTTGGCCAGGGGGCCGACTGTGATCATGATCACAGACGGTTCCTGACTTATGCCCCCACAATTTGGGTGGGGGAGGTTTGGCCAGGGGGCCGGCTGTGGTCATGATCACAGACGGTTCCTGACTTATGCCCCCACACTTTGGGTTGGGAAGGTTTGGCCAGGGGGCCGGCTGTGGTCATGACCACAGACGGTTCCTGACTTATGCCCCCACACTTTGGGTGGGGGATGTTTGGCCAGGGGGCCGGCTGTGGTCATGACCACAGGCGGTTCCTGACTTATGCCCCCACACTTTAGGTGGGGGAGGTTTTGCCAAGGGGGCCGGCTGTTGTCATGACCACAGACGGTTCCTGACTTATTCCCCCACACTTTGGGTGGGGGAGGTTTGGCCAGGGGGCCGGCTGTGGTCATGACCACAGGCGGTTCCTGACTTATGCCCCCACACTTTAGGTGGGGGAGGTTTTGCCAAGGGGGTCGGCTGTTGTCATGACCACAGACGATTTTTGACTTATGCCCTCACACTTTGGGTGGGGGAGATTTGGCTAGGAGGCCATCTGTGGTCATGATCACAGACGGTTCCTGACTTATGCCCCCACACTTTGGGTTGGGAAGGTTTGGCCAGGGGGCCGGCTGTGGTCATGACCACAGACGGTTCCTGACTTATGCCCCCACACTTTGGGTGGGGGAGGTTTGGCCAGGTAGCCGTTTGTGGTTATGACCACAGGCGGTTCCTGACTTATGCCCCCACACTTTGGGTGGGGGAGATTTGGCCAGGGGGCCGGCTGTGGTTATGACAGAGTGGGGGAGGTTTGGCCGGGGGCCAACCGTGGTCATGACCACAGACGATTCCTGACTTATGCCCCCACACTTTGGGTGGGGGAGATTTGGCCAGGGGGCCGGCTGTGGTCATGATCACAGACGGTTCCTGACTTATGCCCCCACACTTTGGGTGGGGAAGGTTTGGCCAGGGGGACGGCTGTGGTCATGAGCACAGACGGTTCCTGACTTATGCCCCCACACTTTGGGTGGGGGAGGTTTGGCCAGGGGGCCGGCTGTGGTCATGACCACAGGCGGTTCCTGACTTATGCCCCCACACTTTAGGTGGGGGAGGTTTTGCCAAGGGGGCCGGCTGTTGTCATGACCACAGGCGGTTCCTGAGTTATGCCCCCACACTTTGGGTGGGGGAGGTTTGGCCAGGGGGCCGGCTGTGGTTATGACCACAGGCGGTTCCCGACTTATGCCCCCACACTTTGGGTGGGGGAGGTTTGGCCAGGGGGCCGGTTGTGGTTATGACCACAGGCGGTTCCTAACTTATGCCCTCACACTTTGGGTAGGGGAGATTTGGCCAGGGGGCCGGCTGTGGTTATAACCACAGGCGGTTCCTGACTTATGCCCCGTGGGGGAGATTTGGCCAGGGGGCCGGCTGTGGTTATGACCACCGGCGGTCCCGACTTATGCTCCCACACTTTGGGTGGGAGAGATTTGGCCAGGGGGCCGGCGGTGGTTATGACCACAGGCGGTTCCTGACTTATGCCCCCACACTTTGGTTGGGGGAGATTTGGCCAGGTAGTCGGCTGTGGTCATGACCGCAGGCGGTTCCTGTCTTATGCCCCCACACTTTGGGTGGGGGGGAATTTGACCAGGGGGCTGGCTGTGGTTATGACCACAGGCGGTTCCTAACTTATGCCCCCACACTTTGGGTGAGGGAGATTTGGCCAGGTAGCCGGTTGTGGTTATGACCACAGGCGGTTCCTGACTTATGTCCCCACACTTTGAGTGGGGAAGATTTTGCCAGGGGCCGGCTGTGGTTGTTATGACCACAGGCGGTTTCTGACTTTTGACCCCACACTTTGGGTGGGGGATATTTTGCCAGGGGGCCGGCTGTGGTTATGACCACAGGCGGTTCCTGACTTATGCCCCCACACTTTGGGTGGGGGAGATTTGGCTAGGGGGGCGGCTGTGGTTATGACCACAGGCGGTTCCTGACTTATGTCCCCACACTTTGGGTGGGGTGTCCATTCTTCGTGGTAGGCAAATAGGGGCTCCCCTCCTTATTGCCCCTGCTTGCTGCTCGAGAAAGTAGAGAACGGGGAGCAAGTAGATTTAGCAAAGAAAAGGGCTTCCTTATTAAAATTTTTACAAGCTTCTGGGGGCAGGGTCGTCGACAGGTCCGATGGTACCCTGTCGGAAATTGGGACAGCAGTTCGTCTACTTGTTGCTTAGACGTAGTACCTTCTGGTGGTGTGTCCGTTCCAGTGTGACAGCAGGTCTCGCCCTTCTCCGTCTTTCAGCCTATAAGTACTTGGTCCTTTTACCTTGGTGACTTCATATGGTCCCTCCCAGTTGGCGCTAAGCTTTCCGTGTTCGTTTGCTTTGCCGACCACCGCAAATTTCCTGAGGACCAAATCCCCTATCTGGAATCTTCGGTGGTTGACCCTTTGGTTGTACACCTTTCTCATGCGCTGTTGGTATGCTACCAGGTTTACATGTGCCTCCTCCCTGGTTTCTTCCACTAGGTCTAGGGCTTCCTCCATGGCGGCCTCATTTGTGTCGCCCTTGTAATATTTGCTACGGGCAGAGGGAATGCGCACCTCTATGGGGAGGAGGCCTTCTGCCCCATATACGAGGCCAAACGGTGAGTGTCCTGTTGCGGCCTTTTGCATTGTTCTTAGGGGCCAGAGCACACTTGGTAATTTGTCTGCCCACCTTCCTTTGAGGTCCTCCAGCATTTTTCGTAGCCCATTCAGAATTCGCTTGTTGGCCGTTGGTTTGGGGGTGGCAGACGGCTGAGTACGCTACGATAATTCCCAATCCTTCTAGCCATTCTCTTATGGGAGGGTTGTCGAATTGCCGGCCGTGATCGAAGACCAGTACTTTGGGCACGCCGAACCGGGTCACGACATTGCGCCAGATCACCTTACGCACGGCCGGCTCGGTGATGTTTGGGACGGCTTCCGCCTCTATCCATTTTGAGAGATAGTCTACTGCCACTATTACGAACTTCCTGTCCCCGGTTGCCGTAGGGAAGGGTCCCAGGATGTCCATTCCCCACTGGGCGAAGGGGATGGGGCTCAGGATGGGTTGAAGATCTCTTGCCGGTGCGTGTATTACTGGCGAGTGGATCTGGCAGTTCCGGCACTTTTTGGTTAGTTCCCGGGCGTCGTGTAGGGTGGTCGGCCAATAGTAGCCGGCTCGGACCGGCTTGTGCGCTAGGTTCCTGCCGCCTATATGGTGTCCGCACATTCCCGAGTGGATGTCGTCCAGCACCTCCGCTGCCTCTCTTGGACTCAAGCATCTTAGTATTGGTGCCGCGGTTCCTCTCTTGTAGAGCTGGTCTTCTATTATTAGGTACCTTGAGGAGGTCATCGGCTTTCGCTTCGCTTTGGCGGGGTCCTCCGATAATCGTTTGTAGAGGATGTACTCGATGATAGGCGCCCGCCAACCGATGTCGCTCTCGTGCTCTATGTTGTGGATCTCGTCCTGGCTGTCCTCATTCGTCGCGATGCTCTTCTTTTGCCTGACGTCCACCCAGACCGACCGTCTGATATCTTGTAGGCTGGAGCTTGCTAGTTTTGACAATGCGTCCGCCCGGTTATTCTGCGACCTGGGCACTTGCTTGACTTCATATGACTGGAGCTGGGACAACTCTTCCTTCACCCTCTTTAGGTAGAGCGCCATTGAGGGTTCTATGGCTTTGTACTCTCCGTTAATTTGATTTGTCACCAATTGCGAATCTGTTGATAGTACGATTCGTTCGGCGCCGGCGGCCCTGGCGAGATGAATGCCGGCCAAGACGGCCTCGTATTCGGCTTCGTTATTGGATGTCCGAAAGGTGAATCTTAGGGCGTGCTCGAACTCCTCGCCGTCGAGACTTGTTAGGACAACACCGGCCCTCAAGCCGTTGTTGGTGGCGGACCCATCGGTAAATACCTCCCACACCCCCGACGGTGGGTCATCTTCCTCCGAGTGGGAACACTCGGCTATGAAGTCTGCCAGCGCTTGAGCTTTTATCGCCATTCTTGACTGGTACGTTATTCCCAGGCCACTCAGTTCGACGGCCCATTTCAGCATTCGCCCCGACTTCTCGAATTTTTCCAAGGCTTTTTCGAGAGGCATGTTTGTGAGGACGGTCATAGGGTGTGCGTCGAAGTATGGGCGCAGTTTCCGGGCGGCCACGACTACGGCGTACGCCGCCTTTTCTACCATGGGGTAGTTCTTTTCTGCCGGTCCCAGCGCGTAGCTGACGAAGTATATCGGTTGTTGGGTTTTTTCCTCTTCACTAAGGATGACGGCGCTTATTGTGACGTTGGTGACTGCTATGTAAACATACAGCCTCTCGCCTTTCGTCGGTCGCGCCAGCGTTGGGAGGGATTTCAAGTGTTCTTTTAGGTCGGCAAACGCCGTCTTCTGCTCTTCCTCCCATTTGAAGTGCTTATTCCCTTTGAGGACCTCGAAGAAAGGGGTCGATTTATCCGCTGCTCTTGAGATAAACCGCGCTAGGGCCATCATCCTTCCCATGAGTCTTTGTACATCTCTGATGGTTGTCGGCTCCGATAGGTCCTGGATGGCCTGAACCTTCTCAGGGTTGGCGTCTATTCCCCTGGCGCTTACTAGGAAACCTAAGAATTTCCCGGACCTTACTCCGAACGTACATTTTTGGGGGTTGAGTTTCATCTTGTATTTCCTTAAGGACTGGAATGTTTCCTCCAAGTCGACAAGATGTTGGTCGTCCGCTTTGCTTTTTACAATCGCGTCATCCACATATATCTCCATGTTTCTGCCTCTTTGACATTTGAAGATCTTATCCACCAATCTTTGGTAGGTGGCGCCTGCGTTTTTTAGTCCGAACGACATCATTTTGTACATGAATGTCCCGGCGCTGGTGATGAACGCGCATTTGACCTTATCCGGCCCCCACAAGAAGACTTGATGGTATCCGGAGAAGGCGTCTAGGAAGCTCAACATGGTATGTCCGCTGGTGGCGTCCACCAACTGGTCGATCCTGGGGAGGGGGTAGCAGTCTTTCGGGCATGCTTTGTTGAGGTTGGTAAAGTCAACACATATGCGCCAAGCGCCCGAAGATTTTTTTACCATTACCACGTTTGCCAGCCAGTCAGGGTATTTGCAAGTCTCTATGAAGTTGGCTTTTAGCCACTTGTCAACCTCACATCGGATGGCGTCGTCTTTTTCTGCCGACGTGGTTCTCTTCTTCTGCCTTATCGAACGAAAAGTGGGGTCGACGTTTAACCTGTGTACCGTCACCTCCGGGTCCACCCCCGTCATTTCATCTGCTGAGTATGCGAACACGTCGGTGTTGTCCCTCAGAACGCTGACGAGGCATCCTTGGTAGTCTGGCTCTAGGCCGGTCCCTATTAGAACGGATCGGCCCGGCTCCAGGTCTACTGTCATGCTTTCCCCGCCAGGCTCAAGTCGCTCGGAGTTGAGGACTGTAGCTTCTTCTATCCTGAGGGCTTTGGGGGTCGGAAGGCATTCCTCGGTGCCGTGGGCGACTTTTCGCTTCCCCTTCATTTCTTCCTGGGATCGCCTGAGGGCCACCGATTTGCAGTTTCTGGCGGAGTCCTGGTCGTCATATAGCTTTCCCTCAGTGTTCCTGTTGGTGATGTAGGCCAGTGTCAGAGCTCGTATGGATACTAGAGCGTGCACCCCGTCTAGGGTTATCCGGCCTATTAGGGCATTGTAGGCGGACTTGGCGTTTACTTCCACGAACTGGGCCGTCGTCGTTTTCGCGTCCTCTTCCTCTCCGAATGTGACCGACAGGTCGATCGTACCCATGGGTACAACTCCGGTTCCTAAAAAACCGTATAAGGTGCCGGCAGTCGGCTCGAGGTGTCGTTTGTCGAACCCCATTTGTTCGAAGCTTCCTTGTATAGAAAGTTCGTGTAGGCGCCTGTGTCTATCATGCATCTCTTGACCGTGTGATCGCCTATTTTGATGGCCAACACCAAAGGGTCACTGTGGGGGTATGTCACCCGCATGTAATCCTCTGCCGTGACACTGAGGGTCGGGATTACGTCTTTCTTGGACTCGTCGGCGTAGCATATGTGCTGGGTCAGCTCTCTTAGATGGCGCTTGATCTGCCTCCGGCTGGTCCCCGCTCCATGCTCTTGTTCGTACGTCATGTTAATGACATTGTGCTCCTTCCTCATCTCGGCTCGGTCCCTAGTGTTACCGGTTGCCAAGCCGCGGCTATTGTTGTCGTTGTTGTTCTTGTTGTTGTTGGTGCGCAGGGTTCTGGCCTCATATGCCGCTAATGAACCGCGCCGTATGAGGGCTTCAATTTCGTCTTTTAGGTTCCTGCATTTTTCCGTCGTATGCCCCGTTTGACCGTGGAACGTGCAGTATTTCTTTGGGTCGGTATGGGGCCCGGGCCTGATGGGCCGGGGAGTACCCCATTTTCCGTTGTTCTTTTCTATGTCGAAGATCTCAGCCCTGGGTCGGGTCAGGGCGGTGTAGCGGTCAAACCTTTCCCTACGAATTCCCTCCGGTCTTTTCTCTACGCGGCCTCTGTTCATCATTCTGGGAGGTTCCCTCTGACTCGCTGGGCTCGAGGCTCTTTCCAAGGGTGGGCGCCGGGACCTTGGCGGTGACGGGTCCTCGCGCCGTGTTTTGTAGTCTTCCTCGTTCATGTATCCTTCCGCTATTCGCCGAGCCTCGACTAGGGAGGTTGGCCTTTCTCTGAGTAAGTGGCTTTTGAGGGGGCCCTCTGTCATCGTGTGGGTCAGAGCGCAGGCGGCTGTTGACTCGTCGATTGTCCTGATTTATTGACACTCTAGGTCGAACCTCCTGACGTACTCTCTAATGCTCTCCTTTGGCCTTTGTCGCATGGTCATCAGGTGCACCGTAACAATCTGCCTGCGTCGGCTACCGGCATATTGGTCTACGACTGTCGTGCTGAGGTCTTTGAAACTTCGGATGGATCCTCGGGGTAGGCCTCTGAACCATGACTGGGCGTATCCGGTGAGTGTGGTGGGAAATACTCGGCACCACACCACGTCGTCAAGCTCGTAGATGGCCATGTAGCTCTCGTATGTTGCCAAGTGATCCTCCGGGTTCGTCATCCCATCGAACTGGATGTTCGGCACCTTTACCCGGAGCATGGGGTGCTCCGTAATCTCCGAGTGGAAGGGCGATACCGTGCGTCGTCCCTTCTTGGGTATCTTCTTTATGGGCGTGGCTGATTCGGATTTGCCCTCGTCTTCTTCTTGGTTGGTGGGCGCGTTCCTCCTGGATCGGCATGCTACAAATGTTTCCTGCTCGGGGGAGCTTTCCCGGTGGGCGTGCTCGTTCCCCCGGGCGGTGTTAGTCGTCAGTCGGGTAAAGACCGAGCCTCGCTCTTCGGGGTTGGCAGACGTCCTTCCGCGATCCCCGACGCCTAGTTGGTCTCTTAAGGTTTTTACGGGTCTTCCCTTTCTCTCCCTCTGGCCCAGGCGGTGGTGAACTGTTCTCTGAGGACTGTGGCTTCTTCTGGCTTTTCGGGTGCCCGGGCCCAGCCGATGGTCCATCGTGGGGGTGTGGCTTCTGCTCCTTTTGCGCTGCCTCTCGCTTGGTGGGGAGTCATCGTCTCCCCTCATGCTTATGACCGGTGATAGGGCTTCTAGGCCAATCTCGGGGCGATATGGCGAGTGCCCTCTAGTCCGGTACTCCTGTCTCCTTTGGTGCAGTTCGATCCTTTCCTTATCCAGGCGTCTGCCCTTCTCTAGGTACCGGCGTTTTCTTTCTTCCAGTGTTAGCGTCTCCGGCCGGTCGGGAAAAAGCTCTTTGGGGGAGACGTTTGCTCTTTGGTGGGCTCCCCCTTTTTGTTCAGGAGGCTCTCTTGCTCGCGGCGTCGTTAAGGCTGACGGGAGGGTCGTCCTTAAGAGGGCGGCGAGGAAAAGTTGGGCGGCGGTCATTTGCTCGGGGGTGAAAGTGTCCGCTGGGACGTGGACAAGGAGTACTCTTGCTGGGGTGGACGTCGAGTCCATGAGACCCTTACCCCTATCCTTGCTTCGGGCTTGGTCTCTGGGGGGGAGGTCTCTACGACCTCGAGTTCGGCATTCCTCTCTACCGCCGCCGCGGCATCCGTGGCGTCGTTAGCTGCCATGTCCCTGAGTTATTTTGATAGGTTTTTGTTAGAGCGAGGAGCTTTTTGTAAACCTCCCCACAGACGGCGCCAAATTGTTTGGGTATCAAACAATCACAGACCTCTAGCCGGGTACAGCCGGCAATCTCCTTCTTCGCCCTTGGTAAGCTCTGAGCTCCTGATCTGCACAAGGAGCACACAAGGGCCTCGGAGGGTGTCCGAGGTTGCCTCTCCGACGCTCAAGTCAGTTACGTGGGCAAAGAAGTCGACCTAGGGTTATGGAGGATATAACTTAACTTTTTAGAGAGATAATGTCTTGTATCTATGTTGTGTCCCTTTTTCTTGTGGTGGCTCTCTTGGTATTTATAGGGCTGGAGTCGTACGGACTGTACTGCCGGCGTCTACCTCCGCCACGGGGGGCCGGCGTGGTTTGATTGTTTGATGAAGTGTCCCCCTTGAATTGCCGGCTACCGGCTACCTGTGGTGCCGACCCCCATCAAATACTATAATGATAAATGGATATATATCCACATAATTCTGTTAGATGTATCTTATAATATTTATAAATGAATATACATTCCGTATTAATGAAAATAAGTGGATTGAGTGTTTTTTTATTTAAAAAATTATGTTCCATATCAAGTTAAGTTATTGGTGGTATAGATTTATTTTCTAACATCAGGTCATACTCTGTAAAATAAAAATATAATATCCGGTAAATATATTAGTTTACTTTTTGGTTAAAATTTCAGTATAAAAGAATCCAGACTGTTTCAAGTAACATTATCAGAAAGTATTTGTCAAATTAATTAGTATTTTAAAGAATATATAAAAATTGATGGACAGAATAGCATCTGAAATGAACATAATTTTTTTTTTAAAAAAGTCAGATCAGGAAAAATGTTTGCAAATATTAAAGGATACGGTAATGCATTAGGGATTCATATTTTGAATCAAGGATTAATTTAGCTGGTACAATGTCCAGGTTAATTCAGTGCGGAGACGGGATTGTGAGGAGGGATTGCCCAGCCCAAACTCTGCAGCCTAAGAAGATTAATGCAACATATTATAGCTTGATTAGGAAGATTTTGCGTAATTGCCTAAAATAGCTCTGGATTAACGTGAGTTGAGTATTTCAGAATGGAGACCAATGAGCTGCGCCAGCTCAGCTGCCTTGGTCTTTGTTTTAATAAATAAAAGATTCGATTCGAAAACTCCATATGTTGAGGCAAAATATCCGAAAATATATGAGAGAATATCCCGGTAATTACACACAAAACTTCCTAATTTGACCAAAGTACCATAAAAATAGGTGATAATTATCATTGAGCAACTATATTCGAAAAATAAATGAGTATATGTCAGTTACAAATAAAATTCCTAGTTTGACAAAAATACCATAAAAGTAGGTTACAATAATTCGACTAAAATATTTATTTTTTGGGTTATTTCATGGGAATAATACCTACTATCACTCATCTTCTTACGATAATACCAATTATATGTAATCTCAAAATAATACTATCTTTGATTATCTTATTCTCAAAATAGACTTGGTGACTTGCAAATTGATCCACCGGTCACCCTTAATTTAGTACCTAATCACCATTGTTAATCCAACATTTAGGATCATTATTACCCTTGGATCATGATGAACTCATTTCGTATTTATATTTAACCCCAACTTTTCCTTTATTTTGGTTCGTTTTACGTGTCCTAGGAGACGTTTTTATAGCTTTTCATCCTTCTTTGTTATGTCGGGTATTTTGTTTACGTTTTGTAGGAAATGAAACAAATGAAGGCAATTGAGCTATATTTTGGGTAACAACGAGAGTCGAGCCATGAAATCCACAAGGAAGAAGTGATAAAAGTTATAAGATACTAAGTGAATACTTGAGGAAAGATGTGAAGTGAAGAAACAATAAGAAACGACAAAGAAATAAGTTGAAAAGCTCAAACAAATGCAAATCGAGAAGAAGGAACGATCGCGAAAACAAAGGTCAACTTCAAACGTGAATATCTTGAGTTCTACAACTCTGATTGAGCTTATTTTTGTGGAGTTGGAAAGCTCCTTCTCTTAGCTTTCCAACGGTATATTACACGTCCAAATCCGACAAGTAACGAAGAAACAGCAAGCATTTCAAATTCGTCGCGCAGTGCAGGAAAACCGAACCGGTCGGTTTGATGTTGAACTGATCGGTTCGTTTGTGAACCGGTCGGTTCGTTTTTGTACCGAGCGGTTTGTTTATGTACCGAGCGGTTCAAGACGCGTCAGAGTGACTTTCCTAATCTTCTGAAGAATCCGTATTCTGCTTTAATTAAAATCCTACGGGATTATTTTATTAAATTATGTCCTATTTCCTAATTAGACCTATTGTAATAAGTATAAATACCCTTCTTAGGTTAGGTTTAAGGACACCTTTCACTTTAACACTTTCATATTCATTAGTTTAGATTTAATTACACTTTCAGATTCATTAGTTTTGTTTAGATTTTTTATTAGCATTAGAATTCTTCAAGTTTGTAGTCATACTTTTAGATTGTTAATCTTTTAGTTCTACGTAATTGGTATCTTTTCTTATTCTCTTATTTTCATATTGATTTCTATTATGCTTAATTTCTTTATTGCTTTATCTTTTAGTATGAGTAGCTAATTTATTTATCTAGGGTTGAAGGGGATCTATGTTAATTGAATTGGGGATGTTGGTTTAATTACTTATTTGATTAATCATTCATATGTTATTGCCTTACTACTTGTTTTGTATTATCGTTTGATTGGTTTGAGACGTTGAACTAGTTGAATGTTTAGGAACCCGAACCTAAGATCGAAAGCCTGGTAAGGGTAGACTTACAAGTAAGTGGGTAGGATAATCTGGTAAGTTGCGAGAGCCCGTCAGAATCTATCCTAAGGTTGACATAAGATCCGAGAGGCCGTGTCTTTGCCCTAAATAACTTTGATTGATTGATTGAATGATTAATTAACTTTACCCAATTTAATTGCATAGTGAACCATGAGACCCTAGATCCTTTTAATATTGTTAGAACCTCGTTATTTTACATAATCGTATTAGTTTAGACCAAATTCATAAAAACCAGAATTAGAATAGTTTAGAATCAACTATAGATAATTAGCGATAATCGTCTGTCTCTCTGTGGATTCGATCCTTACTTGCTGCTAGCTACCTGTTAGTCGTTGGTTAGGTTTATTTTGATATAGGTGATACGACTTTAGCCTTATCAGATCACGAACCCTCTGCTCTTCACCATCGGCCATCGCCATCACCATCACCATCACCAACCCGATTATCGGCACCAACACATGATCACATTGCCCAACTAATCTTACACCAAATCTCCATCTCAAGCATTTCAAACCTTCTCATGGGCTTCCAACCTTCCCAATTTCACCCACAATCAATCCACCTACCGAGCCATGCTCCACAAGTTGTGCTCTTTTCACCTTTTCGATCATGCCCACCAACTGCTCGACCAAATGCCCAACTCAATTGGCTCACCCCCTGACCAAGATATCTTTGTTACTCTTGTTCGGGGTTTAGGTCGCGCCAGGAGGATCCGGGAAGTCATTCGGGTTCCTGATTCGGCGCGTAATTTGGGTTGGTTTCTTCTTTGAAGTTGTATAATTCGGTACTTGATGTATTAACCCCAATGCAAATTCGATTGAGTTAATGTCTGGGCTGGTGGTTCGTCGCAGTTGGTGGCCTGAACTGGGTTAGTCGAGCAGAGTCGAAGGAGGTCTGGACGAGCGATATGCTACGCCCGATATGACGGAGTGCCAGAGTAGTAGCTGCGGTGATGGACGATCGGATTTCAAGGCTGTTTAATGGACGATCGGAGCGGCGTTGGCCGGACTCTGGCGCGTTTGTGCTGGAATCTGGGCAAAACCCAACGGGGGAGCAGGGTGAACAGAGGTGTGTGCCGGAGTTTTTGCAGGGGTCGCCGGAATATGGCGCCGGTGAATGGAGATTGGTGTGGTGAACTGGGGTCGACGGAATTGAGGTGGATTGCAGCGTAGAGGAGGTCACAAAATGGTGGTATGATGGTAGATTTGGTGAGCAGATTGTCAAAAGGGGAGAAAGAGGAGAGATGAACAGCCAGTCAATTTAACTGGTCATTGCCGGTTACAAATGAGCCAAGACTAATGTGGGATTAATGATGCTTTAGTTCGTATTATTATGAGATTAGCTAAAGTACATATTAATATAAGAAGCATGCCCATAGTTGGTATTAATGTCATGAAATAACCCTTATTTTTATAGTAAAATACGAAATTTCAGTGATCAATGAACACTGAGATACATTAATTAGTTAAGTCGCTTATACGTGATAAGTCGGAAATTAAAAAATATTCGATTCGAAAACTCCATATGTTGAGGCAAAATATCCGAAAACATATGAGAGAATATCCCGGAAATAACACACAAAACTTCCTAATTTGACGAAAGTAACCTAAAAATAGGTGATAATTATCATTGAGCTACTGTTTTTGAAAAATAAATGAGTATATGTCAGTTACAAATAAAACTTCCTAGTTTGACAAAAATACCATAAAAGTAGGTGATAATAAATTGGAAAAGATTTGTTAGCTTCGACAACCCGAGGATCGAAAACATATGATATAATTATATTAATACGTATTAGGTATTATGATTATGATATATAATAATACGTATGATATATAATAATACATAATAATCCGTATATAATTAGGTATTATAATATAGTTAATTCATGTAACAATACGTATGATTATACATATGGTTATAATATATTAGGTATTATACTCTTTTAAATTGTTAACTATTATAAGAGTACATATTAGGTATTATACGTATGGTTATAATAATATTATAGTACATAATGATATTAACATATAAATTAAAGTATAGGTAATTATACAATAAGATTATCCGAAAATATACACGGTATCCAAAAATATATCCGAAAATATAGCTAATTTGACGAAATTACCATAAAAGAGGTGATAATATATCCGAAAATATATAAGCGTATATATACTGGATACGAAAAAAATACTGGATACGAAAAAAATACTGGTATATGTACATGAAGGAAATGACAATCTTGCCCCTAAATTATGCAAAGGCCAGATGTGAAAATGTTTAAGTAATTGAACGATTTTATCCAATTAATGTGGGAGGTCAGAGCAAAGTTTTGAGGAATGTGAGGCGTGCCACCTCAGCATCGTTGGTCTTATCTTTAAGTAAAGTATAAGATATAGATAGATACTCTGTCTTCTTTAAATGATTGCCCCGTTTCGTTATAATACTCCTCATATATATTACCCAACTAAGGCAATAATTTAAAATCGGAGGCAGTAAGTGTTATCAACATTTAAATACTATTTTCACATATCGTTAACTATTTCTATTTTTTGTTTTAAAAAAAACTATGTTTACTCTTTTTTAAACGAAATTACTTTTTCCTAACGAGCCTTTACTCAATCCTAACGACTTTTTATGCCTTTACCCCTCTCATTTCATCTCATCGAAAACTAAAGGTTTGTTTTTTTCTCTCTAAATAAATCCCAATCACCCATAAACGAATGATGAACCACCACAAATATGGAACCGTCCGAGGTCGGATCGGAGCCGAGGTGGACGGCTGGACTGGGCGGTGGGCGGGTGGGGGTCGACAGGGGGTCGGTGGGGTCGGGTCGGAATCTGGGTGGGTCAGAGTCAGGATGGTCAGGCGGGCTAGACGATGGTCTGGGTGGTGTTGATCGGTGGACGGGTGGGCTGCGCAGTGGGCTGGGTGGTTAGGTGGTGGGGTGGGGTCAAGGGAAGGAGTACGCTGTAAGGGGTTTTTTGTTTCTTAATTATTTTATTTATTTAAATTCTTTTTTTGTTAGTTATTTGCTAGTTTCTTTTTTTTTGTTATTTTTTTATTTTTTCTTCTTGTTAAGTAAACTCTTTTGTTATATAGTAGTACTATTATTTTTATTTGGGTTATTTCATATGAATAATACCAACTATGACCACCCTTCTTAAATTAATACAGATTTTACGTAATCTCAAAATAATATCAAATTTGACTAGCTCCCTCTCAAAACGAGCTGGATTACCGGCTACCTGAAGTATATGTCATTTTCACCATTTTCACAAATAAATAATTAAGTACATCATCATTAATCATCTCCATCTTCACACTATCATCCTTCCCTTCATCTTCATCAATCATCCATATCAATCTTGTGATGAAAACCACCATTTTCAATGAAATTGAGATGAAAATCGAATTTAACCTAGAAATTGAAATCAACGAAATTGAGAAATAAAAAACCGTCATTCTTGCCCAGATCTGAAGGATGACGCAGTAAACTCCACAAGCACCACCACACTCCGACCAGCTACTTCGTCGCAGTCATACACATTGGAGCATAAGCGGTTATTGGGCTGGTGATTAGAGATCTAGGAAAGAATGACGGAGGAGATGGAGACGGTTCACGGTGGCCGAAATCTAGGAAAATATCGATAATGCGTAGGTTGTTATGGTGGCTGCCCTCGCCTGAGACTCGGTGTGATGTGGTACAACGCCGGAGAAGGTGGGTCCTCACTGGTGGTCGTGTCTCGTGTGGTGGTTGCCTGGTAAGCTGGAGGCACACAGTGGAGGCATCGTGAGTGGAAAGTGTTGGTTATTTTGGTGGTCGATGTGTCAATGGTGAATAATGTGAATGGGTATGGAGATTGAAGAGAGGAAGAAGATGAAGGTATAAAGGGGGAAAGCAACCGGTTATAAAGACTGGTAACAACCAGTCATTTTTTCATCCATACTAAAATGAGATCAATGAAGACATTGATCATATTAAATTGGGATTACGCAAAGTTTGTATTAATTTAAGAAGGGTGGTCATAGTTGGTATTAATCCCATGAAATAACCCTTTTTATTTTTATTTTTGTTTTATTTTCTTTAGAGGACAATTTTATAAAAAAAATAGTTTACAAGTTTATTTATTTATTATTATTCAATCATCGTTTGTGGTTAAAAAAACAATAAAATTACAAAAATGAAACCAAAATGTCACGGTGATTTATCGAAAAATGTACTCTGAGTAGCAAATAACTGAAAGAAGTCATAATTGATTTTGGTAAATAAATAATCGATTTTACATCAGTAAATTAGAAGTGATTGACTATCTGAATCGATGGAGTAAAATGAAAGAAGTGAGGTTGAATCTCAATTTGAAAGAAAAGTTTATATAGGGGTATAATGGGAAAAGTTTTGGAAAATTCGTTAAGATTGAGTAAAGACTCGTTAGGAAAAAGCACGACCATTTTTAAATGGTATGTAAGATGAAAAAATTTGGTCACAAATAAAGTTATGGTAATAAAAAAAAAATCGTATAATATATACATTGCTAGACCCGTAAATTTCACGGGCATGAAAATTAGTTAATTAATACTACCTCCCATTCACTGGAAATCTACCAAAGATTGAATATATGTGAGGTATATTTTAATCAAATGGTAGGATTCCAGTAAATGGGAGGGAGTAATACTCTAGAGGTAGTAACCCAATAGAGTATAGACATAGCCATTATTTATAAACAAACATACGATCAATTAATTAATACTCCAATATTCTAGAGGTAGTAATCCAATAGAGTATATGATGACTGACATAACCATCAATTAATTATAAACAAACATACGTACCCTGCTCAGCAACAAGGTCAATGGATATTAGGGGACCAGACTTAAATTATCTTATCAGACAACAGCTTAACAAACAACCAAACAGCAGCTTAGCAGACAACCAGAATTAGATCATTGGAAAGGAGGAGAGGCGACAGATGGAGCAAGCTTAACAGGACGGAACCACACCAAATCATCGGTACACATGATGTGACACATGGGAGGTCCGGGCTTCATTTTCAGCACTTGCAATTTAAAGGCACTACCATCCCAGTCTGAGGTGTCCATATGGCACACGCTGATGAGTGCCTAGAGGTGAGTTCCGTCTTGCCCGACCAGAGCGTAATGGCAACTGTAAATACCATTCTCAGAGATGCTCGCTTCAACAACGCCTTTGTTGTGGCAAGCCAGAGCCCTGTCACCGATCGTTTTTGCTGACCCAGTAACCCAATATTACTGGAGTTTACCGGGTGGTGTGGTCATCACACTTACATTCTGCCCCAAAATTGGCACCACAAATTCTTTCGCTGCCTCCAGGGAATCGACACAGGCTTTGATCTCCCCGCAGTCCCCGGTCACATCACAAAGGCTTCTTGACTTAGTATTCTGCTTCGACTTGGTAGCCAAGGTGTCGTTAGCTTGCTTGGTGAAGACCAGCAAGAGTCTCGTGCCTAC
The DNA here is from genome assembly GCA_958450325.1 of Agrostemma githago. Taxonomy (NCBI): domain Eukaryota; kingdom Viridiplantae; phylum Streptophyta; class Magnoliopsida; order Caryophyllales; family Caryophyllaceae; genus Agrostemma; species Agrostemma githago. Next base: position 67,069,995 of record OY288253.1, read on the forward strand.
CGTGGTCAAATTATAACGGTAATATATTGTTGGAACCTTGTCAAGGTTGAAAGAAGCCAGGCCCTGGGCCTCGCTTGGGGGTGGGCCTCCCCTCCCACGACTGTCGTACTTTAATTTTTTTAGGTTTGCAAACGATTCGAACCGCATCGCCTCCTCCACGACTGTCGTACTTTAATTTTTGGAGGTTTGCAAACGATTCGAACTGCATCGCCTCCTCCTCATTGAACTGGTTCTTGTCCTGGCTTGGTGGTGCGTCTCCCCTCCCACGACTGTCATACTTTAATTTTGGGAGGTTTGCAAATGATTCGAACCGCATTGCCTCCTCCTCATTGAATTGGTTCTTGTTCTGGCTCGGTGGTAGGCCGTCCCTCCCACGACTGTCGTACTTTAATTTTTGGAGGTTTGCAAACGATTCGAACCGCATTGCCTCCTCCTCGTTGAACTGGTTCTTGTCCTGGCTTGGTGGTGGGACACCCCTCCCACGACTGTCGTACTTTGGCTGACAGTCTCCCAGCCAGAGGAAGAAGAGAAAGTAAATTAGTTGTGCTACCAGACTTAAAGGGGTGATAAGTGGCCATCCTCTTACTACTAAAAGAATAGGAGTTGATCATGTGGTGTCAACTTCCCATGAAGTTTTTTCCCTCCAAATTATTATCACTCAAATAAGAAAACAAATAAACAATTACTACATTTAATCCAAATTCAAGTCAAAGTCAGTATTTATGTAAAATTAGAAGAAAAATTATTCAATAAATAAAATTATCATGCACTCTGTATGTATTAGCTATATATATTAAAAAATATACTCCGTATATATTTATGATATATTTTATTTATTTTTGTGACAAAATATAAGTGTCTCAGACTATCGAAGTCTAAGCATTGTAAACAAATATAAAATCTTGACGATGAAAAAAATTAGGGAGTATATAAAATACTTTCAGATTTTGATTTTAATATATAAATATTTGAAGTTATTTTTTATCTAATAATATTTGGAGTATTATGTTATCTTATAATTTGTTAATTAAATTTATAAATGACCTTAATAAATAAGGGAATGAATTTTGATTTGTGAATATTGATTTTGTGATTAAAAAAAACATTAATTAAATAATCAAGTAAAAATTATAAAATTTTGTTATTAGCTTTGTAAAAAAAACATGTTCATTAAAATATTAAAATATGAATTGAATGAGATTACACGATTATATCTTGATTATCATTGAAATTTTAAATTATTATCCCAAATATAAAATGTAAATATTAAAAATGTGAAAAACTAATATGGTACCAACAGATATTTATAAGACATCATTAAATATAAAATTCTAAATGTACTGTGCATTAACGCGCGGGATCTAAACTAGAGCTGATCAAATGGCCCAGGCCCGATGGCCCAACCCGGCTCGACTCGATTTTTCAAGGGCTTGGGCCGTCGTGTTGGCCCAAAAAAGCCCGAAACCCGACCCGATCTGAGCCCGATATAAATTTTGGGCCGGGTATGGGCCGACCTTAAAGGCCCGAATTTTGTCCCGACCTGGCCCGAATTAAAAAAAAAATTATGTTTTTTAAGTTTAAACTTCTTTTATGTGGAAATTCATGTGTTTTTTTATCTCAATTAAACCCATTTTAAAAAAAATCGTGCAATTTTATGTATGGAAGTTTATGTTTTTTATGTGTTCACAATTATTATACACGGACACTAATACCGTATATATATATTTGTACTGTGGTATGTTAGTGTGACACATAAGAGCAAGTCCAGTAGTTGTTTTGAAAGACCTCCTTGCAATTAATAAAAATATTATAGCTACATGGAAACCATTGGAGAGGGAAATGATGTTGTAGCTTGAAAGTAGAGTTGATCAAGTGTGGCCTGTCCGTTTGGCCTGACCCATTTGGCCCACTTAGTAAGCGGGTCTGGACAGAAACTTTTTAAAAAAAAGCGGGCCACGACCAATGAAACTAGGCCCGCTATAATAAACGGACGGGTTTGGACTAAAGAAAACAGCCTGCGGACAACCCGCTAGGCCCGCTAAATTATATATACTTATATAAGTTAAAGGATATACTAGCAAAAGAGACATTGAACATGATTATTATAATAGAAATTACAAAGAAACCACAAATTTCAATGTCTAAAAAAATCAACAAGACTTATCTCTTAAACTCCTACTTACCCACTAACTCCTAAAGAATATCAATAGCCTACACTACATCAAGCAATCAACCACGCATCGCCCATCAGCCATCAAAGTATCAAACCAAGGCACCAAGCCATTTACCTTCTTTATTCTCAATTTCTCATTGATTCATGATGAAACCATTGGTTTAGAAGACGTTGAAGGCGAAGATGAGAATGATGAGGCTGATCCTACTATTGTTTGATGAGAAATGAATATTTTTGTTAGTGAAGTTGTATTTGAAATTTGAAATAGTATCGGATATTTTTTTCAATGTGTAGTATGTTTTTGAATTTTAATCTCTTAAATTGCGATGTCTGACTTATATTTTAAGAAAAGTGAAGACTCGATTAACTTTATTCAGGCCCACGGGCTAGCCCGCTACCCATAAGTTGGCGGGTTTGAGCAGCATCATGTGGCCCATTATAACGGACACGGACAACAAAATATGACCCACCAGACACATTTTTTATAGTTAAGCCCGTCCATGTCCAGCCCAAGCCCGCTTTTGATCAGCTCTACTTGAAAGCATATCCTGCTTGTTCAAGCTACACATGCTTGAGAATTTTTTTTTTAAAAAAATATTTGTGAATTAAATAATACTTTATCAATTATCATCTTCCACCTCTCTTTTCCTTGTAGCTTGCTATTGGGGTAGGTTGTAGTTGAAAAACAATGTAGCTCAAAAAGATGAGTTGGCAAAGCTAGCTACAATAACTATTGGACTTGCTCTAATAATACGAAAAACCGTCCAACACCAAAACTATGTGTGAAATGTCTAATCGAGAATTCGAGGTAAACTTTGTTCTTATTTCTTAATACGGAGTATTAATATATCATATTATCAATTTATCATCATGTACTCTAGTCGTCTGATTAATTTTGAGTAAGTTTTAGTAAAAATGGGTTTGTTTATTAGTCGGGTCAACTGCGAGCAAAACACTCGATTAAATGTTGTTGGTTAATTTATGGCCAAAAAAATATTAACTTAATCTCGAACAATCGTTGTGGCCCGAACGAACCCAAAAAGCCAGCAAGCCCGAAAAATTCCGAACGGACCGAGTTTAGGCCTTACAAATCGGTCCGTTTGGTGGGCCTGACCCGGCCCGACCCGCAAGATGAGCTGTAATTTTATGGCAAAACCCGGCCCAAACTCAACCGGCCCGGCCCATGATCACCTCTAATCTAAACTAGTATGATATGATAAATTGAATTTCTCATGAAATTTTGATAAATAGGTTTAATTTCACTTATTATGCAAGTTATGGGTTATGGGACCTAATTACTCCAATAGTCCAATTGAAAGTAGTGGGAGTTAATTTCACAAGGGACATACTAAATCATACCCGACATTTTGCTATTTCATACCCACGTTTCCCAAATTACCCCTCTCATTTCTTCCCTCAATCAATTTGTTTCACCACTTTCTTTCTTTTCATCTCCCTGCAAACCACCAGTCCACCACCATAACCACACTTCCATCACCCAACTCCACTCCCTATCGTCGTCCCATCGTGTGTCGCCTTCCTCAATAGCCGACTTGACCCCCATTTGAACAGTCGACAACCACCAATTTATTTGTACCAAGTATTGCTATTTCACTGAAATATGTTTTCTGTGTATTTTTCTCTTTCATCTTTCCATCTTTATGCAATTATTGTTCATTGTGTGATTGGTGTCTCTGATTTGCTTTTTAGTTTAATTTAGATCATTGAAAGTGAAAATTGGAAGTTTTGGTGGATGTTGTCAACCATCTTTCTATGTGCTACTCAATTACTCATCTATGGAAAATCAAGGGACATTCTAAATCATACCCACCTTTTTACTATTTCATACCCACATTTCCAAAATTACTCTTCTCTTTTTTTTCATTCAATTTATCAACTTTGTCTCTTCTCTCATTCTCTCTTTTTTCAATCAATTCACCATCACTTTTTCTTCATAAATTCATCATCCCATCAATTATCAAAAATAATAAATTCAAAAATGTAATTACTAATCCCCTATTCACTAAAACAAAAACCAAGGGGCAAAGTAGTTATTTCAACTTTCCCGTCTAATTTCAACCCCTTCATTACCTGGGCTTGAAAAAAATATTTTTTTTGTCCAAATTCATTACAAGCCCAATTGTGCAATATCAACCCATACATTAACGAAAGCCCTTATTTAACTATCAATTGATCAATTCAACCAATCCCCTATTCACTAAAACAAAACCAAGGGGCAAAGTAGTCATTTCAACTTTCCCGCCTAATTTCAACCCCTTCATTACCTAAATTGGACATATATAATTTTCGAAACACATGCATTTTATCAATTCAAAATTAACTATTGAAAAGTATTAATCATATCTAATATCACTAATGCAAAATTCAATACTGTAATTTTTTTTTGGTAAAATGTTAGAATTAAATTCAATAATTAGTACCATTGTTATTTAAAAAATTGTATTTTATTATATTTTATAAATATTATTATTATTAAATGTTATAAAAATTATATAAAATTATTAGTTTTATTACTTTTTAATTTACAATATTAATGTTAATAATTTTTTTAATTATTATTTTAAATATGATATACTCACAATACTAATATCATAATAACAGTAATGACACATCATAAATCCAATGGATCGATCTGTTCGATGGGTTTTGATCCTAAATTAATAAATCATTCCGGGTTTGCGCCAAACTGGTCGTAGGTCAAAATTTTAGGGTCTAGACTCTTGAACCTACAAATTAAAATGGGTCGACTTTACAAGTCAAGTCGAAATTTGATAGGTCTATTTTTACAAATTTAAATATCCGTTATCTAATCATAATCACTTAAATATAGAACAAATTAATTCCAAAAAATACCCTACAAAACGTTAAATCTACAAAGTTATGTGTAACCTTTTTTAATATAGGTAGAATGATTACTTAAGTCATCCAATAGTATTTCTTACTTATATTTTGACTCTATTATGTGATATACGGAATATAAATTAGGCGCAATCTGATCTATTTGCCATGCATACATTTTATAAATACTAATTTTATGGACAACATATAAATACTAATTTTATGGAGTAGAAGGTAAAATCGTGAACAACATATCTATTTATTAATATGACTAATTTTATGGTCATTTCAACCTAATAGAATGCTACTACGTACATTATACTGAAAGATAGGGTACTGACAAATTTTATACAGGTAGTGACTAATTTTATACTCATTTCATTTTAACAGAATGTGACCCCATACAGAAAAATAAAGTAGTGATACAATTTTTTTTATTATGGTTAAAAAAAAGTGAAGGGTAAAATTTACCAAGAACGAAAACATAAACGGTAGACTGAAACACTAAAGAAGATAAATGTAAATTATTGAATTAATCGAAGGGAATAATTTTGTAAGTAACTAAACTATTTATATAAACAAAAATTATTGAAAAAATCGTGCGTAGGCACGGGTTTTGTATTAGTAAAAGATGAAAACACCAAACTCTGAAACCCTTCTCCCTCCTCCCAAAAAAAAAAACCTAGCCTCCCCCAAAAAAAACTTGGAGCTACCACCATTAATGGTGGTAAGCCCCCAATTTCAATTTTAATTTTAATTCATAATTATATCGTTTCAATATTAGTATTATTAGTATTTTAGTTATATTAAGTCATCTCCTTTTGGAGAGTATCGCCCCCATCAATTGATGAGTTTCGCTCTCTCTTTTAGGAGAGGTAATAAATCTATTATACTGGAGAGGACGCGGAAGATCATCAGTACCATAATCGTTTATCATGTGGTATCTCAATTTATGTCGGACCGGCGACTACAATCTATTAGGTTAGATGAAATTGATTCTCGTCAAAAGTTTGGAAGATCCGAAGACCCTCTTGTGAAAAGCTGTATCATCAGAAGCGGAGATCAAAATCTTAGTGAGAGATCTATGTTTTAACGAGAATTTATTTTACTCAAATTTTATAGTATTGTATCCGTTCAATTTCGATATAAGTTGTAGATGTCGTATGACTTTTTATTAATGAAATGATCTATTCGCTCAAAAAAAAAGATGAAAACACCAAATTGTTTTTTTTTTAAAAAAAATTAATAATTCTTAATTAAAAAATCATTCTACATAACCAAAAGTGAGTGTCGAATTAGGGTTTAATTGGGAAAAAACAATTAATCAAAAATATAACCAATGATTATATTAAAAAGTAAAATCATTAATAAAATTAACAAACCTAATTGTTTCAAATACTAATTATATTCGTGATTCAAAAGTTATAGAAGAATCTAATTAAGGCTTAATTAGAAATTAAACAAAAAAAAACAATCAATAACATAACCTATATTTTGTGTATTAAAAATGAAAACATTAATAAAAATAAAAAATTACTTGTCCCACGTACGAATAATAATCCATAATGGTGTAAAGTTCTTGAATAATTTGGCAAAGTTTTGAGGGTTAGAAAAGAGGGAATTTTTTTGGGTCAAGAGAAATGAAAAAGAGGGATCTTTTTAGAATAGAGGTAGGCAGGGAAAAAAAATGTAAAAATTGGGTATGAAGTAGTAAGAGTCAGGTATGACTTAGCAATTATGTGAATAAATAATAATAATAATAATAATAACAATATTTTTTTTTAAAAATGGAACTTGTATTAAGATCCAAACAAAGTACAAGAATTTATTATTATTATTATTATTATTATTATTATTATTATTGAAGTATTATTTTAGGAACTGAAAATATTGGAGTTGAGTTGATAAGAATTGGACTGAGCTGATAAAAGTTGAACTGGTCTAAAACAGGCTAAAATTAAGCTGAAAAGAACAGAATCCTGCCAGGGCTCAGGTTGTTGCTTATTCTAGTTATAAGTAAAAAAAATGTTACGAGCAATTTTTGAACATCTAGTTGTCGAGTAAGTTCTAAATCATACACACTCTTAAATTAAAAGACTTTATTTGACGCGTGGGTGATTAAAATGTCCATCAATATTAGTACGAGTATGATTATAATTTGTTTTTTTTTTTGAAAAAAAAACTTAAAGCGATTTTTGAAAATTGTAAACCTAACCCGAACTGCATTTTACGCTTTAAAAAAAGGGTTCGGATACACGATCCGATTCTTCACTAAAAAATACTCCCTCCGATTACCTGTGTTCTCCCCTTTCTTTCTTTTTGGGGAAGAAAATAAGGAGGGAGTAATTATATTAATAGAATATGGAGGTGAAATGAAAAAGTAAGAGAGAGAAATATTATATTATATTAATTAAATGAGAAAAAGTAGAATGAAAAAGTAGGAGAGAGAAATATTATATTAATTAAATGAGAAAAAGTTGGTGGAAAAATAGGAGAGAAGAATATTATATTAATTAATGAAAGTGTTCCCGGAATTTTATTGTTTTTTTACGGCGGTTCAATTTTTTGGGGTGACCCGCTAGGCCACTACCTCCAGTCCACCAACAATTTTAACCCTTCTACAGTTCTATTACTCCATTCGTTCTTCTTCTTCTTCATCATCATCATCATCATCATCATCATCAATTCATCATCATTGATTCTGGTTTGATTAAAAAAACAGGAAACCCGCATTACTATTACTAATAATAATACTAATATTAGAGTATTAAAATCAAAATTAGAATGCAGCGAATTCAAAGGTTGAGAGCATTAAAATCGAGTGTATGGCGATCAGCAGGAAATGTTCAGCCTGAATTGAAGAAGCGCGCTTCTAATACCTGGTCTGCTGTTCAAGACACCTTCTATTCCACCAAGGTTCCCCCTTTTCCCTTTTCCCTTTTCCCCATTATTCCTTCATCCCACCAACTTCTTTTTTCCATTTTTAGGCTTATCAATCACCTCATTCTTTTTTCTCATTTTGTCTTCATATCTATGTATGTATGTATCTCAATTTCCCATCCATTCTTCTTTTATGGGGGCTTAATTATTCTTTGATTTTATCTACCACTTCATTTTTCTAACTCTCACTTCATCATTATTATTATTAAACGGTTTTTCTAAATGGGCACACGTTAATAACCTAATTAAAGCAAGGTTAGCCATGATATTATCATGAGAAGTTGAATTATCATGAGAAAAACCGTTTATGAATTGATGTTTAGTAGTCATAATAACTCATAAGTTTGCTGAACTCAACATCAATGTGTCTGTCTGTCTGTCTGTCTGTCTGTCTGGATTTATTGTTTTTTTCTTCAACGAAGCGCACATCACATGTGTCGAAGGTACCAGTCTAAGACATCTATGGTTGTGCCTTAATTTATTGTGTGGACTATGTATCTAAATTTCAGATTTTATTAATTTTGTACTATTATTATTATGATGATGATGGGGTTTTAGGATACATTTGAGAGGCACAGGGTGGTGTTTACAGTTGGCACTTCTTTAGCATCTGTTGCTACTGCTTGGTTGGGTGAGTCACTTTTCTGCTAACTCTAATTACTCACAATCTTCTTAACTTTCTCTTCTTCTTTTTTGTATAGTCTCTCATATGAGTATGTATGTTCCCGATTCCGATTCTGATTCTGGAGAAATATCCGCTAAGTTAATGACTTTGCTTAAAATGGTTGGAATGATTGTACACCTTACTTTGTTGTCTCATAATCTGACTTTAACCTCGACTACTATGCTTCTCACTAATCTTGGAACGTATATTATACAGGGTATATATTTGACTCTAATCTATGTTTCTTTTAAGAGAATAAAAGATAACAAAATTTGTAGCACTCTCTAGTCTCTATAAAAGAAAGTCATCTTCTTTTGTGTTGGTAGTTCACAAAGAATCCATGTTTTTTTGGGTCGTCCGAAAAGTCATTGGTTTTCTTAATGAACCCTACATATATCCATATTCTGATCATAGGTAGACCTTCCCTTGATTATGCTCAATGCCTCCACCAAGATAATACGGAGTATATATATATTTTTTTACCTTAACTATGTTTTTTTTTTGTGACACCTTGGTACTTCATCATTGAGGTCTATGTTGACGGCAACTGGCTCCTGATATATTGCTTGTCCTGAGAGCTCTGTGAGTCAGTAGGCCAAAATTTTCTAGTCCCCTAGTTGTTTTTGAGCTTTTAATGTGATCCTTTTTTATATCTCATTTCCAAGCTGAAACCAAGTGGCGTGTGGTGTAAATTGTAAGCTGTAAAACTTCACATCTAATGTGTCGTGTCCACAGTCCACTTAATTGGAAGCACTGGGTTTATCTGATTTCACCGTTTCAGTCATTTTGCTACAATTTATTGGTAGCATCTTATTACAGATGACATTGTTGGACTTTTGAGCAGGCTATCTGCAATCTGATAGCTCTACTCCCTCCATACTATTTATTCTTATCTCCATTTGACTTTGGTGGTCATACCGTGTGGACTTTGATTGATATTTCATGGTATACAATAGTATTCTTAAAAATGGTAAACACAAATAGTTTTCTTGATGGATCAAACACGGCCTTTTGCATTCTAGTTCTACATAATTTGGAGTAATTATGGTCAATGTTACATAGTTTGACTGCCAAAGTCAAATGGGTACAATAAACTTGGGATGCAGTTAGTATTTTGTTTGATGTGGAGGAATGTAATACAGAATATATTAGTTAATTCTCAATGGGTTTAGTTTGAACCTCGCTGTATTTTTTTCTGTTAGAAGATAGAATCTTTTTTCTTGGTATTGGAAATTAACATTTTATATACTTGAGAGATCTTGTGATAATGATGCAGGATATACTCTACGCCACCTTCATGATACGAGAGTAGACAAAAGACTTGATTCCATTGAACAAGCCGTATGTATTTTTATCTATTTTTATATTCTGTATGTTAGTTATGGTAAACTACTCTCTCTATTCAAATCCAAACACATCATTTGCTTTTGGCACATATGTCAATGCACTTTTTAAAACGTTAATATCTTTAGTTATATTACCTCCGGTCATTATTTTCGTCTATTTGTGAGGGGCATTTTAATGAAATGGCCCAAAAAATAGTGAACAAAGGGAGTATTATGTAAACAACAACAATCACACCATTAGAGCTTTACATACTCCCTCCGTATCCTAACGTTCATCATTAAGATCCGGGGAGAGTATCATATACTCCATAATAATAAAAATTTAATGTACAATGTGTGGATTTTAATAGAGGGAGTATATCCATCTGTTTAACCCTTCGTATCTTGGTATAGATTATTTGTAGCCAAAAAGTTGTATTCTTTTTTGAAAAGTAGTTCATCTTTACATTTATGTACCCATAATTTTACGATTTTTTAAACTTGTGAGACTTGAAGCTGTGTTAACCGATTTCAATGAAGCTTACCTGTAGAGCGATAGTCGAGCTCCGCACAAGTTGTGAACATAGGTCAATTGCCCAAACTTTGAAGATAAAGTGAAGTAGAAAAAGTTTAGTCTTACATTTGAAAAATAACTCACTTCAGCTTGATTGGGTTCACCAAGGTTAAATTCCTTTAGTTTAGGCCGAGTTAAGATTAATCAACTCTAAAAGCAAAGCTACTTATAAGTTGGGTAATACTGATACGGGTACTGATGTGGATGGGAAAGACGGAAAAGATCAATTTATATTGAAATAAAGGGTATTGAATCTTTCATATTTGAAATTTTGGTCACTTTAAAAACCACAAAGTCGTAAAATTACACAAACAAGCATCAAAATCTCATTAACTAAAATTTTGACATGAAGTCTCACAAAGTCAAATTGCTTCTACTATAAAATAAGTAGTGCGAAGTACTTCAGTATTTAGTTCTATTTCGAGTGTTTATAGCATCAAATAGCTAGTAGTATGTAAGTAGTCCGTATAATATAACTAGTAATTAGTAGTAGTTGTGTTACAATAATTGCAGTTATTATTTTATTTTCGAGTTTTTGATGTTCCCACAACATCAGAGCCTTAGTCCCAAAAAGATCGGGGGTCGGCTAACATGAATCAATATCTGAGGTCGTTAAGTCGCCATCCATAAAAATAAATAAAAATAAAGGCGAACAATACAATAAAATAATACTCGTAGTAATAAAAATATAGTTGCGTACTCTTAAGGTGTGTTGGAAAGAATAGTAGGAGAGAAAGGTGAGGGAAATGGTGTGCGGCGTTCTCCTTCCAAAACTTTCATATGTTGTGTGGATTTTAATTTGGCATGTAGAGGGAAAATGGATTTTTCCGGTTCCCTTTAACATAATTTGTTATAGAAACAAGAGACTGTTCTGATCTTCTCCCTTTCCCTCCCTTCCCGTTCTGTCCAGTGCTGTCATCTTATATGAATTTTGATGTATCCAAGTGTTTCTGTAGAGCTTCTTCTCGCATTCAGAATCATCCACCTTACTGTGTTCATCGCTAGTTTTCTTGCTATAGTTCGGGAAATACCAGTTGTAAGATTGTGAAGGCTTTCTACCCTGAGCAATAGAACTTGTTGTTTGTTACTGTACTATATACGGAGTAGAATTTTCTAGAAAAATTAGACATGGGATCCGACCTGACATTGTAGGGTTCTCTTACCTAAGAATACACTCTTTCTGTTAACAATATTTTCTGCAAATGGCGCTTTGATGCTCAGTATTTGAATACTTTAATATTGTCATCGTAGATGAAAGGCACTTTTGAGATTGAACGGGAGGAAATTAAGAAGATTGTAAATACGGGAGGTTTTAGTACTGCCTCGTGCGTTGCCAGTGCCGGGACAACTTTAGTCATTGGGTTTGTTCTTTGATTTCTTCTCTCTAATAGTGGTGGTTCTCCTTTTATTTCCTTTGAATTAATTATTATCTGCCACTATCTTGACTCTATATTTTTCAGAGTAATTTTTGTATGGCTCTCATTTCCTTTTCTTTTGTTATTTGGGGCTCGCTTGGTATGAAGGTAATTATTACCGTGATAATAGACCCTAAAACAAGAAGAAAAAAAATAGGAGATTGGTGGTTAGTGCCTTAGTGGTGATTGTGGAGGATATTAAAGGTTGAAGTGGGTTATTCTTTCCCTGATGGAGAAACTATTACAGTATTTTGCTCATTTCTATCTTTCACCATCATCACTTTCCTCTCATCTTTTCTTCATTTTTATTACTCAACTAACATTTACCTCCACGTCTCCATCCCAAGCAATTCCTTACACCTAAGACCCTGCGCGTGTCCCTCTCAAACCACATATTGTGAGCTTGAAATTTGGAACGGAAGTTTCTCATCAAGGGTCAGCTGCCTTTTTCTGACCTCTGGAAATCTCTTTGTGCTCAAGGCGTCAATGTTCCTGGTGAATTTGAGACATTTTTTTATGCTCATCTGCTTTCGGAGTCCAGTATCATCCAGAGAGAAACGTAACATACAGTTCTCTCTATTTGTCAGTGTTCAATCTTCCTTAATGAAGTCTGTCTCTTTACTAACTACGAATTGAGACACGTATTGCACTAGTAGATCCTAGGATTTAGTTAACCATGTGTGAAAGAACTCTTGGAGCTTCCCACACACAATCAAATAATTCTAGACTTAGAACTTACATCTTATGTACTAGATCACAGGATCACATTACTCTCATACAGGACTTTATGCCTCATCCTACAACCAAGAAAAACTTTTAAAATAATCTCTCAACATGTGATGGTGGATGAGATTGTAATGTAGCGATGATATTCTTATTAAAGGTGGGGCCTATAAAACGGATAAAGGGAGTAGTATAGAGGAAACTCGTACATTTCTGCACATGATCCTTCGATTGTGAAAGCGGAATATGGAAAGTCGTTGACACTGACGCGTGGTTCGACCATCTAGTTTGTTGGGATGTAGTATGCTAGTGCTGTACAGCTCCGGTTGATTTCTCAGCTCTCTCTTGTGCTTGTGGTTTTAAGGAATACTGATATACTACGTACTGGTCCTTTGGTGTGTGTGGGTGCAGATATGCGTTGGGTTGGCGAGGCGGGAAATGGTATGCTAATAGAAAGTTCAAGAGAGAACAGATGATGTTGCTAGGACAGATCAAGCCCAGGAGATGGAAATTACAACTTAAGAAGCCTAATCTACGGTTTATCAGAATGCCATCGTTGAAAGCCAAAACTCCCCAAAATGCAGTTAAAAGCTCTGAAGCAGCACAACCTACTCAAGAATTACAAAAATCATGATACAAGTTCTTCTTTTCTGAAAATTTTGATCTCCTGTCCAAAGGTCCGTGCTGCCCCATACCTGATTCTTTAGAAACTTCGACACTTCATTGAGAAATTCCAGGATGATTTGTTTCTCCATTTTTTACCTTCGAAAAAATAGTCTTGGTCTTGTTTCAGAAGGTTGTATATGTTTGCTCTTGTGAGAAACATGGCCATGCATTTCAGAGAGGTGATGGACATAAGCTTCAGCGGAGTAACACTCTGTTCTTTTGGACTGATGTAAGTTTGGTTCATAAAATAAGTGATGTACTCCGTATTTCTTTTACTTTTCAGTCTTCAGTATCAATTGTTTGAGTACAAGCTATTTGTTTGACTTTGTGAAGGATAAAAATACTACGCAAGTAATTTGGGTGCTCGCGACAGGTCTAGCTATTAATATCGTTCCATTTATCCGATCAACATAAAACAATAGTCACATAAAACTAAACTTTATCTAGTTTTATTATTTAAAGTTTGTTTGAAATAAATAAAATAGAGTGTTATTGTGAGAGTTGATCCGGAGAAGGAAAATGCAAGTTTTTAAAAGAAGTGAAACCTCCATCAACCACTAGATTGTGACCACTTACATACTTAGCCTCATCAGAAGCCAGGTACAAAGCCGCATTAGCAACATCAACATCTTCACAGTTTGCACCCTTCAACGCCCCATTCTCATGCAGCAACTTGACCAGCACCTCGTCCCCGACCCCTGGATAGATCATCCTCAACTCCTCCATCACAAATGGTGTCGGAATTCCAAAGGGTGATATGCAATTGATGCGGATTCCATGCTTGCTCAGCTCTGATGAAGTCGACTTCACAATGCCTACCACTGCTGACTTTGATATCGAGTACGTGTGTTGGGCCAACCCTCCCATTATACCTGTTACACTAGCCGTGCACAAAATGGTCCCCTTTTGTCGAGGAACCATCACCCGTGTAGCATGCTTTATTCCGGCTAGTATCCCTCTCACGTTGATTGCCATCACGTGGTCGAAGTGATCTAGGTCTAGATCCATGATGCTTGGTCTCGATTTGCAAGCAATCCCTGAATGAAGTTTAATTACATGGCAAGTAATATAGTATAATGTATCAGGTTCGAATTTCCTTCCCTTATACAGTATTGTAATGTGACTAAGTGCGCTCTTAGTTGAAAAAAAAATGTTAGAGAAGGCAACCTGCATTGTTATACATGATGTCAAGTTGACCAAATTTGGAGACGGAGAAGTCGATGGCTTTAGAGATATCAGCCTCTTTGGTAACGTCGCAGGTTACGAAGGATGCGTTGGAGCCAAGGTCGTTTGCAGTCGCCTGGCCAAGCTGCTCTTGAACGTCAGCGATGACAACCTTAGCTCCATTTTCTATGTATTTCCTTGCAGTTGCCTTGCCTATGCCACTGGCTCCTCCTGTAATTACAGCAACTTTTCCTTCCAACCTAGCATTTTATTAATTACAGTGTGAAAGTGATGAGATAGTAACTAGACGAAAGATAAACCGAGTGGCAAAACCGTTATGTGAGTTATTTATTATTCACAAATGTATTGTAATCAAATCAGTATAATGACACATTTTGAATCCATGTCCGACACTTGTAGTTGAGTACTTGAGTCTCGTAGATATAAACAACAAAACAAGGGTAGCTTGGTCTTGAACGGAGGGAGTACGTTTTATGATGTGTTAATTTATTCATGAATGCATGCATATATGAGCTTTCAAAATCCTTACACTATAATATGATGCACCAATCAGTATATGGTGAACATAAAGAAAAAAATGAGAAAAGTGTGGAATGAAAGTGGTAGCATAAGCATTTGAAAGTTGAAACACATAGAGAGGTCAACAGTCAACATCATGACAACCATGCAGAATGCAGATGCACCCCCGCCCTCAAAGACACACAAAATTCTTTGAATAACCAACATTACAGTTGAACTACTTTGCCAAACAAACAAAAAGCAGTGCCACAGTGGACTAGTATTTAAAACAACCCAAATACAAAATGATGACTTAAATTTAATTAGGGTTATTGCTTACGATCAGAAACGGGTTAATGTACAACCAAGACAAAGTTGTTGAGCTTTTGTATATATTTACTGAGTTTATAAAAGTTTCTGAATTGTGTTATAAGTTTTTGAGCTTAAATATTTATGTAATTTAACTCGACAACTTTACGCTAAGATTCAGAAAATTTACAATAAAAACTCGAAACCTTTATGATAAAGCTTATAATTTTAAAACCAGTTGTACATAAAGTTATATATACATATACATATAGGTGGCAAATTATATGCGGAACAAATAAATAAAGCTATTGCCAAGATTTCCATGCATACATATACATTTCATCCCGAGACTGAGAGACATGTTTAGTTTGGTAGAGGCAAAGCAATGGCATACCTGCCTATTGTCAGGTCGGTTAGGCTGTGTTAAGCGAGCCGACATCATTATCTTAACATTTTAATTTTACTACTTTAATTTCCAGCAATTAGCTACATCATGCTAGACTATCTATTAGATCACCTTAGCTTTTTATTAGTTTATTAAGTATAAAAGCCATAACATGCATTCTTAGATCACCACGTCAGATAAAGCATAAGGTCAAGGTGTATTAGAACTTAATACATGCATACTCCCTCATCTCGTTCATTTGTTTGCCTTTTATACGAGACGGGGAGTAGATAGATGACAAACCAACCTAAAAGAACAGAAATAAAAATGAAATCGATGGATATGAATGATCAATTAATAACTTATTAATGTGTTGGTGGCCTGGTGTTTATGGATTGCAATTAATATACCCCTCTTGTCCTTTATTTGTTTGGCTTTATTTTTGGCACAAAGACCACAAGGAGGGAGGGATCCAATTAATGAGTGACATGTAGACTCAATGATGTGGAGGATCATATTACCTATGAAAAATATTTCTAAAATAAAAAGACAAACAGATAACTGGGACGACTTAAATGGAATAGACATACAAATGATGGGACAGAGGGAGTATATCCTATAAAACCAAGAGGATATCTATAAAAATTGAATTAAAAACGAATTTAACATGTGCTAATTGATCAAAGGCTAGTTCTTGTTAGAGACAGGTATATCTGTCTTAAGCATATGACGGATCAAATCTCACATACATTTTCTTCTTAGTTAAGATATATTTGATCCATTTTAACGTTAAAACGGTTATATGTGTATCACAAGTCACAAGTGAGACGAATTGATTCTATATGTATCATATAATCTTGAAGATTAGTGATTAGCGACATAGATGACCATGACATGACAAGATTTGAGGCGTATCACACAATGACAGGGTGATCCGATCAGTAGACAGACAGACAGTAGGTAATCGATCATTATACTAAACCTATGTTTACGGAATACGTACAAAATCATTACAAAATGATTTGTAAACTAGCAGTCAAATCTTTTCATGGGGAGAAAGTAACTCACTCATGACACCGCAGTCATGATCGAGCTTCCAACATCCTACATTGTGTCCTTTATTCAAGTGGCAAGAAAAAAGAATGAATAACGCATAGTTATCTCCACTTGTCATAAGTTACTAGTATAAGACAGGTATATATCTGTTACAAGTCTCTTATGTGTCAAATATTGTATTAATTACATTGGATTGATGAGAGAAAATCGTAATCTAGGGAGTACCAAATGATTGTCTTTAATTTATCTATCTACATGAACCTTTTTTTCCAGCCATTACAAAATTTTACTCCCTCCGTTCCAATGAATTGTTTGCCTTTGGTTTTGGCTAAGGGATTCAATGAGGAAGTGACATGTGGAGCAAAACTCAAATCAAATTACATATAAAAAACATTCATAATATAGAAAGGCAAACAATTCATTAGAATGGAGGGAATAAGATCAGATTTATCGCCACAAACAAGAAATAGTGCATTAAAGTGACATGTCTTCGTCTTCGTACATCCCACCTAACATAATTATATTGGGTTTAAGCGAAAATGACACAATTAAAAAGTTAGGAACGGATAATTAAGATCTATCCATAATTTTATGAAGAACAATTTGTGAAACACTACCTACTATTTAGGTCATTTTGCAAAAGAACTACCTAAAGTTTTAAATTTTGTCAAACACTACCTAAAAATTTTATTTTTTTGTGAAACAGTAACAAAAACACTATTTAACCATGAAAAATGTGAAAATAAGCAATTTTAGGAGTCGATATCATAGTCTTCAGGTTGATTTTACCCAAATAGACTAATGTTTCATCTAAGTTAATAATTTTCGACCTATTTTGTACGAAAATACTTTAATAATTATTGACCTCCAATATCGATCAATATGTTCATTCTAGTGACACGAGCTTATTTTTTTTAGGGAAGATGGTAAACATTAATATAGCTTAGCTAAATAAACTTTAAAGTTATGTTATCGACAAGTTAAAATCACTTGTTTTCACATATTTAAGCATAAAGAGTGCTTTTGGTAGTGTTTGACGAAAAATATACTCGTATAAACTTTAGTAGTGTTTAACAAAAAAATAAAACTTTAGGTAGTTTCTCCCAAAGTGACCTAAATTGTAGGTAGTGTTTGACAATCAACTCACTCGTGAATAAGGATTATCTCATCAAGTATAATAACTTTTACTATGATGAGGTGATACTTTGATTCTTGCCCTCAATACGTAAGCTTTTTTGAACCAAAAAAAGAGATCATGGATCGTTTAGGGACCATATTGTCTCATTCCTTCATCCCTCACTTTTGAGTGAAGAAAAATGATCCTTTCAATTTTTTCTTTAAAGAAGTATAGAGTACGTACTTAATCGCATTACAATTTACAATAAAGTGAATAGAGATTCGAATATGTGATCTATTGACTATTATATCAATAATATTACGGTATCAAATAATATAAAAAATGTCGAAGATAAGTTAACATCCTAGTAGATACGAAGTACCAAATTGGCAAATTGTACGTATAATTTAGGAATCGTTTATATTGTGATATTGTACTTTAGGTAATTTATGATTCTTGTATCTAAAGATAAACCATCTTGTATCGTTATCGTTATAAATACATTGTACTTCTATATATATTCATAATATAATCTTCATTGCCGAATCCTAACATATTATACACCTATTCTACTAACATACTCCGTATGTCTTAATTCATTTTGGTTGAAAGCAAAAATTATCAGACATATAAAGTATCACAAATTCTAATTTATGACGAACATATTGTCATAATTTTATAACAAGTCAAATAATATTTGATACTCCGTATAATATAAAAGCATATATGGAATAACAAACAATGTCACATTTAAGCATACGGAGATATTTTTGACGGGCTCTTACGCTAGATATATACATATCTTTCATATAGGATAACAAACAAACCGTCCTCTATTATGATTTATGAGGCAATAAGGACAGTTTTCTATTTATTTACAAATTAAAATGATTAAGGAGAGTGTAATGAGCATTATTGACTTGGTGTAGTTTAATTGAGGTACCTCAAAATGTAGACATTTTATCGAAGATATCTTAATTTAGTGATTAGTACTAGATAATTTGGGCAATATGATTGCAATATGATTACGTGTGCTCTTCATTTAACAAAAAAAACTACTCCGTAGTAATAATGGGATTACGTGCGCTATTCATTTAACAAAAAATAATAATTCTAAGAGGGCTAGCGCTACTGCTACTCATCTTCTGGCCAAACTAGTAATGTGATTATGTACATTATTCATATTACGATTAATCCATGGAAATGCAAAAGAACAAAGGGAGCGAGATAATATATGTCGGGGCAAACCTTACCTTGCGGTATTATTGTTGGAGAATCCCCTGACGAAAGTTGCACAACTCAAGGCTTTTGACATGGTGGTCGTCATCAACCTCATTTCTCTGTTTATTCACCAACCCGGTCATATATGAATCAGAATTCACTAGTATATGTACATTCTACAATAACATTTAGATTGATTTCAGAAGACTACCAATAATATAATATATACTAGTCACCTTCAAATAAATACTCCGTATTTCTTACTACATACTATAAAATTACTCCCTTCGTTCATAATCTTTTGTCCTTATTTCATCCTTATTTGTAAGGAGTATTTTAATGAAATAAGACAAAAGATAGTGAACTAAAGGAGTATGATCAGTTAGTTGTACCAACAACATTTTCAATTTTCATCACTAATTTATTCATCATAACAAATTAACAAAACAATCCATCATTATTAGTCATTACACCATCAATGCAAATGGTTAACAAAATCAAAGACGATTAATTAATTTAAATTTTTCGTTTGGCATGTAAACCATAAAACAAATGACAATATTTTGCAAAAAAAAAAAAAGATTATATATTCACAGGAAAAAGCAAATTGAAAGTTAAAGGAATGTGCAGAGCTTAACCTGAGAGTGAGAGTGAACATTGTCTCTTTTGTGTGTCTACCCAAAATAGCTAAACAATGTAAAAGATTATTTAAGGGAGCGAAGGAGGGAGAGGGAAGCAGGTTTTATGGGTGGGAAACTAATTAGTGTTCGGGTCAAAAATTTGCACCTTCGGAGTACCACGTGGCAAAATACGAGTGGACGGTCAAAAGGTCAGAAGTCAAAAGTCAACAACGTAAGGGTCCACGGTTCACGAATGAAAAGTCAAAGTCGGGGATTAAAAGACGGAAGTCAAAGATAGTCAAAGACCGTCAAGTCAAGCAAACCCGGGGTAATATAAGATGACGGGTTGAACAAAACATAAGAGTAAACAAACCATGGGCCACTTAAATCAAACAGGCCCAACGAACAAGAAAAGGGACTCAGCCCATATAAAGAGGAGGAAGCAACAGTTGTTGCACCTACAGAGGAGGAAACCCTCCTGAAGATCAGGAGATAAATGAGGAGAAGAATGTAACTGCTGAGGAGGATGCAACGGCTAAGAGAGGATTAAATACCAAAATCTCAAGCAATAAAAGAGGATTAAACACCAAGATCCTAAGCAATAAAACGGAGGTTAAATGTCAAAGATTCTCATCAATGAGGAAGATAACAGCCATTAAGAGAGAATTAAAGAGGAAGATTCTGAGGAGGAAAGGCAACGGATAAGAAGCTTAAGAGCACTATAAAAGGGACAAGACAGACATAGAAAAGGGGACATCCAAGATCAGCTCACACACATAATCTGACCTACCCTCAATACTCTTCAAATACTCATACTTGTACGATCTTTATCATTTTTTCTCTCATTCCTAGTGAAACTTTGGCGGGATTCCGATTCCCCCCGCGGTTTTTCCCACAACGGGTTTTCCGCGTCACCAAACTTTGTGTGTCGTTATTTTCTTTCGTTGTTCCTCGTTCTCTAGTTTACCTCGATTTCACCGACCCGTAGTTATAGGACGATTGCTTTGACCCGCAAAATTAAATCGAAGACCCGGTATATTTTTTACCAAAACAATTTGGCGCCCACCGTGGGGCAAAGTGATCATTTCCTATAAGCCAAACCCTACCGTGAAGCAAACTCGTGTCACCATGACCGGATCCGGCCAAAGTTCGTCCAGCAGTCAAGGAGCATCAACTCAGCCCATTGGAGGAAGGTTGTCCCCAGGATCAGCAGAGCTGGTTTTCACACCCCTCAACTTGGGTATCCCCACCAGCCAAGCAGTGAAACCCACGTTGCCAGTGTCTAGGCCCCCTCCGACGCCTAAAACCTCTGGGGTCACCAGCTCCTCCAGGGCCAGGAAAGAAAGCGTACCAACCAGAACCTTGACTCCAGGAGGATTCGTAGAAGAAGCTTCCAGTGGAGCGGGGTCGCCAGACCTGATGCAGAGTATGCTCCAGGGAATCAATGCTTTGCGCCAAGCAGTAGAAACCCTGCAGAAGGACAACCAAGATATCAGGGCTCGGATCTCAGCAGCAGACAAGACCCCAGTTGCATCGCTCCAGATGTCACCAGAGATGCTGCCTCTGATGCCTAGGGGAGAACCCAGCACCCATAGGGAATCAGTAGCTGGCAGGAAGACCACCAGAGAGGTCCCTTCAGAGTTGGTCACCAGACTGGAGCTAGGATTGGCTCCACCAAGCCCGGTTATTGAACCCCAAGGGTTGGGTTACTTGACCTATGGCCCTACACCCGGCAGATCTCCTACCACAGGTAACTTTCTCTCCAACATCGAAAGTCGAGAGACTAACTCACTATCTTCTGCAGGCACCCCTGTCCACCAGACGCCAGGATGGCAATTTGTAACTCCACCAGAGATGACCACCTTATCCAACAACCAGCCCTCTGGAGGAATGTGGACAACGCCTACCCTCAACCAGCAGGCGTCAGAATGGCAGCCCAGATCCGTGACAGCAGCACCACCTTTACCTCCTCCTCCTAGTAGTCAACACCCTGGAGGACCTTATGCAGGGAGTACTCCTTTCAACTTTTCTCCTCCTGTCTCTAACCCTCCTGCAGGAACAATCAGCACAGCAGATCAGCAACGCCAGGAACTGAAGGAATTGAGGGACCTGATCAACAAGATTCCTGGAATGCCACGCCCCCTGGAGAGAGCAGCTAGGGACAGCTATGCAGATTCACCCTTCATCGACGATCTAGCCTGTGTTGCTGTACCCAAGGGCTTCATGCCACCAGCCATGACGCTTTATGATGGCACTGCGGACCCCCTGGATCACATCAACCAGTACAAACAGAAGATGATGGTGGTGACCGCTACGGGCCCCCTGAAGGAAGCCTGCATGTGTAAAGGGTTTGGCTCCACTCTGTCAGGAGCAGCCCTCCATTGGTTCGTCGGTCTGCCTAACCGAAGCATCACTTCCTTCGCTGACCTGGTCAATGCCTTCAACCAGCAGTTCGCCAGCAGCAGGAAACCAGATAAGCAGACCAGTGACTTGTATCGGGTAGTGCAGAAGTTCGAAGAATCTACACGTGACTTCCTCAACAGATTCAACAAGGAGAAAGTCACCATCCCCAGATGTGATGTGCCCACCGCCATAGAAGCCTTCCGCCAAGGGCTCCACCAGGATTCTGACCTCTATAAAGACCTCACAAAGTACCCATGTGCCACATTCGAGGATGTGCAGACCAAGGCGATGGCGGCCATCAGGTTAGAAGAAGATTCAGGCCCCAGAAGGGCTGCGTATGGTTATGTCACCAGAAAGGCGCCAGCAGAAAAGAGGGGTGAAAGATCAAAGCCCTATGACAGGAACGTGAGCAAAATTTCCGAGGAGAAAGACTGGAAGGACAATCCAGGATTGCCACCTAAAGTAAGTGAGTACGGGTTCTCTACCAACCTTGATGGGGTGCTCAAGGCTCTGAGGGAGTTAGGGCGCAGAGTCAGGTGGCCCAGAAGACAGGAGTACACCAATGACCGAAGAGACGCCAACAAGAAGTGCGAATTCCATGACGATATCGGACACCATACCGATGAGTGTGTCCAGCTGAGGAGAGAGGTTAAATTCCAGTATGATCAGGGGAATCTGGATCACCTCATGTCCAGAAACTCTAGCAGAATAAATGCAGCAGATCAGGTATTGCCTTCTCCACCTCCAATATGTACCAGAATTGTCAATGTGATAACAGGAGGATCGGAATTATGCGGGTTGACCTACTCAGCAGCCAAGAGACATGCCTCTCAGACCAGAGGAGACAGACCCGAGCACTCCTGCAGAATCAGTTGCAAGGATCTTCCAGCTGTCACCTTTGACGAAACTGACGCAGAAGCTACTCCAGAGATGCACCATGACGCCTTAATAATTACCCTCTCTATAGGGAATTGCACCGTGAAGAAGATTCTGGTGGACACAGGGAGTTCAGTCAACCTCATCATGTTGGAAACTCTCCAGAACATGGGGTTTAGCGAGAAGGATCTAACGAAGAAGGCGGTTCCCTTAGTGGGTTTTAGTGGTGAGACCAAGCATTCTCTGGGAGAGATCACCATTCCTACCTATGCCGGAGGAGTGAACAAGCAAGTACGGTA
Source organism: Agrostemma githago (assembly GCA_958450325.1). Lineage (NCBI taxonomy): Eukaryota > Viridiplantae > Streptophyta > Magnoliopsida > Caryophyllales > Caryophyllaceae > Agrostemma > Agrostemma githago. The sequence continues at coordinate 67,093,303 of OY288253.1, forward strand.
CCTAGTCATTGATGGACCCTCCACCTACAACGTGATCCTAGGAAGGCCTTGGATTCATGAGATGAAGGCAATCACCTCCACCTACCACCAGTGCCTGAAGTTCCCTACACCCTGGGGAGTGCAGAAGATCACCGGAGACCAAGGAGAGGCCAAAGACTGCTACAGGGTAGCCCTTAAGAAGACGGCGAGCCCTCCAGCATAGCAATTACAGGGCCTTCGTCTGCCTCTGCAGGAGTACGTAGAGCCACCTCAGGCGGAGTTGGATGAAGTCAACTTGGACGAGCAACATCCAGAGCGAAAAGTGTTAATCGGATCAGAATGCACAGGTAATATCCGCCAAAACCTCATTGAATTATTAAAAGCTAACATGGATTGTTTTGCTTGGTCGCATGATGATATGGTAGGTATAGATCCGAGCGTTATCACTCACAGGCTAAGCGTGGACCCAAGCTACAAACCAGTCCAGCAGAAGAGAAGGAAGTTTGCCCCAGAAAGAAATCAAGTCATAAATCAGGAGGTTGACAGTCTGCTGGCTGCTGGCAAAATCAGGGAGGTAAAGTATCCAGAGTGGTTGTCTAACGTGGTGGTGGTCCCAAAGAAGAATGGCAAGTGGAGGGTGTGTGTTGATTTCACCGACTTAAACAAAGCATGCCCGAAAGATCCATTCCCCCTACCGCATATAGACGCCATGGTGGATGCTACAGCAGGCCACGAGATGCTAACCTTTCTTGATGCATGGAGCGGGTACAACCAGATCAAAATGCATCCAGCAGACCAGGAGAAGACAGCCTTCAGGTCTGAGAAAGGTATATACTGTTACAATGTAATGCCTTTTGGTCTGAAGAATGCAGGTTCCACCTACCAGAGACTAGTCAACAAGATGTTCAAGAGACAGATTGGGGACACAATGGAGGTATATATTGACGACATGGTCGTCAAGTCAAAGCAAGCTTCGCAACATACAACACACTTGGAGGATACCTTCAACACCTTGAGGGAATACAAGATGAAGTTAAATCCTTCAAAGTGCACATTTGGAGTGTCATGTGGGAAGTTCCTGGGGTACATGGTGACCCAGAGGGGAATTGAAGCTAGCACAGAGCAGATCAAGGCCATCCTCCAGCTGGAATCCCCACAGAAGCCAAGAGACGTGCAAAGGCTGACTGGAAGAATTGCTGCTCTGAGCAGATTTATCTCCAGGTCTTCAGATAGATGTCGGCTGTTCTATGATGTCCTGAAGAAGGCCCAAAGGTTTGATTGGACAGCAGAGCATGAGAAGGCGTTCAGCGACCTGAAGCACTACCTCAGCACTCCACCTCTGCTGTCAAAACCAGAACCTGGAGAACCACTCTTCCTGTATTTATCAGTAACCGAGGTAGCAGTCAGCGCGGTATTAGTACGTGAGCACGAAGGAGCACAATGCCCAGTATATTATGTTAGTAAGTCTCTGCTTCCTGCAGAGACCAGGTACACATCCCTTGAGAAACTCGTACTTGCACTTGTTACGGCATCTTATAAACTTCGACCTTATTTTGAATCGCATGCTATTTCCGTAGTAACAAATTATCCGCTAAAAACTATTATGAGAAAACCTGAGTTATCAGGGAGAATGGCCAAGTGGTCTATACACTTGAGCGGCTTCGACCCGAACAAATGCCCCCAACAAACAGCGATAAAATCCCAGGCGTTAGCAGACTTCGTATCCGACTTCAGCCCAGCACTGCAGACACAGGCAGAGAAAGACATCCTCCTCCTTGAGGAGGACAAAGGCGAACAGGTGTGGAAGCTAAATGTAGATGGCGCCTCCAACATGCGAGGATCTGGAGCAGGATTAGTTCTGAAGTCTCCTCAGGGGGATCTCATAGTTCAAGCAGTACGGTGTGAGTTCCGAACAACAAACAACGAGGCAGAATATGAAGCTCTAATCTTGGGTCTTCAGCTGGCTCTAGACCTCAAAATCAGGCGCCTTGAGGTTTACAGCGATTCCCAGCTAATAGTCAATCACATGAATGGTTCGTATGCAGCTAAGGACTCCAAGATGGTGTCTTACCTTGAAGTGGCAAAGGAACTCTCCCTTAGGTTCGTAGCCTTCTCAATCAACCAAGTCCCTAGGGACCAGAACGTGGAAGCAGACGCCCTAGCCACCCTGGGGGCAACCTTCAAACCAGGCGTAGTTTCCACCATACCCATTGTCCATGTACTGGAGCCAGCAGTTTGGACAGGCACACAAGAATACCAGATGCTGAGGCAGGAGGACTATTCACCAGACCAGGGATTGCAGTGGCTGCAGGAGGCAGGAGTCTGCAGCACCTCAGCAGAACAAGAAAGAATCCCAGACTGGAGAAAACCCTACAAAGAATGGCTGCAAAACGATATCCTGCCAGCAGACAAGAAGGAAGCCCGGAGTTTTAGAATGAAAGCGTCCAGGTACACCCTCATTGATGGTGTCATGTTCAAAAGATCAGCCGTTGGACCATACTTGAGGTGCCTAAGTCAGCAGGAGGCAGAGGGGGTTATGCATGACCTCCACAGTGGTGAGTGTGGAAATCATGCAGGGGGCAAGAGTCTATCCAACAAAGCACTCCGCCAAGGTTACTATTGGCCGACAATGCGCAAGGACGCGAGGGAATATGTTAAGAAATGTGACGCCTGCCAGAGACATGCACCGGTCAATCACCAGCCAGCAGAGCCGTTGCACCCAGTAATTTCTCCTTGGCCCTTCATGAAATGGGGGATGGATATTGTTGGCAAGCTACCGAGAGCCCCAGGAAACAAGGTTTTTATGTTGGCCATGACTGACTACTTCTCCAAGTGGATAGAAGCAGAAGCATTCCCTCAGGTGACTGAGAAGCAGGTTATATCCTTCATAAAACGTAACATTATCTGCAGGTTTGGCATTCCTTCAGAGATCATCTGCGATAACGGGTCCCAGTTTATTGGCAACAAGATGGAGGCCTACTGCGCCAGGTGGAACATCACACTAAGCAAGTCTACCCCCAGAAACCCTCAGTCTAATGGTCAGGCGGAGTCTAGCAACAAAATTGTGATAGACAACCTGAAGAGAAGGCTGGAGGAGGCAGGGGGCAGATGGGCAGAAGAACTCCCCTTGGTGCTGTGGTCTGACAGAACTACACCCAAGGTGGCTACAGGACAAACACCCTTCAGTTTGGTCTTTGGTGCTGAGGCGGTCATCCCTTCAGAGGTGAGAGTGCCTACTCATAGATACGGATGCATAACCGAAGACAGGAACCAGGTAGAGATGGCAAGCAGCTTGGATACTATAGATGAGCTCAGAACCGATGCTCAAATAAGGATGGCCTCCTACAGACAAACAGTCGCCAGAAGTTACAACAAGAATGTCAGAGTCAGAATCCTGCAGGAAGGAGACCTAGTCCTCAGGAAAGTCTTCCAGAACACCAGGAACCAGCGAGCAGGAAAGTTCGCTTACAATTGGGAAGGACCCTATCAAATAGAGAAAGTAGTTGGGAACGGAGCCTACCGACTTATGACCATGGAGGGGAAGATCATCCAAAAGCCATGGAACATTGTACACCTAAAGAAGTACTTCTTCTGAGTGGGCCACAGCCGCCAGCAATCTGGGCCACTACCGCCAGAAACATGGGCTACAGCCGCCAGAAACGTGGCATCTATTCTGCCAGGTGCACCTCCACCAGAACCCAGGTTTAATCTTTTCAAACCTTGCAAACACGTATTTAAATTTTCCTATCATTCTTCTGTTTTCTTTTCTTTCTTTTAGCAAAATTCAAATTTTTTCCCGCATATTTAAATCAGATAAAATTTTGATTTCCTTTTTACATGTGTCGACAAAATTCAATTTTCTTTGGCATTAAGGTTGATTTTCTTATTGCGTACGTTTTCGAAATTTAATTTTCTCTTTCCATATATTTTCGAAATTCAATTTTTTGCTTCCACATATGTCTTCAAATATTGTGATCCCTATCTTTGCCAAATTTTTGTCAGTTTTCTCAAACTAAGTGCTGGTGACTAATCTGGTGGAGTGTACGATTTCTACAGAGGGCGTGCGTCTGTGACTAAGTGCCTACAACCGGGACATTACAGTCTCCTGCGTCACTTAGCACCCACGCAAAGCGTGGCACCTCCGACTGAGTGGGCGAACTAAACCCCAGGCCACCACTATATCAAAGGTCGACCATACAAACATAAGGCATGCATACAACAGAAGGTAGTTAGACAAAACTACAACAAACGATTACAATCAAACGCAAACAACCACGATCAAAAGCAAACGATTACGATCTTCTGTTAAGGCACGAAGTGCCACAAAATACTCACACACACTTCGCTCCCCTGAGCAAAGGCGAAGTCATTACAGAATTTTTTGCAAACACTAACAAATCGGAAGTTCATGCCATGCAGGATTCACAAGCCGAAAACAAAGGAAGAGTAACATCACTCCAGCAGAACTTGGTCCACAGACTGGACATTCTCCTCTGGTGGAGGCGGAACTATAGCAGGTTCTCCTGCAGAAACCTGGGTCTCTGATGAACAACAACAGAATCTCCCCCAGGGTCATCAAGACATCCTGCTGGTCCACGCTCTCTTGCCCATCAGCCTCCTGATCAGCAATGAGAAATCAGCGGACTCCATCAGATCCTCCGCCTCCACATCAGAAAGAGCATCCAGGTCAGGCGCCACAGGAAATTCCTCATCCAGTCACTTCTTCTCTACAACCAGATTCCTCCGCCAACAATCTGCGAACCAAGTCCAACTCCTTCAGAGAACTTTCTTCCAGCACAGACCTAGGACCAGGAAGTAGCATATGATCCAGGAAAGTCATATCCTCTGCAGACTTACCAAAGCCTTCAGGAAATTTGAGCGCCACTTCAGCAGAAACCTCATCAATGGATCTGGGGGCAGAATAAGAGGTAGACTTAGAAAGGTCTGCCACCAGAGGTCCACTCTCTGCAGGAGTAATTTCTAAGAGAGGGGACAGATCACGCCTTCTCCTAGAACCAGCAAGGCCAGCTGAAGCAGAGCCAACTGCCTACAACTGGGGCAAACGGAAATTCCCGCCTAAGATGAGCTTAGTCGGAAATTTGGGGGCATTTGTTCGGGTCAAAAATTTGCACCTTCGGAGTACCACGTGGCAAAATACGAGTGGACGGTCAAAAGGTCAGAAGTCAAAAGTCAACAACGTAAGGGTCCACGGTTCACGAATGAAAAGTCAAAGTCGGGGATTAAAAGACGGAAGTCAAAGATAGTCAAAGACCGTCAAGTCAAGCAAACCCGGGGTAATATAAGATGACGGGTTGAACAAAACATAAGAGTAAACAAACCATGGGCCACTTAAATCAAACAGGCCCAACGAACAAGAAAAGGGACTCAGCCCATATAAAGAGGAGGAAGCAACAGTTGTTGCACCTACAGAGGAGGAAACCCTCCTGAAGATCAGGAGATAAATGAGGAGAAGAATGTAACTGCTGAGGAGGATGCAACGGCTAAGAGAGGATTAAATACCAAAATCTCAAGCAATAAAAGAGGATTAAACACCAAGATCCTAAGCAATAAAACGGAGGTTAAATGTCAAAGATTCTCATCAATGAGGAAGATAACAGCCATTAAGAGAGAATTAAAGAGGAAGATTCTGAGGAGGAAAGGCAACGGATAAGAAGCTTAAGAGCACTATAAAAGGGACAAGACAGACATAGAAAAGGGGACATCCAAGATCAGCTCACACACATAATCTGACCTACCCTCAATACTCTTCAAATACTCATACTTGTACGATCTTTATCATTTTTTCTCTCATTCCTAGTGAAACTTTGGCGGGATTCCGATTCCCCCCGCGGTTTTTCCCACAACGGGTTTTCCGCGTCACCAAACTTTGTGTGTCGTTATTTTCTTTCGTTGTTCCTCGTTCTCTAGTTTACCTCGATTTCACCGACCCGTAGTTATAGGACGATTGCTTTGACCCGCAAAATTAAATCGAAGACCCGGTATATTTTTTACCAAAACAATTAGAAGGTAGGTTAAGTAGAAACTAGTACTAGAAGATTATTTAGTACTCGTAGTAGTGATCTGATGATGATAAATATGGTAGACAAATATATACTCCTATATATAAGTCACATGAATGACTGGTAAGGCTTACTCGTATAACAAAAGATTCATAAAATTATAACGGGTCAAGTATTGTGAAAAGGTCAAAACTACGTTGTCTTCATAGTAATATTTTATTCATACAGATGATACACGGAATATTGTATACTTGATCCGTTTTACATTTATAATGGATATGTACGTGTTAAATACAGTAAGAATTTGTGCAGAGATAATGACATGAATGTTAAATGTAGAAGATGCGATTGCAACTTGTCTCTTGTCCACTTCACTTACCCTCCAAACACTATTTCTTTAATAATAATCTTGTTTTTCTTGTCTCTATTTCCTCTTATTTTCTATTGGCCCTTTTTGTGGTTAAGGTAATCAACATTTGGATTGACTTTTTAAGTAATGCACATTCCCTATTCTCTTCCTTCATTTTTTTTATAGGAATCGGGTTTGGTCTTTTCGGCTTATATATATTTGGTTTATTTCATTTTATTTTAGTTCAATTATATTCCAATCTAAATCGGTTATGTTTCCCTTCCGTTTAATTCAATCGATCTCATTAAGTTCAGCTCGTTTCAATTCAGTTAAACTCAATTCAATCGCAAAAACCCGATCTAAATGGTATTCAGTGTGGTTAAGATCATGTCTTATCTCAATAAATGGGAGAATAAATAAGATAAATACATATGAATATTTATTATAGAGACAAAATAAGATTATTCGGTATGGTTATGAGTTATAGAGATAAAATAAGATGATAAATAAATAACTTAGTTGCGAAATCATACCCAACTTTTCATCTTTTTTAATTTGTCATTTTTTTGTTTAATTTCTAATTAAATCCTAATTATCTTACTGATTAATTTTTTTTGTTTAATTTCTAACTAAACCCTAGTTTCATCTTTGTGTGACTTTAGAATTACAGATCAATACAATTGATTCGTTATTTCTATTAATAATTTTGCTTTATAATATAATCATTGGATGTAATTTTCTAATTAAACCCTAATTAGGGTGGTTAGAACCAATTTATTGATTAATTTTTTTCGAATTAAACCCTAATTAGGGTGGTTGTTAGGATGGTTGTTGAAGGTAAGGGGTGGACGCGGTGGTTAGGGTTACGGACAATATTGATATGTGGTGAATGGATTGAGATATAAGTGATCAATTGATTGAAATTTGAGTAAGATGAGAGCAAATATTGAAAAGAGAGATTGTGGGGAGGATTGATTGAAGAAAAATGAAGAGGGTAATTCGGGAAATGTGGGTATGAATCAGTAAAAAGTTGGGTATGATTTAGCATCATGTCTAGAGATGGCAATGGACCGGGTCCACTAGGATCCGGATCCGGACCCGTCAAAATTACCCTAGACCCGGACCCGACCCGGATCCAGACCCGCCGGGTCCGATTCGGGTCCGGGTCTACCCGCGGGTCTCACTATTTTATTTTGTCCTACGTTTCTCATTTCTTCCAAATTTCAAATTTTGCCGGTATTTTTTATCACGTACAAAATTATCTACGACATATATTGTACTAAGAAATTAAACACTCTTACAAACTCATTCATAACGGTCTTAGGAAACCTTGAATGAACATTGAAATGGTGAGGAAAGAAGTGAGAGAGTGAGTTATTTTAGTAATTTAGTTGTTTGCTAGCAGTTTTGCGTATGTATGTTGGTAGATTTTTGTTTGTTTTTTTTTAATTAAAGTGCAGGGTCCACGGGTCGGGTCCGGGTCCAGTATTTCAGACCCGGACCCAGACCCGGTTTTCAAAAATAAGATCCAGACCCGACCCGGATCCGCCGGGTCTGAAAAAATGAGACCCAGACCCGACCCATATGGGTCTGACCCGGCGGGTCTGGACCGGGTCCTGGACCCGTTGCCATCCCTAATCATGTCCCATGAGATACCTTATCTAAATAAAGGACGTTTGTGGCGTGACAAATGACTGTCCTAAAGTCGGATTTGCCTCCTACTCTACACACGATTTTCCATGACAATTGACCCTTAAGATAATACAATCTGTGTAGTTTCGGCGTAGATGGAACTGCAAATTGAACCGTACATTGTCAAATACTCCGTAACTCTTTTTAGGAGTGAAGAACGAATTTTTTGTATATAAAAATACAAGAGACATTTTCGGTGTCGTTAGTGAATGAAGAAAGATGATTTGTATTAAGTATAAAATGAATCGACAGATTAAGCGAAACAACAAATTGAGATATGAGTAATCAACACATAAAACCACGAGATTTAACACTAAAAAACTTTACACCAATCAGACACGACATATCCCCAAGCCATACAATTCTCATAAGATCACTTTCAGGGGCTCACCATTGGGGTGATGATCACAAGTTTAAACCAATAGGTCAAGCTCCACCCTTGTGGGTGGTGTTGATGTTTTTTGATCTATGCCTCAGTTTTGAAGAATCGTAAGTCTCTTGAAAGTTTGTTTCAAACTAGATTATATGGGATAATAACTAATTAAGCAACTACTCCCTCCATGTCGTTCATTTGTTTGTGTTCGATTAAAAATACTTCGCACAATGAATCTAACATACACAAATGAAAAAAAAGGGAGGGAGATTTCATGTCTTTGTCCATAAGGGTAAAGTCTAGTGATTAAAACTCGTGGTATCATCCAAAGGTTTCAAATTCAAGCCCCTGCAAGAGCTATCTTGTGGAGTTGTATGACGTGAGGCCTATGCTTTCTAGCGGCTTAGAGTTTACTTTGTAACGGTTGCGAGTTCCGTCATCAAAAAAACAAAAACAGATCTAACCACTTTTGTATGTGAGAGATCAACCTACTTCTCCGATCCAATTTTAATCTTCTTACTTTTTTTGATTGATTTATGGTTGATGAAGTTTAAAAATGGAGGAAGGAAAGAGTTAAAAAGAGCGTGGTATTGTGGGTAATTAAACGACCATTGTACCTCTGATTAATCTCCTTTGATTTACCGGAACAACAAAATAAGAGAGATTTGATGTGTTTGGTTCCTCCTTCCCCCGGCTGTCTCCCAATTTTACTATCCAATTTACCAAGGACTGAAAATACCTACCAGGTTCTTTATCCTGCATATCTCTCTATCTCAATTTACTATCATCACATTTATGTTTGTTTCAATTTTTGTACGATCCATATCTGAATTCAGAAACCTTGCTTTTCATGATTCCCCCAATTTGACCCACTTGTATATGTATGCGACCACCAATCGTGGCATCAATTCCAAATTCACTCCCATTTTTTGATTTTTTTTGGGTATATTCCCAATTGGAGGTTAAAATGTGGAAGTAAATGCAATGCAGGTGCAGGCGCAATGAAGAAGGGTAGTGATGAGAAACCCAGATGGGGATTGCCATCAGCATCCATCATATGTTGTCACTTTGGTACTAGTGGCCTTTCTGTTGCCGCTGCTACTGCTGTTACTCACCCTTTAGGTTCCCTACCTTCTTTTTATTTACTCCATTACCGAGTACTTCCACTGTCCCAGTGAATTGTTTGCCTATTCCATATTGGGACGTCTCAATGAATTGTTTGCCTTTCTATTTTAGGAATGTTTTTTATATGCAATTTGACCCTTTTAATGAGTTTTGCTCCACATGTCGCTTCCTCATTGGATCTCTTACCCTTGGTGCCAAAAGGAAAGACAAACAATTCATTGGAACGGAGGGAGTATTATTTTTTAATTAATTTTTGATACTTTTAGTTGTATGAGTTTATGGCTTAAGTTTTTGATACCGCCTATTACTTGTTGTTCTACCATAACCATGATGGGAATTATGGCTTACGTTTCTAATACCGCCTATTAATCGATTGTCAAGGCCGTCTAATAGGGAGGGCAAAGTGATCAGCACAATCGCACCTTTAAAGTCTTGTGGAATTCCCAGATAAAAATTTAAGGCAGGAACGCAAAAAATTCACCGTCAGCTTTTTGTAAGAATGCAAAAAATTCAAAACAACCTGCTTTCTAGATGATCCTTCTAGAAAAGGAGATTCAAACAATCTTTCTAGTTACTGTATCTTGCTTATTATATTCAACTGTACTTGTAATATTTGACTTTAGCTAGTGTATAGATTATCGGGCCTCTAATTTAAGGGGACTCATAGTGTATAGATAACCAATTTAATCATATGTAGTTATGTAGTTCTAGGTATTGGGTCTTCTGGATGGCCTTCTGGATTGTTAATGGGTCATATACTCATATGGCATTTGTATATACATATATTTAACAACCGGGTTAGCGAGCCCTTGGCCAAGGACTCGCACACAATTCACAAAAAAATGGTTCTCTAAAGTCTAACTTGTCTACATTTCAATTAGCGGTTACTTGATGTAATTTTGATGCAATTTTCATGATGGTTGAAACATCCTCTTTGTGCATTTGCTTCTAAAATAGGTGCAATGTTTTAAGGCTGCATACATCAGATTTCTCCTTATCTTGACGTGGAAGGGAGTCTTTGCGGCATTAACTTATTGTCTTTCTTGTTATAGTTCCTTTCAAAGAATTTGCTTTCTAAGTAAAACACGAATTGTACATTATGATGAGAAGAAGACTTTGTAATAACCTCCATTTTACTGTGTTTTTCCCACCTTACAAAATATTTGAGTGGTTTTTGAAAAATGGAGACAACGTGAAGAAGTGGAGGGATCATGTTTTTATGTTCGGTGTCTCTAAAACCGAGAACAACATTTGACACTTAGTTTTCATGTAATGATTCAATATTCTCTTTGTTATTATGCATGCTGCCAATTACTGGACAGGTAGTTTTTATGCCTTGTCCTTCATTAAAGTGAAGTTTTCTGTATTGTTTTTGGCAGTCATTCTATGAATAATGTATTGGGAAGTTAAGGCTCTTAGAAGTTAGAATTCTGCCTAGTAGTTGTCAATTTTGATGGACCTCTAGACGTTAGTAGCTTAGTTACATGTCTGGACCAATTGTGTAAATTACCTTCTCAAAATACTCCCTCCGTTCATATCTTTTGCCCCATTTCATCATTATTTGTGAGGGGTATTTTAATGAAACGGGGCAAAAGATAGTGAACGGAGGGAGTAAGATACAATTTGATTATTTATTACGGATGTTCACTTGGTGAACAAAGCTTTTTGAGATTGAATTGACTTCCTTTTTGTGTATGCTGGTGATGTCAGTTTAAGAATCACTCTCTAGGTTTCCTGTTTCGACACATTTGGGTTTTCTGAATTTTTTCGTTATATATATATGCAGATGTTCTCAAAGTAAGGCTGCAGATGCAACTTGTTGGTCAAAAGGGACCTTTAAGTGGACTGGTATACTACTACGCCCTAGAGGACATATCTTTTATCTTAAAAAACTTTTCCCTCTCTGTTAGAAGAGATTATAATCAGTTAATGTGTGCTTGAGCCATTCTTCAATCTTCGCAGGGCCAAACATTTACCCATATCTTGAGGAATGAAGGATTCGGTGCTTTGTATCTTGGGATTGGACCTTCTTTGACAAGGTCAGTTCTATATGGAGGCTTGCGTTTGGGTCTCTATGAACCTTCAAAACATGTCTGTGAAATGGCATTTGGATCCACAAACATCTTTCTGAAAATTCTAGCTGGAGGTTTTGCTGGTTCTTTTGCCACGGCACTAACTAATCCAGTAGAAGTTTTAAAGGTTTACTTATTCTACTCTCCCCCCACTACCTGCCGCCCTTTCTTTTTCCACGTGCATTTTATTCATAATTGGCGCATTCTTTTCACACCAGGTGCGCTTACAAATGAATTCTGACTCCAGAGCAAGTGCTGTTGGTGAACTGCGTAAAATTATATCAGAAGAGGGGATCACAGCTCTTTGGAAAGGAGTTGGTCCTGCAATGTTCAGAGCTGCATCCTTGACTGCTTCACAGCTAGTGGCGTATGACGAAACAAAACGGGTTAGCTAACTATTTTATCTATTTATATAGTTTATGTAGTAAAGCAAAATGGCTTAGGGTACGGTTTAGAAGTCATTTGATGCAGTTGTTGACAAATTCTTCATTATGGGTGATCCATGGGTGTGTATATCCAACACATATGTACATTCTTTATAAGTGAAATGTCCTATGTGTGATATGATGATATACATTCTAGTTATATAGTTTTAATTCAGATTTTAATATAGATATAAGAAAACAAATACAGTACTAAATTAACAAACAGATTTATGTGTCAAAATGGTAATACCAAATGTACTTTAATCAAGAGGTCAAACATTTTGGAGGTTTAACAGCCGCCGTTGACCAGTGTTGACCTTGTTTACTTTCTGGCGGTATTTCCGGCATTCCCGACATTGGTTTTCCGATGACCTTTGTGAAAAAAGTGATTGGGAGCGGTAAGGTGTATAATAGAGTTAATCACAACCATGAGATTAGATTTGGTGGGTTAAGTCTAATGGTTGAGATTGTTCTCACCGTTCTCATATAAAGGAGTGTACTACGTAAACTACTCCAAACCTCACTAAATTAGGACTAATTGACTAAAACATCCCAAACTCAATTAAGTTATGAATAATTAGCTAAACATCCTAATATTATTCGAAATAAGCAGTTAAAACTATTCTATTAGAACTAGAAGGCCAATAAGTTAAACAAGGTAAACTAGGAAGCAAGTTTGGTAAACAATTTGTTTCAGTCTTCCGTTCTTGAGAGGAATTGACCTCAATTCTTGACTTCCAACCGCAAGGATCAAATCCAAACTTATAATACTTGATGTAAATTGACTATGGACCATAGCGATAAGCTTGAGCACATTCCTAAACCATCCTTTGATTCATCATCCTCAATGTAGTTTTCAAGCTTTTCAATTTCGATTGGATTTGGATCCGTATTGATTTACATGGTAATCTAAGACATTCTTGGGGCATATTTGTTCGTGTTCATCTTCCTCCTCGCCACCCTCCATCCACGAGATTGTTGATAATAAATCTCAATTTATGGAAATCATCACAAACACCATCAACCTGCATGACAACAATCTGAATGAGGAAATTACTATGCAAGCCAATATCGCCGTATAATTATAATGCTCTCCTTAAAAAGTGAAATCATAGAAATTTGTAGCTTTGCAACCAACACCCAATGACTTCTCATAAGCATAATCATCAAATATAGGTGGACGATATAGTTCTAAGGAAGATTTAATGTCATCTTGAAGTTCTTTACAAAGTATTAATTTATCTTTTTTTTTTCATGGGGCACAAATAGAAAATACTCTACTTTAACCTCTCTTGTTTTTGGTGTGCTTCTGTTTCGGAATTGATAAACCCCTCTTGTTTTTGCATCTGCACAAGGCGGCAAGGCGCCTATATTCTTTGAAAGATACTCCGTATATACTTATCATTCGCGCATGAGAATTGAGAAATATGTATGACAATATCCATGACAATTAGTACACCACGCTAGATTTTTCCTGCCAATCCTTGACACCTTTTCTCTCATTGCCTTCTCAAGCCGAACAAGACTTCATCGTTGTACCGCTCCATCTTTGTCTACATGACCTTATGGATTTGAGAAAATGAAGAAAAGAGCTCTCTGTAGCACTTTGTAAAATTAACTAGGAAAACAAAGAACATCTCTTCTTTGGCAACTCAACCGTTTCGAAGATGAACAACCGTTCTGTGAATTCTCAAATGAATTATTCAAGTCAATGATCAATGTCTCAATCCTCTCTTAACTAAGAAAATAACTCTATCTAAAACTTTTCCCGCCTAAATCATTTTTTTCCTAATTGGGATTCATTTTTCATAAGCAGCCTCTTTAAATGGTTAATGGTTGGATTAGATGTTATGCCTCATTTATTTAATAAGGTTGGAATATTTATAGAAGAACTAGGGTTTGAACTCTGACCGTACTGGTAGAAATTTTGCCTAATCTTTTAAATTGAAATACCTACGGAGTATAATATAAGTTAACTGGAATACTACTGTTTTTAGATTGAGATATCTACGAGTATAAAATAGGGTAAATGATAAAATTTACAAAGATTTGTATTTTTTTTGCAGGTTCGAACTAATGTATTTGTTTTATTCCGTGACGCTATTTAAAATCATTCTGTTACCAACTACTGTATTAACTTTACACAAACGGAGTCTGTCATTCACTTTTATCACTATTTGTCCTACATCGTAAAGTGTATCCGTATTTTTCAGGCTCTCACAAGATGGTTGCGTCTTGAAGAAGGATTAGCACTGCATCTCATGTATGATATGCATCTGGGACATTCTCCTGTTACATGATTTCTATAGCCTATGAAGTTCAGCTGACATGGTTTAGCTTCTCATCAAGGCCAGAGGAAGTATATCTTTTGCAATATCAATTGATTTCTATTTCCCGTAAAAAAATGCAATGACGAAAAGCTTCAATACCATCAAACCTTTTGTGCGCTATTATCTTTATAGATAGGCTCATAGGCATATGATTCTTAATGGTAAAGTTGGTCACAACTCACAACATGATCTACAAAAAACACCAACCCATTTGATACTCTCCCATGTATACCATATCCCATATTGACAGCAGTGGAGAACTGATCACTGTCTAAACCAACAAATTACTCCTCACATAACCAATAAGTTTAGGCACTGAAACTTGTCTTCAATATTCTCTTCTCACATAACCTTAATATACCCTCCTTCAAATCCAAGTACCCCATAAATTCAAAATCATTCCCACGAAAAAGGGAGTCTCAGGCACTTGGATTTAAAGGAAGGAAGTAGCAAAGTTGGGAAAGGTTGGAGGGTGAAGGTGATGCTCTAATAGGTTTACCTTCAGCCATTGATTGTCATCGTGTTACTTTTAGGGTTGAGTATTGTTGATACTCGATATGTTTGTTGTGATGTATTATTATTATTCAATGAAGGTCGAGTACTGTTGCTGGAGCCGTGAGCACTCTGGCCACAGCACCTATGGATATGGTGAAAACACGTCTAATGTTGCAAAAAGAATCAAGTACCAGAATGTATAGGAATGGGTTTCATTGTGCCTACCAGGTATTATGCTGTCAATGACTCTTGGTACCCCTCATATTTTCTGTGGCTTACTGTTTGAACATGAGAACTTCATATGCGCTAAAAGTATAGTACCATGTCATATCATTCACACATTCTACTTATACTGCCGTGTCATATCATTCGCACATTCTACTGGTGAAATTCCGGATACCGCTCATTCATTTTTTTTCTCAATTCTTATTTTTTTTTTTCTCAAATATGTGCAGAATTTTAATGTTAGCTAACATTTGCTCGTGACCTTTCCTTATTTTTCAGCTGCATTCTAATTCTGCTACTGTGGACTAATCTATCAATTAACAACCGATTTTTTTTTGATAGCCTTGGACTGAAATGTAGCTTAACTCACTAGACTTCCATCTGGAACTGGTTTAGACCCTTGGCTTGAACCTTTCTTTGGACAATTTTGCACTGGACTGGACCAAAATGGCACTGAACTTCATGGCCTTGTTTGATGCTGGTGGTCCTATTTTATTTGCAACTCATGTTGCAAAGATGTTGGGTAGAGAACAGGAACGTTAGTTGGATAAGTGAAGTTTTAATTGATGATGATGATGCTGGGTCGGTGTTAACATAAGAAGTTTACAGGAAAATGAGTAAGTTACAGAAAAAGTTACCGGAAATTCTTTTAAAGGATGTCACAATAACATATCAAATGATACGGGGGTACCACAAAGGTTTTCAGGAACAAACTTTTTGAAGAAACACAAGGCTAACCCTAGTTCATTATTATGGGAGGGGGTTAGAATCACAGGGACTGTTCCGTTTAAGCATTTTCAGTTTTGCACTCGGCATCATACAGGCTTCAGTGATCTCTGAATCTCATTGATTATTTGCATCGGTTGTACACTTGTACTTAGTCGCCATGAAACTCTAAACTGTCATATGGTTATATGCTCCTGAACATTAGGGATCTTTAAGGTGGTTTAGTCGCCATGAAACTCTAAATGATTGTTTGGTTATTGTACATTTGTACTGGTTTTGTTATTGACTTGTACTGCTATGAAACTGAAAACAATGTTTTTTTACTCTTGTGATTGCATAAATGTTTTCTTATGTGTCGTAGTTGTCTATGCATGTATTTAGCACAAGTAATGTCAATTATGCTATGTGTGTGCGTCAAATTTCACATACAAATGCCCCAACTTTAACACTATTCTCTCAATATCCTCTATCCTTGATTTGTGTTGTCAAAATAGTCTGTTTTAATTCGTACCTAGCAGTCGAGTTTTCATTTCAGCTTGTTATTTGTTGCAGGTCATGCTAACAGAGGGTCCCCATGCTCTTTACAAGGGGTAAGATTTCTGAGCACCTAAAGTCATTGATTTAAGTGTACCTTCTTTCTCTCTCACATTAGAATGTTATTAGTATTTTGTCTGACCAATCTAGCTGGCACGTTACTCAAATTCGTTCACAAGTGTTGGGACGTGGGATGTTGTCAAAGTGTTGGACATGAGTCACTCAACCAACCCATTTATGATAGAAACAATGCGAAGTTTTTTGCCTTAATTGAAGTGGTCGCGTCGAGTTGGATCAAGTATCCTGCAGACATGCAACCTAAGTGAAATATCGTGGTTGATGTTTTTTTTGGTGTAGATGGGATCCTACCATCATAAATTTATCATGGAATGAAGCAAAATGACTTATGCTGCAATTCTTATTATTTTTGAAGTATCCATGATTTGATGCACTTTTTGACGCGATAGTACATCTTTGTGTTGCTAAGCTCGTGTACATCTGACTCTCCCCTTTACCTTGCAATTTGCGGGAGCCTTTGAGGCACTGAGTCATATGCAGTGAAATGTTGGTTTCATTGATTGTCTGTGCGTTCAGGGGGCTGACAATCTTCGCACGACTGGGACCGCAAACCACAATCACCTTTGTACTCTGTGAGAAGCTACGGCAACTTAGTGGGCTCCATGCCATTTAGGGTATGATGTAGGCAGTGCCGGAATCCCCAGCAAAATTCCAGGCAGTAGGATTGGGGATATTCTTCATATTCTTCCTATTCTTTTGGTGATTGAAGGAGATCCAATTCTCACTTTTGCAGACTTTCATCAACCTGCATTCTTCCTTTCCTTTGTTTTCTTTATGATTATGATACATAAAGCTCACCCATTTATTTCCCATTCCATTCCATTCCATTCCAATCCAATAAGTTTGAAATAAAAGGTCAAATCTCTTCAAATCACATTACTTTCAAATGACATTGGCTTTTGCTAATTACGAGTTCTTTCCATTTAAACTTTCATTGTTCCCCATATTTCATCCTACAATGGAATACTAGCAAAGGAAAAACAGTTGCAATTATTGACGATATCATCGAGGAGAAGAAATACATCTAACAATATTTTGAGGTAAACTTCTACGTTAACTGTTACATTAACATGTACTCATTATAGTATCGTTTTATGCATCTTTACTTGTGTACGATTGAGTGTATTCTTTTTCGGAATTACTTTTTTACGAGATTGTAGACAAAATTTTATGATTTGTATATTTGTATGCCAGGAAATATGACGATCATCTAGACTACTGATAATATTTTAATTTTATTTGCAGAATTTGAGAATCAAATACATGTACAAGGTCATCAACTTTGTGGTGAAGGAAAGATAATTCTTAGGTTGGTTTTTTTGTATGATAATAAGCGTTTATGAAGTTGGATATACACGGTCTCACGGTAATTTTACTGGGAGACCTCTTACATAGATATAATTATTAATTTAATAATAACCTCCTCACGGTAAAATTATCGTGGTAGCGTTTCATAGGAGTTTTTGTGTTGAATGTATTAGTATGACTTTTAAACTTGAATCCAAAGCTTTAATTAAAGTGTTTAGAGTTTTTATTGAAATGGAAATATAAAACCTAAACCTAAACCTAAGGGGAACTGCAGAAAAACACGATGAAGGCTTCATAGGAGTCATGGTTTCTTCAAAGCGTAGCAATGTCTTCGTGATAAGACTTGGTCAGCCTTGCATTGATTCCAATGTAGTACGGGCTGTGTTGATTTTTTTTGGTCTAGAGAAAAGCGCACTACGTCGCAGGGGAGAATCGAACCCCCAACCTATCCGTCGGAGTAAGGGAGCTCTTATCATTTGAGCTTACCCCTTCTTCTCTACGGGCTGTGTTGATGCGGATGGGGTTGACGACTTCAATGTATCATATTTGTTTAAAGTCTTGATTCTCGATCCTAGGACTTCCGTAAAATGACCAAAATATCCTTTTACTTACTCTAGTTTATTCAATTAGCCCTCGTCTTCTCAATGTTCATCAAGATGTAGGATATGGACAAAAAAATGAGTGACTCAAAAAAAGGAAAAGAGATGTGTGAGTAAATCTTAATCACATATTTGATGGTTTAAAATAGAACAGTTGTTCTGACGGGTCAAGTAAGTATCAATTGAGAAGAAAATGATAATTATTTATCTAGGTCCCACCAATCTCACTTTTGTCTTATACCACTATTTGGTACCTATTCAACCCGTCATACATTTGTGACGGATATCTCCGTCACAAACACGAATTTGTGAAAATAGAAAGAGGGAAGGAGAGGTGACTCAACTCAATAAGGAAATAAGGAACAACATTGTGACTCGGAGAGAGTATAAATCTGAGCTAAATAAAGGGTAGGCAGTATATATAAATAGCATATGACAATTCAAACCATGGTTACCAAATTCACCAGGTGCCTTAGGAATTGCGAATCGTTAAAGTGAATTCTATCATGTTGATTACTGAAAATACATACATCACACTCCATATGAGCAAATTGTGAATTGTGAATTGGTAAGGACGTATCCATAACGAATTCTGTAACCATGATTCAAACTCTCCTAGGCCAAACTCTTTTTATAGCTTTCCAATACTCATATTTTTCCTCTGCTTAATCTCCTAGTACAATAAGTTGTCATTTGAATTTCAATGAAGTTTTTTAAAAGTCATAAGATTGTCTTGTAAGACGTGTTGAAATCCGTCGAAACAAGTAATATACTCCATTTTATATCGTGTCAAAGGGTTCGATTAATCATCATTTGACATTTTATTTCTGTCAACAAGTTTTCGTCAGAAAAAGTTCACGCTCTAAAAAAAAATTCCCGCTAGCGAATACAGCTAAAAACGACCGATTTTGAAGGTTATTATCCACTTTTTTTACTTTTGGACTTTGAATTAAAATGGATCCATATTCGTGCTGGACAAAGTTCACACCAAATACGATGACTCGGTGTAATAAGATGGTCATTTGGATTTTAATGGAGTCTTTTAAAAGTCATAAGATCTTCTTTTAAGACGTATCAGCAGAATCCATTGAAACAAGTTCTGTATTTGATTTTATATTGTACTGTGTCAAAGATTTCTAACAATCATTATTAGGCATTCTATTCTGGTCGATAACTTTTCGTCAAATAACATTCGCACTTTAGATCAACTTGCACCGCTATCGAGAATCGCCAAAAACGACCAATTTGAAGGTTAATCCACGTTGTTTCGGCCCTTTGGATCCCAAAATAACATGGATTCATATTCACGCTGAACAAACTCCACAACAAATACAATCCCGGTATAATAAGAGGGTCATTTGGATTTTAATGAAAAACTTTTAAAAGCAATAAGATTTTCTTTTGAGACGTGTCAAAATCCATCCAAATGAGTTGTAGAAGCATTGCCCGGTACGATCTCCCGAAAGGGTCAATTCATAGTGTATAATACACGATTTTCGGAGATTCAGGGGCCTCAGTACAAAATTGGACAAAAAGTGATTGGTTTATTTCTCGGGTTAAAAAACACTATTTATAGGAACAAAGGAGAAATGAGAATATCGGATCGTATTCATGTCAACTACCAAAGAAAACTCAAACACTCGAATAGATTCAAGTTTTTCGATCAACCCTGTACACACCCACCCTGTGCCTCTTAACACGCTTACCCTTTGCGTTGATCTCGTACACACATACTCTACACTAAGGTAGAATCATAGGAATACTAGATATTCATACGATCTTTCTGACGTCGATAAAAAACTCATTTGAACTCTTTATTTCTGCTATTTTGTCTTTCATTTGTCTTGTGATACAAAATTTTATCGTTACAAAAGTATTTTCAAATGAAATCTAAAGTGTAAAGTGGGCAGGATCCTATGATCAATTCTGTTGATTCGATCTTTACCCAACCTATCAATCCAAAATATAATCTCGATCCTAACAAGATGCATACATACAATACATGATGACCCACATAATCGGAGACAAAATAACACTCCCTCTATCTTCTTGAATTAGCGCCATAGACCCACTTTTCTCCTCGTAAAATATTGGAAATTGGGCTAATTCAAAGATGAAGGGGATATTAACATTTGCTCACTTAGAGGTTGCATGTATTGCAGCCAAAAATGGAATCAACGAAAGCGCCATAAGTCAACTTCACTTGCCTTTACAGACAATGTGGGCGAGATGTATGAGTGCCTGTCTTGACCTACTAACATCTTTGTTATCATCATCTTCACATGTAGGCAGTAGAAGAATGGCTTCAGCAGCCTGGTTTGCATGCTTGAGTGCTAGATCCTTTGCCTTCTCTATACCATCGCTTCTTTTGAGGTAATCAAGAGCCTAAGCCACAAACGAGATGAAGGGATTAATCAAAACTGACTCGACACGCACAAGGTGAAAGTGTTAAACTGATAACAGATATATATGACACAACGAGTCCAACCAAAGCCGCTATGACGAAGTAATAAGCCCATGTAATTGACCTGACCAATCCAATCACCTAATTGATAGACATGACCATACAGGATACAGCAACATCAGCTCCCACAAATCGCAGCTAGAGGGGTGGGGTGGGGGTCAGATGTTAACCTTACCCTTGTCTTAGCAACCTAAAGAGATTGATTCGGGATGAAAATTGTGTCCAATACTACATCAAATGACTGCTACTTCAGAATAAAAACAAGCGCAACCAGTCATTTTGCTTTTGCTTTATTTCAACTACTGATAACCTAACAATATATGAACAAAACCCACTTAGACATTAAGCTCATTAATTCAATAAACAAGAAGCCAATTTGACCTAATATGGCGAATAGCATGGTGACTATGAAATGAATCGAGTCTTGAGACCGCATGATGCTTTACCTGACTAAATTTGCATATTCTGCATAAATAAATTGGAACAAATGACAATTTGGATTTGCCACTTCATATCACCCACTCAAAATTATGAAACTAAACTTGAAATGAGCCGGTAGTGACCCGAATCATACATAACATTTGATTTCAGCCACTGATTACCTTTAGAAACCTAAGCCAAATGGTTATGTTGAACCATGATAAAGCCGAATGTTATGGGACTGTTCCACAGAAATCCTAGCTTTACTAAGACAGACACGCCACACAAGATCACTACTGATAGACAAGCATTCTCCCATAGACCATAAAGCATTCTCCCAAGATGGAAGATAGACCAATTATATATGAAATTTGAACTTTGTTGGAACGACGTCCCTCATAGCAAACATATTTCTGTGGGTAATAACGTATTTTGAAGTTAATTAGATTCCGGTTCAGGCTTTAAGATATATCGGGTCAGGAAGTCATCAACTAAATATTATTTACCTTCACAAGCAGCAAATAAGACTATTAGAGCAAATCACTGTACTGTTCGCAGAGAAAACATTAGAACTTATAAGGAACCCATCACATGTTTCACAAGCGACTTACAAGGTCTACATCAGCAGGGTCGCGAAAGCCTCGCAGCACAACTTCACCTAATTGAGGGAACTCCTCCATTGCTAATAGCAATGGCGCTGTGATTATGCCCTGTGGAAAGCAGAAACTTGATCAATTTTAGACTCAAGAAGAGAAAGAACAATGCTGATTATCTATCAAACACTAGTAGTATATCAATCAAGTTCAAATATTATACTATGAAATCTGTATACCAATATACATGTCTGTGCCTTTTTTTGCACCTTCAGGAGGAATATCTTGAGATGCAAAAGAACAAAAAATGCAAGTATTGCTATCAGTACTCCCACCTAATTTCTGTAGCGATAAAATGTTGGAAGGAATTTATGAATCAAAGGGAGTACCTTACATTATTGGAGACAGAATAAAATACATCTGAGGTGCCACGGTTCTTGTGGTGACATACATATATGACATTTCCCAGTCGATAACCCCACCCAACGCATCCACTCCTGACACACTATTGATTCTCAGAAATACTCGCATCCGAAAGAACGAATAAAAAAGGAAGACGATGGTCAAGAGAAACCAAGTAGAAGAAGAATTATCGAATGAATATCAATGATTGTATTGAGCTTTAGAGAAAGATTACAATGTAATGAATTCAATAGCTAAAAGATTACAATGGAATTACAGAGGATTTATGAAACAATTATAACACTCCCATGTAGCATCGTCCTTGGTTCCATTGGATCAAGAGATACACATTATGGTGCATGCCGTTCCTAACTATCTTCCTGTCCAGCAATGCTACCGGTACAGCTTGTAGTAGACCTGTAGTATCTATTATAGATACTGATACAGAGATTGGTGCGGCCTTATAGTGTTTCCTCAACTGAGACGTGAAATACTGAAACATGTATCACTCTATTTCGAAGAATATAAGTTGTCTTGGTGTGGAGCTGGTCCAACGGGTCAACCAAATGTGGTCTGGTTTTGACCTGCTTTTCATTAGTCATTTAGAGTTCAAGTGTCGTTCGAGTTAAGTCGAATTATAATGGGTTATTTTGGGTCGGGTTACGGGGGTTGAGTCAGCATTTGACAAGTTCAAACACAGGTCAACAGTTCAAACACAGGTCAGCGGGACTATATATTAGTATATCATCGATGAACATTAAGACAATTCTTTGCAAGGTATGACTAGAAACACATAGTGACCTTTATGACTCCTAAATGCTCTCTTGTGCCTTTCGGCTTCATCATTCCTATTTCCAAGAACCTGCTCTCAAATCAGCTGTAGAGAACACATTCAGGCCATGTAATTCATCAAGAATTAATCTATGATTGGAATTGGAAATTTGTCCTATTATGATTGATTAGCTCTCTATAATCAACATGTCACTGCCAACTAAGATCCATCCTTTTTCTTGGCCATAAAAATAGGGGAAGAAAAAGGACTTTGGTTGAGGCGTTGAGCTTTACTGCTCCACTTTCTAACATTTAATTTGAAATAGAATTCTTTTGAAATGATGTACTCCCTCCGAGTTCCTATGATTGACCCATTTGCTTTTGAGATGAAAAATAAGGAAGGTGAAATGAGTGGTTCAAAAAAGAAGTAAGAAATTGGTGGTTAATGTGAACCACACATTTATGACCTAAAATGGAAAGTGGGTAAAAGATCAAACTCAGCTCAAAAAGGAGTACGGGTCAATGATAGGAACTCGGAGGGAGTAAGGTTTAATATTAATCGAAGGTGTCCCCGGGAGAAGGGTGTATTTTGTGGTCACAAAAATTTGTTTGTAAGCCTTGGCAGTGGTTATGGTGTCGCCATTTGCCAGACACCTCCAGAGGATAAGTGCTCGTGATTTTACGCCCTAGTCTCCTAGCTATCCCTTCATCCACCAAGATGATGTGTACTTCTAGCCATGTGAACAATTGAGTTCTCACCTTACAACTTACAAGTGACTCATAGTTCGAAAGCACATATTGCCTGATATAGCATTTACAGTTAAAGACCTAAAGGTCGTTCTTCCAAAATTTCTCCTAACATTTTTACTAACTCCCCTATCTCGACACCTCTTTCAACTTGAACACTCCAACTTACTCCATAGCCAATTCCATTCACTGGCAATAGAAACAAGGATTTTTCCTTCTCCTTTCTTCAACATCAACAGGCAAAGGTGACTTCTTTCTATTGAAGGCATTTAGTATTTGGAAACTGCGAGAATAGTTTGCTATATTTTGGTGTTTCAGCTCTTGGGTAAGAACTCTCAGTATCTGGTTTATTGTGAAACTAATTTGCAATGGTTTGTGGTAGTTTAAAGGATGTTTTATCCAAAGTTCCAAACTAGGCTTGTTCAAGGATTTTGTGGCACCAATTGTTTCTTCTTGAAGTCTAGCACATTTCATCCTAATTCATCCTTGAATCTAGCAAATACATCCCATCATGAAATGAAATCAACCCAATTTACATTTCTTCTCACCCAAATAAAACTTTGGACCCAAGATTCAACCCTTACAGAAATGACAAGTGACTTCTTGTGAACTTGTATTTTTCATAAATTAAAAGTTTTTTTTTGTAAAATACAACGTTTAATAAAAAGGTTTTGTGAAACACCACCTCTAGTAAAAATGTTTGTGAAACACAACCTTTTAAATTTTTATTGTGTGAAACACAACATTTTTGCCAGATTTTGGCAACTTGAAGCAAATCCGACAAGCAAACATCCTCAGTCGTGCCTTGTGCCTTGTTAGGTCTGTTGTATTTTTCCATCCAAAGCTAACAAGGCACGTGCGACACTGGTCACTTGCCAGATTTGTTTTACGTTACGAGAATTAGGCAAAAATGTTATGTTTCGCAAAATCCTCTATATACTACTCGTAAGAGATTAACTCGCATTGAAAAAAATTCCCTACAAATTGTTCAAAGCTAAATATAGAAACAATGAATAATAGTGGTAACAATGATTAATAGTAAAATCCTTTTTATTATGTATCAAATCTTATCAATTAAATACTTCATGAAAAATGAGATGATTAAAACTATTATAAATTTGCAATTGCATAGTTTTTCCCTATTCAAAATATTACAATGTGAATGTGAAAAACTAACGGGTTGTCAACAAAAAAAACTTTTAAGTAATACATTTAAAAAGTAAAAATCTAACTATACCGTGCAAGTATGCACGGGTCCAACTAGTAAAAATTTAAAAGGTTGTATTTCACAAACTCTTTTATAAAAAGGGGTGTTTCACAAACTGTTTTATCAAAAGTGATGTTTGACGATAAAAACTCAAATTAAAATAACGATCACATTTTTTCAGCCAAGCTCTAGGGTTTGTGCCATCAAAAGAGGGGAATTCATTTCTACGGTAAAACCTAAATTGCGAGGGATTTGAAGATTATTACCTTCCTGATTTCCTAATTCATCATGATGAGGAAGCTCAGTTTGTTATTCTTGAAGTTCTTGATCCAGGAATTCGATCCTTATGTTTTGTTCCCAGATCGTTCACATTTGTTCCTCTGATTTTACACCTTCATCATACCCATAGATTCTTCAATCAACTTCATTTGTGCAGATAATTGTGCAAGAGTGAATTTAACCAGCTTCAAAGTTGAGTAACAATGGTTGAAACCTCTCAATACTTATTAAGAGGCGGGGGATATTTAGCGTTCAGGAAAAACCATCTCTGAGTCCAGGTGCAATGATTCTCAAGGATACTCAGACCCGGAAGAACATAACAAAAGCAAGATCAATTCACAAAAGATTCCAAGTAGAAGAAGAATTCTCGGATAAATATTAATGATTGTATCTAGCTATAGAGAAAGATTACCATGTATAATGATTTTAATAGCTAAAAGAATACAATGGAGTTGCAGAGGGTTTACGAGAGAATTGCAGTGAATAATTTCTGAATGAATGATAATTATGTCTATGAGTTGTATTTATACAAATGAAGCTAATAGAGTTAACTAACTCACAGCTCTTCCTAACAAACTGTTGCACATACACACATCGCCACCCACCCAGGAAAAAGCGCACTCAGATCCCGCTCCCAAGTCCCAACATCCCCTCAACAAGAGGAATTAAATAGAATTTGATAAGAAACAGCACATAAGTACAGTTCATCATCATAACCATGATGAAATTAACAACTTACATTGCGAAGGTTAGAAAGGGGTCCTTTTCCAGATGATGCATATGAGCCGGTGAAATCGCGAACATCCTTCGTCAGCTGATGCGCAAATCCCTGGTGAAGAATTATCAAGGATATCATGAAAGATAAGCACAGTTATGGGAAGAAGAACATAGTCAGCTGAAGAAATAATAGGATAAACTAAAGCAACTGGTCCTGCTAGTTTTCTTTATCCTGGATACTAAAATGCCAAATAAAGAAAGAAATTTAAGGTCCACCCACCAGATTTTTCCCGTAGTCATAAGCCAAATTCGCAACTTCTGTAGTTTGTCCTGCAAGAAGTGCAATTGACTTGCAGCTATTTGAGATCAATGACGATCTCTTGTAGTAGGTCTTTTCCATGTAGTACTGCATGCTGCAAATAGAAAGTGAAAACGTGTGTAAACAGAAAAGTAAATATAAAACAAAAGCAGCAACAATAAATTAAATAAAAATGAAATGGTTAATGATTACGGTGTTTACAGAGTAAAGAACAACAAGGTGTGATACCATGTACATATGAAGAAGGATAGCAAGAAGATTAATATTTGAATCTATAACGAGGAAAATAACTCTAACACTGCAACTCCTACTCTTCAATGATTGCCCTTCTTCATTATCCTACCTTCCACTTGAAGCTATAATAACTCTACTTTTGGACTGAGGATACAATGATATTATTGATATATGAAGTATATTACTGTATCAAGTTGACTTATAATGTTTCTGTTCTTTTTAATCATGAAGTTGAACATGGTCGCATAATGTTTGATTGACGGGCCAGTTGAAAATATCTCTGTTATTAGAAGAAAGATGGTGTGTATGCTACCCTGCCTTACTACGCTTAGAGCAGGAACCACCAAGGAGGCATTGAGTAATGATAAAGACAATTATGTCATTCAATCATGCCCCTTTTTGTTCACCGTTACCCTTATCTAGTCTCCCTTTCCTCTTCCTCTAAGAGTTAGGGAGTATACTTAAGCAACAACTATGTAACACTATCTGTGGCTCATAGTATAGCTTGAGTAACAACAACTATGCAACATACTATGTTGCATTCATGACCCCGAGCGTAATTCAATCCCAATCGCCAACCTGATCTATAATCTGATTTGGATAGATACCCTCTCATGTCCACAACCAATACGATCATAACCTGATTTCCATAAATGGAAGGCTTGCTTCTTTCTAGCACATTGAAACAGTAAAAAAAACGCAAACAATAGCTCTAAAGCAGAATCACGCACTTTAAACAACGCTCAGATGCCATTCCCATCTGCATTGTCTCACCAGTAGCAAGATGCTCAACAACTTTACCTAGTAATGATAATACCTGCAGAAGCTCAATAAATTATGAGGTGACAGGGTACAATTTAGAAAGTATGAAAAGAGAAACCAAGAGAGAAGAGTAAATTTTGTCCTAAAATATGTGAAGGTATTCACCTCAGTGTTTTTCAGAGAGGCCAGAGCCACATAAGCCCTTGATAGTAAGAAGTCACCTACTAGTACAGCTAGCTGCAGTAAATGAGATAAATAGTCAAGGAACAGGTGCTGAAAACAATCAGTATACAATGCATGGCTTGGCAGTAATAGGGATGCACTTATGCTTTCCTCTGGACCATAAACTTAGAAAGAGACTTCTGCATGTTACAAAAATAAAGGCTTGTATAGGTATTTCTCCAACCGGGGTCGCACATCCTCAACAGCAGAAGCTTTTAGTCGACTATTGTTTACTCTGGCCCCTCACCTTTGATGAGCTATATGAAGGGATAAATGATGCAGAGAAAAAGAAAATATGAGTCGTGTTCTTATGGCTCAAGTCCAATGGGTCGAAGCTCATAAGTTCACTAGTACATGTCATCCTGCAAGCTACATTGGGGAAGGGCTGAGTATTTGGATTCTTGATGGTAAACAAGATTGGGGTCATAAAAGATACCAGAATCGCTTTTCTGACGGAAGTACCCTCCAATTCTGTAGTTATGTTTTGTAGGATAAATTATCTTCATCTAAAGAAACATGAACAACAACTCCCTAACACTCTTCTTCTGCATTTTTTTTTCTTGAGTGGGTATGCCGGGATGGAAGAAAATAGAAATGATAAAGCAAGAACACAAAGCTAACGACCGAAACAATCTATGGTTTTTTTTAAAACATGAAGTAAATGGTACTCTGTTGTATAATAGGAATGAGAAGCTCATTTACCTAGGGGTAAAATGGATAGAATGATAGATCACTATTTTTACGTAGTATAACTGAAAAGGGGACAATAAATTTAGGATGGACAAATAAGGAAATGAGGACAATAAAAATGGGATGGAGGGAGTACCTTATTTCCCAGCAATAAATTAAAAGGACCAAAATCACGTCCTGTCTCAGCACCATCTGAGATATCACCATGAAGTAGGCCTCCCACCTAAGATAGAATAAGAAAAATTCACTGAAGCCAATGCAGAAAACCAATAAGGATTTATATGTAAAGCCGGATAAAACAGTCCAACAAAAACAAGAAATTGGTTAACATCAGCTCTGCTAGTTACTCTAATGGGACAATGGATATATGTGCCTCCCTATCTGACTTGTTTCCCTCTAAATCTTGCAAAATTAACCTATTTAATCTATTTGATACCTCAACAATACGCTGGTTGCTTCAATGGGGTGATTTCGTAGATTATATTATTGCGTACATGCAATGCTAACCTATAACTTAAAGGAGCGGGGGATCAGGACTAGCCTAGTTGCTCCTATGTGCACTCTATAACAGAAACTACAACCAAATATCCTACTGAAGGATACTTGAGAAAATGATAAGCTTCTTGGTAATTCCTCATCGTTACAAAACACTATCAATAACTATATATGAAACAAATGTTATAAACAGACATGTATAAGTTCTGTGATTTCAGCAATCAGCTGTAGCCTTGTGTGAAGTTCAGTTGCAAAAGGACTGGGCACTTCAGTAGGTGATAGTTCATCAGCGGATGACTTAGAAATGGGCATACTGAAGGCAGTTGTCATCAGCAATAATGCCTGCATAAAAGAACACATTGAAATCTTAGAGGAAAATTTCTATCAATGTAGAGAATCAAGACTATCAAGTTACTTGCATGTTAGATATGTTATATGTAGACACAGAACTATACAGACAACGATAATGGAAAATGATAAGCAAGTCGTGGCTCAGGCTGTTAACCTATGCATAATTCTTCGAGAAACTGCAAAAAGAACGAGTGCCAACAAAATAAAGGGCCTCCTAACTATTATTCCAGTATTCCAGTTATTTCCAACACATACAATGCTACAAGGGTAGCCCTGTCCACAAAATATCACAAAGAAAGTTATGAAGATATCGATATTCAGTGTTAGATGGTGATTGGGATGTGATTTCATGTAGTAAAGAAAGTCTGATGCACTATATAAATCAGGTCGCAAAAGGATTCATATTAACATACTGTGGGGCGGAAATGCTTCCCTTCAACTCCAATTTTGAAGAAATAATCAGCACCTGATGCTAATTTAGGGAACTGCATGAGAATACAATGAGCATTATATAGTATCCTTCCAAAAATGAAACCTCACTTTCTACGGATAGTATTTATGCATAAAACAGTCAAAATACGTAGACAAACCTCCGAAGCCAACAATGACCGCATCTTAGCCGCTAGAAGTGATAGATCATCAGAGACCAGGGAAAAGGGGTCTGACTCGTACTGCAAATAGATGGTAACCTTGTAAACGGGAATCACATAAACTGAATCGTAATGCGAGCCACCAAGAAAAAAGAACAAAGAATAGCCTCCGCACAATATGCATAAAATAATGAGGCAAAGAAAAGGACTTCAAATCTAGTAACACAGTTTGCCATTGTACAGACTACAGAGTATAAGACACTGCATCTTTTCTGTTTGTTACTTCAAAGGGACCTACAGTCATTATATAGTAAAACCCAAAACCATTTTTAGACTAGCATCCATGATAGCTCCAACAATGTACAAGTAGCATATAAGAAAAGCTCCTTTTAGAGTCTTTCGAGCATGCCAAAACATTTTATCAAAGAAAATTTTAGTTTTCAAACTTTAAAAATGGTTGATTAAGAACCGATATATGAAGGTTAAAAACTACCAAGCGAAAAATATATACCGTGGATATATTTGACTAAAGGGAATCAAAAGAAACTACAGGGAAGAGGGAGGGGGAGGGATTCAAATATCCTTGTTTCGATAGCATATAGTATTGGAGGGAATTAGATGGATTCATTATTTCTCCTTCAAGACAAATTAATTCCCTCCACCATAGGGAAAATTTGGAACAGAAATTTTGTTGCTTCATTCCCCCTCCCTTTTCATTCCCTTCCGTATAACCCCTCATCTCCTCAAATGTCATCCAAACACATCCTAATGTCGTAGGATTGTAGGGCGTTTTGTGAAGTAAAATAAAAGGTTAGAGGGATATTATTTTGCTGTGTAATATGAAATAGAAAGATTCTCTTCTCTCTCCTCCAAATCTCTCCATTTCCATTTTGATAACCAAATAAAGTAAAGTATCCCCTCTCTTTCCTCCAGGCGGGTTAAGGTTGAAACCTAAGCTCCTTGCTCGTAGGATAAATGTTTGAAGTTTAATCATCCCTCGGAGTGTATGTTTCTTAACAAGAATCAATTTGTAACTTGAAGAAACTCTTTTCCATTGATCACTAAGACACTAACATGAATGTGAGAAGTTACAAGCACTTATTACCTAGTAAAGTTATAGTTTGCCATTAGCTATAAAAAGGCCATGAAAGCAATGTAATATGTATCCTCACATCCTCATTAAGAAGCAAATATACAATTCCTTGTGTGACTATAATGAGAACGTAGCCAATTTGATGAACCTCATAAATATTAATTCGATTCCTGGGTTTATTAATGAGTGTGGGTCCTATACCTACCAAAATCCCTACAATACATCGCATGTTCAAAGTCCCACCCACCAATTTCCTTGCAGACAAACATGCGCTAATATATATATATATATGGCTCTTAGTTTTACAAGGTGTAAGGTTCACCAAGGCAAGAAGGGTCTGATGTTAAAGAGTGGCCCTTATAGACACGAGTCGCACACTTTACGCAAAACCTTTGATTTTTCCAGATAAATTTTGTGCAAGATTTCTCTTAGAAAGCCAACATGTAAAAGATTAAATGTTAGAGATAATGTCTCAATGAGACGCCATATTAAAAGAACTAAAAGAAGAAAAGACTCTGAAACTGCATTTTCGTTCAATTTGTTTAAGCGTACTAGGTTGTGCCTTATCTAGGCGCGCATTGGGACAGTTTGACTACTGCCACAATGAGCCTTCGAGTTAAGCGCACCTATAGCATGCTTTTTAAACTTAGATAAGTGGTTATTACATTGTTTTACTTCAGCACAAAAGTTGCAAATAGCAAACACAAAAATAAAACACTTCCTAATTCTGATGTGTAAGAGGATAAATTTAATGTAACTAACTGAAGATAGAAAGTTATAGCAGACCTCAAATGTAGACGTTGCTATGTGATGAACTTGACGTCTCCCTCCATTGAAATTATAGCAAGTGTTAACAGGTACAATAACATGCTGCATACATATATTGTTGGAAAATTGAACATTAACAATAGACCATAAACAGAGACCACAAAAAAAACAAAGAAAAACAACACATAGTAATTGAATGAATGTGTCTGTGCATTAATAATACTACGAAAAATATGATAATACAGTACTCAACAACGAGCACACACTATGAAAAAAAAATGACCATTTTAGGTGAAAGGGGACCGCTTTATGATACGAGCGAAAAGTAGCTTTAGGTTACAAAGGGATCACTTTTTGTTATCAAGAGGAGTTCACTTATACTCATAGAAGGGTCGCTTTTAATCATAACATGGTCGTTTGTTCCATCACACTATTCAATGGCGCTAGGGTATAAGGCCTTGTTCTAACCAGTATGAGTAATATTCATGCTTATTCGGTATAGTTAAGTTAAGTCTAGCATCATTAATTTTATTTTGTCTTGCTCAATTCAACTCACTTATGGTCCGTATTCATTTCTAAAGTTATACCTAAGGTAGCGTTTGGGAAGCTTCATTTCATTTGAAATGCTAGATTCTAAATCCGTATTTTGAAATATGAAATTCAAATTCAATTGAGAATGTTTGGGTGAAATGGTAACATATGGAATTTGGAAATGACAGGGGTAGAGGTGGTATTTCAAAAGGGTTGAAATATATGAGGATGGAATTTGGGTGAAATTCACGGAATTTTGAAATCCAAATATTTTGATTTGCCAAACATTGGATTTGAGTGAAATCCAGATTTCTAAATGAAATGAGGGTTCCCAAACGGATCATTAGTTCATTTCAATTTATCGCAGCTCCATTAAGTTAAGTTAAGATACATTAAGTCCCTCACATTTAAATTCAGTTCAACCCCTTTCAACCAGAAAGAACAGGACCTAAGAATGCAATGGAGATTCTCTTTTGGATGTTCACTTATCTTCTTCTCTCTCAAACCAACCAATAACATACTTCATCTCATCAAAACTACAATAGATCATTCAATCCAAACTTCACCTACCCTACCCTTCCCTTCCTTCTTGATAAAAGAATTTAGCCTATAATCCTCATGTCCTTCCGCTCTTACCCAAAATGTCATTACAATTTGGGGACCCCATAATAACAAGTAAACATCCCTTCTGACAGACATCCGTCACAAATCGACAACAGGTTAAATAATAGCACTTGGTTAGAAATGACAAGCTTAGTAAGTAGCACATGATTTGTCTTTTATCTACCCAAGTGGGTATTATTTGAGCCGTGAATATTCTCGTGACAAACGAGAATGTGGCCATAATAATAGCCTTACTTTTTTAACCACTCTCTTGAAACCTGTGAAAATGCTAAGGTAGGGTTTGGATTGGATTGGATTGGATTGGATGGGGAATTAATATTTGGAAAAATTGCAAATAATGAACTACTACAGTTTTACTCCAGAATCAACATAATGCTTCATTTGTCGTCATGTAAGGAAAAGAAATAAAAGCACTTATTATAGAGTAGTTCAATAGTACTCCATGTATTTAGGAAATGAGAATTTGAGATTTGTGGATGAAAGAAGTAAATAAAGAAACAACATTGGATTGAGGATTTCAAATACTTGTATGAATCCCCAAAATAGATGTAATTGAAATGAAGACGATAACATTGGATGAGAAAGGGTAACCTGTTGAGAATAACAAGTGAGGAAATGGCAGAGTAGAGATTTTCGAGACTTGAAAATCTGACCAACACCCTTTCTTGTTAACATAGTATTCTTGGCTACTCAAGCTCTCAACTCTCAATGTCAATGTCAATGGCGGTCTTGATATTTTAGGAAACTTCTACGTATACCAATACCTTATACCCGATACAACTCTACAAGTATATACGGACTACGGAGTACAACTAGAGCAGCCAAAATCAGCACGAACCCAGCCCGACCGGCCTAGAGTCGGCCGTGAGTACTAGGTAAAATGCCTATGCCCGGGCATGGCTCGGCCCGAGCACGACGTTGAATTAATATTTCCGAGTAACGTTTATAATATAATTATGAAAAAATGATCTGAAATAACGTAAAATACTAAAATTGTAGCATGTTACCGTTCAATCAACATCGAGTGTTGGGCGGCGATTAAAATAAATACCCAGTAAAATTTGGGGTGTCTACGGTTTATATTATTCATTTACTAATTTGAAGGTTCCAATATAGTTTTGATTCGAGTCGGGTAGCGTCAAGGGTGGTAAAGTTTTCCCTCACGAGATTTAACTATATTGTGTTCCACCTCAAGATATGTAATGTGGTTAGACTAGTGTAGACACCCGTATTTGTCATGCTTGTGTCTACAAAAGTTTTCCGCCAAACACCGGATGATGATTGGACGATAACATGGTTCTAAATGCTCAAAGCTAGCAAGACTCGCGTTCAATAGTGTCCGACTATGACACATCACAGTGTACAAAACTCACAAAATTAAAAATGAGCTCAACATCGGAATCCTAAATGTATTCTAAACCAAAATCACCTCCGGGGCATAAATTATCGTCTTTTACCATACAAGTCAAACCCGATCAAAACCAGAATACCAAAACCATACAAAATACAGAAAAAAGCGTACAAATACACGGTTGCACGCATCAAATCGTACTTCAAATAAAATGGTTACGCAATCACATGAATCAAACCATTTCCAAAGAGCAACAGCTTAACACTCTCGTGTGAGGTACTTCACAATTAAAACGCCCCACACTAGGCGCCTTAACATCATCAAGGTGCCTAGTACTAGACACCTAAGCTGTGATCTTCGTATCTAGGTGTGGACATGACATAGGTCCACCCCGACGCGGTCACGTGCGGGTTTGGGTAGGCGAATGAATCTCGTGGTAAGATTGATCTCTGGTCAAAATTTAAATCGAAATAGGAGTCGCCGCCGAATTTTATGGGAATTCGGACCCGTTCGAACTCACTCTACACTTAGGCGTTTCGTGTACAAAACACGGCCCGCTTTTAGTGCTAGAGCTTATGAGTTCGTCCCTTTGCATTACGATACCGACGCCGAGTTATCGGGAATCGTGCATCAAATGACTCTCGTGTGCCAACGGTTTCGGACATCCGGAAACCATGGTTCTGAGTAAGGGGTGAGGGTACGTGTTGGGAAGCCCACGAAGGACACCCAGCCTCACCCGCTCTTAGCAGCCTCTACTAAGATACCGTTCGATTGTTGTGTACGCGCGTTAGTTTGACGATGAAATGTTATGCAAACGACATTTTGACTAAGCATGTGAATTACGTGTGAACTACATCATTTAATGCAGCTAAATTATCGTCAGAGTTGTTTAGCATGCGATGTTCATTTAAGGCAATAAATGGCAAACACCGAAAATAGAAAACTCGTAAATAAATTACAAATTACACGGGTGGAATACAACCTGGAATTTACAATACAACGAGCGAAAAAATAGAATAATCGAATTAAAAATGATTAGAATAAAAAATGCAATGCATGATTTTAAAAAGGGTAAGCACGTGATAGACTTGACACGTGGCGACTAAAGTCGTAGAAAAAGATTTGACGAGGCTCGAGTGATGTGAGAAGCTCACGCTCTAGTACAAAATGGATCAGTCGACCGAGTCATGGTGGGACTCGGTCGAGTGACCCTGTACAGGTCCCTCTGCCTCGTTTTTGAGGGGTCACTCGATCGAGTGAGTCAAGGCACTCGATCGAGTGCCCTCTGTTCGAGGTGCTACTCGATTCGGAAAAGGTGGCGATTCCGATTTTTATTGTTTAAATTGATAATTAGCCGAGTTACGTGAAAATATTACACAATCTAAACGCGACTCGGTTTACGACGCTCGAAACATATATTGTATGATTGCAAGATCGGTTATCGGTTATTTTGAAATAAGTGTTGTAAAATTATTTTGAATCAGATTAGGACGAAATTAATTCCCTCCGCGTTACGACATCGTTACTAATCCTTACAGATTACATGATGTTCGGTTTAGCGTCAACGGGTTTCGTACCAATCTTGAAAATGGTATCGGACGCGTTCAACTACGTACGACCACGATCACATTACGCCCTTAAGTGCTTGGGGCGGCGCTCCTCGAAAGGGTGCCACCACCGTCGCGACTTGTAAAAGGATTAAACGGACTTGGAGCGGTTGTCGTAGTCAAACGTGTTCAATCCGGAAAAGGTTTATTAACTTATACGTACGCGGTATTATTTAGTTACGATGATAATAAATGAACGATAATAAAAATGTTAGTGTTAGCGTACATAAATAAAATGTTAGATTGCGATAAATAAAATGTTAGTAGCAAAAATGAAATATTAGTATACAAAAACAAATTAAAAAGTTAGTATGCATAAAATTAAAAGTTAGTGTTAGTAAATAAAATATTAGTGTCGTTAATATCGACTAATAATAATAGTACGTATATATGTATGTATAAAGAAACAAAAAAAAAGGAGAAGGAAGAAAGAAATGTCGGGATTTGAATTACACCCTCAACCTACATGCTTAATTGGTCTCGGAAACGGACTCGTAGTAGCGGCATGTGCGCGCGGGAGTGCCGAGATATGTAGGGTGAGTTAGGGTGTGTATGGTTAGGGAGAGGATGCTCTCGGGTCTTTGACGAGTTTTGATCTCGGGATTAGGGTTGTATAAGTGTGTGTGTCGGAGTAAGGTTGATGCTGAAATGTGGCTATAAATGAGAGATTTTGAGGGTGGTAAAAGGTTGGAAAAAGTTGTGAAATGTTGTGGAGTGACGGGGTATTTATAGAACAAATACTCCGGTTTAGGGTCACTCGATCGAGTGGCGCGTGTGCACTCGATCGAGTGCTCGGTTCAAATCCAGTTCAGCCGGTTCACAGGCTTACTCGATCGAGTGGGTCAAACCGGTTGGAGGCTAAATAGGGGAAGATAGTGTGAGGATGGTGCGTCTCGGGATTCATTTTGAAATGATTTGGTTTTTGAAATGATTTGGTTGTTGTGACTTGATTCATTTTGTGTATTTGGACATAGTGTGAGGATGGTGCGTCTCGGGATTCGACTTTGACCGGGTTTTGACTCGGTCGCTAAAAGACGGTTTTATTTCAGGTGACGGTTTTGACCCAAATTAGTCTCATTTTATTGGAAATGACCCACTGGGCCTGGATTTGAGGTCGGTTTTGAGATATTTGCACTCCGCTAAATGCCCACGTCGGATATTATTAATTTTGAGTCCGTATTCGAGCGTATTAAGTCACGTTTACGTCTGATCATCATCGGGTATTTTGTTGGAAGTTGCTATAGACACTAGCAGGCAAAATGCGGGTGTCTACACATAGATCCACCCCGACGCGGCCACGCGCGGGTTTGGGGAGGCGAATGAATCTCATGTGAGATAGATCTCGGGTCGAAATTTAAATCTAAATGGAGTCGCCACCGAACTTCGTGGGAGTTTGGGCCCATTCGAACCCACTCTATATCTTGGTGGGCCGTGCACAAAGTACGGCCCATTTGGATTTCAGGGTTTATGGGGTTCGTCCCTTTGCATTGCGATACTGATTCCGACATTATCAGAAATCATGTATTGAATGACTCACGTATGCCAACGGTTTCGGACATCCGGAAACTACGGTTCTGAGTAAGAGGTGAGGGTACGTGTTGAGAAGTTCACAAAGAACACCCAACCCCGCCCGCACTTAGCGGCCTCTACTTAGATATTGTTCGTTTTTCGTGTACGCGCGTTAGTTTGACGGTTAAATGTTATGCAAACAATGCCTTTTGACTAAACATGTGAAGATTTGAATAAATTGCTACGTCGATTTAATGCATCTAAACTAACGTCAAAGTTATTTTAGCATGTGAGGTTCGTTTTAGTACAATAAAACAAACAACAAAAATAAAATGCAAAAGACAGAAACAAACGAGTTAGTAACGATAAACGGTTTGTGAATAGTCTAGAATGATATAAAAGACATGATGCATGGTTTTGAAAAGAGTAAGACACGTGATGGACTTGACACGTGTTGACCGAAGTCATAAAAATGTTTATCGAAGCTTGAAATATGTTGAAGGCTCACGATTTTGTCGTGGCAGAGGCCACTCGATCGAGTCACAGAGGGACTCGATCGAGTGGTCCTCGTAAAAAACCTTCTGCCCACTTTTTGGGGTGTCACTCGACCGAGTGGCTTATGGCACTCGATCGAGTGCTCCCTGTACAAACAATGGTTCTTGAATTTGTTTTTAATTTTGAAATCGATAATTTTGCTAATTAGCGTAAAAATATAATACTCCCTCTGAGTTCCTATTATTGTCCCACTTTCCTTTTTGGGCTGAGTTTGATTTTTGTCCCACTTTCTTTTTTTAGGCCATCAATGTGTGGTTCAGAATTACTCTTTCATTTCTCTCTCTTTCTCCTTCTTTTCTGAACCACTCATTTTTCCTTCCTTATTTTCCACCCCAAAAGCTTTTGGGACAATAATAGGAACTCGGAGGGAGTATGATTTATACTCGATTCAGTTTTCGATACTCGTCATATTTGATACTTGATTATGGAATCAATATCTAATGTTCAGAGTGAATTTTGTAAAAGACGTTTATAAGTCGTTTTAAATTGAACTAAGACGAGATAATTCCCTCCGCGTTGTAATGTCGTAATTAGTCATTTCGGACCATGTGACGATTATTTCGGCATCAACGGGTTCGTGCTAGCTCGATTTATTGACTAATTCTTTTAGACATAATACTCGACTACAGAGTCGGTATCGTATCTTAAGAATGAATGCTTGATTTGTTTGATTAGAACGAAATTCGATTCCCTCCGCGTCACGACATCGTAATTAATCCTTGCGGATTATGTGATGTGCGATCTGCATCAACAGGTTTCGTTCTAACCTTAAAAAGGGGAATCAGACGCGTTTAAAGAGAAGTACTCGCGATCCCATCATGCCCTTGAGTGTTTAGAGTGAGGCTCCTCGAGAGGGCTTCACCACTGTTACTGCTCGTAAAGGGATTAGAAGGGTCTTATACGAGATTCATCTTTAAACGTGTTCGATTCGAATTTGTTTTAAAAAGTTGTGTGTGCGTGATGTCTATTGTATAATTATGACGATGATGAAAAAGACTAAAAAGACGAAAAAAGAGACGAAGGAGACGAGAAAGACGAGAGACGAGACGAGAGAGAGAAAAACGAGATTTGTAACACCCTCAACCTACATGCTAATTTTGACCTCGATTAATAACTCATAGTAACGGCGCTTGCGTGGGAGTAACGAGGATATAGGGAGAGTTAAGGTGTTGTATTTTTGGCTCGAGTTTCCTATAGGATTTCTAGAGGAAAAGTCGGGGTTGTATTTGTGTATAATATGCCTAGGATTGCTGAAATTATGGGGTATGAATTGTGTTGTATGAAGGTTTGCAAAGGGGTATATTTATAGGAAAGGTATCCAGCTTTTGGATAGGAAATGCTCGGTTTTTAGATAGAGAATACCCGATTTTGGATGAAGAGAAACACCCGGTTTTGGATAGAAAAGAGGCCACTCGACCGAGTGGAGCATGACACTCGATCGAGTGCCCGATCTGACACCGGTTCTGGTGGGTTTTACGAGCCTACTCGACCGAGTGGACCGGTCCACTCGATCGAGTGGGTCTGGTTGAGTAGAGCTCTCTTTAGAGATAGAATTTTATCTCTAACGAAGTTGGTTAATCCCTTTGTAGCTGAATTTTTGTGGTATTTGACCTCGAATCAGATTTCCAAAGCTGCGTGATTGATTTTTATGTCTCGGAAATGTCTTTGACCGGGGTTTGATCTGGTCGCTAAAAGACGGTTTTGCCCTTGGTGTCGGTTTTGACCCAAATTAGTCTTATTTGATTGAAAATGACTCACTGGGCCTGGATTTGAGGTCGGTTTGGTGAGATTTTTACTCCGCTAAAAGCTCACGCCAAATACTATTGATTCCGAGTCCAAAATTGAGCGTATTAAGTCATGTTTACGTCCAATCATCATCGAGTGTTCTTTGGAAACTATTATAGACACCTAGCAGCCAAATATGGGTGTCTACATGTGGACATGACATAGGTCCACCCCGACGCGGCCACGCGCGGGTTTGGGGAGGCGAATGAATCTCCATATGAGCATGGATCGAATTGAAATTTAAATCGAAGTGGAGTTGCCACCGAACTTTGTGGGAGTTCGGGCCCGTTCGAACCCACTCTATATCGTAGTGGGCCGTGTACAAAATACGGCCCATTTCCGATGTCAGAGTTTATCGGGTTCGTCCCTTTGCATTTGATACCGATACCGATACCGACTTGATCGGATACCATGTATTGAATGATTCTCGTTGCCATTGGTTTCGGACATCCGGAAACCGAGGTTCTGAGTAAGAGGTGAGGGTACGTGTTGGGAAGCCCACGAAGGACACCCAACCCCGCCCGCACATTAGCGGTCTCTACTAGGATATCGTTTGACTCTCGAATACGCGTATTAGTTGAACGATGGAATGATATGCAAACATTGTTTTCCCTAGACATGCGAGAATTGAATGGGTTGCTAAGTCGATTTAATGCAACTAAAATTTAACGTCGAAGTTGTATTTTAGCATGTGAGGTTCGTTTTAGTCTAATAAAACAAAAGATAAAAAAGAAGAAGTTTGCTAAAAAGATGAACAAACGTGTTAGTAACGATTGAATAAATCGAATGAAAATATGAATGCGATGAATAATGTAAAAATATATCGAGATTTGAAATATCGCTAAAAAAAAGTTGTTTTGTCAAAAAAAAACGATGTTCGAAAAAAAAAACCCCGTGTTGCGTTTCAGCCGGCCGCGCGGCTCGCCCGGGGTGCGCGCAACTCGCGCCCCGGCCAGTTTTCGAAGTCGATTTTTTGGAAATCGATGACTTTATTAAATCGCGTACAAATATTGCATAATTTGTACTCGATTCAATGTTTTCGATATTCGTTATATTCGATATTCGATTATGAAATCGATATCAAATATTCGGAATAATTTCGGAAAAGATAATAAAAAGTTTTAAGAAATCGTTTTGTAGAAAAAAAACGATGTTTAAGAAAAATTTGAGAAAAGCGAAGAAAAAGAGCCGCGGGTTTCAGGCTTCCGTGCGAGTCGCCTGGGAGGGGGCGCGACTCGCGTGGACTGCTGTCCCGGTTCGGGTTCTTCGAGAAATCGTTAATTTTGCTAGATCGCGTATAAATATGAATTAATTTATACTCGATCTATGCTCTCGATATTCGTCGTATTCGATATTCGATTATAAAATCGATATCGAATATTCAGAATGATTTTTAGAAAAGGTTTTATAAAGTTGTTTTGAAAAGAATTTGAACGAAACGAAAAAGAATGTTAGTTCTCTCCGCGTTAGAATCGTTGTATTTTGTAAAAAAGTAACGATTTTTAGCATCAACGAGATTAATGTAATTCTTTTAATACGATATTCGATTAGATAATCGGTATCATATTTTTAAGAGTATTCGTTATATGAAAATAGTTTTCGTGATATCGATATTAGAAATAATAAAGATGCGACGAACGACCCATAATAAAAATCGACCGACGACGAAAAGAAGGAAAAGACGAGAATAGTCGAGGAAGAGAGAAAGGAGAAGTCGGGTTTGATTTTACACCCTCAACCTACATGCTTTGGTTAACTCGGATCGGGGTTCGTCGGAATGTGGCTAAGGCACGGGAGCGTCGGGTTAATGTTGGTGAGTTGGTGGTTCGGTTCGGACATGAAGGGTGACGGGTATGGGGAGTTGGTTTCTTCGGGTTTTGGACGTACTATCGGTTTCTCGATGCTAAGTGTGTTGGATTGTGTATGGATGTAGAATGTCGGGAATTGTATGTGTCGTTGTATGAAAACGTGTGTATGTGATTAATCTGTAGATGTCTTTAATGTGTATGCAAAGGGTCCTATTTATAGGAGAAGAAGTTGAGAGAGGTATCTTGCTTGGACAACAAGAAATACCGGTTTGGATAGGAAACGTAGGAATTTGATAGGAACGAGAATTCCGTTACTTGGTGAAGAAGAAAAGAGAATCTCTGTTGGGAGGGGGGAGCTCGGCCGAGTATCCTATGCTCGGTCGAGTGTTTGATTCGGTTTTTGGATAGAATTCCTACTTGAGATCGAATTCTACCTTTAAGGGAATTGTTTAATATTTGTGTAGCTGATTTTTTGTGGAATTTGAGCTCGAGTTGGTCACGTGAGGTGACACGGCTGACCCACAAGTCTCGAGAAAATATCTTTGACCGGGTTTGACTCGGTCGCTAAAAGATGGTTTTGCACCTGGTGTCGGATTCGACCCAATAGTCTTATTTGACTCGAAATGACCCGTTGAGCCTGGTTTAGAGGTTAGTTTTGTGAAATTTGTACTCTGTAAAAAGCCCAAGCTAAATATCCATGATTTCGAGCCCATTTCCGAGTACGTTAAAGCACGTTTGCGTCCGATCATCATCGGGTGTTTGTCGGAAACTGCTATAGACACCTGGCAGTAAAATGTGGGTGTCTACAGAGCCCCCACTCTGACTGAGGCTTGGACAGGGCGAAAGTCAGAGTAGCTACCAGGTCAAATGAAGACCTAGCAGACTTCCGATCGGGTCGTTTAAAGTCCATTAGACTCTGCGTGAACGGCCCGCCGGCCACAGACTAGAAATGTACCTGAGCTGATGATAACTCCGTGGGTAATTGGACTTATAAGTCTTGGGTGCGCCTATATATGGGCCCATCCCGTCAAATGCCGCTGGGGAGTTATGTGAATTGCGTGGTCCTGCTTGAGTCGTCCTGTACATGATTTATGCAAAGTTGCAAAGTTTTGCACGTAACATTTGGAGGAAAATGACTCGCGCTGGGGAATAAAAATT
The DNA here is from genome assembly GCA_958450325.1 of Agrostemma githago. NCBI lineage: Eukaryota > Viridiplantae > Streptophyta > Magnoliopsida > Caryophyllales > Caryophyllaceae > Agrostemma > Agrostemma githago. Next base: position 67,135,685 of record OY288253.1, read on the forward strand.
TTGAGAAAGGTTTTGAATTTTTGGGTTTGAAAAAGTCTTTGAAAATTTAGAAAAAAATTGACTCTAAAAAGGAATAGGAATGCTCGGGATGACTTAGCTAGACCCTAGGATAAGGACGCTAAATCCTCTAGGATTGGGAATCCTAAAGTGAGAAGGAGAATTTGGTTTTATGCTATAAATACCCTCTCCTTGCTTCATAATTCTTCATAATTCCCACTCTTCCCTCTCTTCCTTAAAGAAAAACAAGCCCTGAGAAACTTATTCTTTCTTTTAGAAATCTAGTTATGGAAATCGACCGATTAATTGGAATGCTGCAAGAGTGGTCCCGATTTTTCAGAGATGCAGATAAAGTCATTCTGAACCAGAATGGTGTCACCCATTTATTCACGATCCGCCAGATGCAAGTAGACCGTCACTTTTTGGATGCTTGCTTGTCCTATTGGGACGATACTTATCATGTTTTTGGTTTTCCTCGAGGCGAAATCTGTCATATCCCTGAGGAGATTACTGCTGTAGGAGGGTGGAATCCCATACTCCGCCCTGCTATCCCATTTTCGGCTCATGACCCGAGGAGAAAGCTACGAGAATTTTTAGGTCTTTCTATGGACATGACGTAGGTCCACCCCGACGCGGCCACGCGCGGGTTTGGGTAGGCGAATGAATCTCGTGGTAAGATTGTTCTCGGGTTGAAATTTAAGTCAAAGTTGGAGTTGCCACCGAATTTTATGGGAATTCGGAACCGTTCGAGCCCACTCTATATCATCATGGACCATACACAAAGTACGACCCATTTCGATTTCAGAGTTTATGGGGCTCGTCCTTTTGCATTACGATACCGATACCGTTTACACCGGCTTTCGTGTATAGAATGACTCTCGTGCGCCAACGGTTTCGGGCATCCGGAAACCGAGGTTCTGAGTAAGGGGTGAGGGTACGTGTTGGGAAGCCCACTAAGGACACCCAACCCCGCCCGCACTTAGCGGCCTCTACTAAGACATCGTTCGTGTTCGTGTACGCGCGCTAGTAAAATGATTAAATGATATGCAAACAGCGTTTTTAGCCAAACATGCGAATTATTAGTTAACTACGTCATTTTAATGCATCTTGATTCACGTCAAAGTGATTTAGCATGTGATGTTCATTTAAATAAATAAATGGCAAACATCGAAAATAGAAAACTCGTAAATAAATTACATACGGGCGGAATACAACCCGGAATTCACAATACAACGAGCAATAAAATAGAATAATCAAATCATGAAACGGTAAATATTAACTATAAACGGACCCGTAAATAGTAAATATAAGCTAGACCGTAAATTGAATAAATGATGGACGAACTCCAATTAAATACACATTATATTGTGTATTAAACGGAGGACGGAGATATGGGACCTAGACGTGGTGCTCGCCCGATCCCAAATCTCGATGCCTTGTCCCGACTTATCACATCGAAAAATTGGCGTCTAAATTAGTCATGTATCGGATACGACTAAAGAGTCGTCGACACAAAACTAATTGTGAAAGACATCGATCAAAGCCGTAGAAGTGAATTATAATGCATGAATTTTGGAAGATAGGATCACGTGATTGACTTTGCACGCGACGACTAAGTCGTAAAAAAGACGAGGCTCGGATGATGCTTGAAGCTCTCGGTTTATTTTGAACAAAGAGACCCACTCGATCGAGTCATGGCAAGGACTCGATCGAGTGAACCCTTAGAGGAGCTACTGCCCGATTTTTGTAGTGCTACTCGATCGAGTGGCCTTGTGCACTCGATCGAGTGCCCTCTGTACGGGTGTTTAATTTGTGTTTTAAAACGACCCATTCTATAGCTTTTATGTTTTTGAATCGAGATGCAATTACGCTAAATATAAATATTGTCCAATTTATATTAGTTTAAATCTCGATGGCTCGTCATACTCGACATTCGGTTATAGAACCGACATCTAGTATTTAGAGCGAATTTGCAAAATCGAGTTTGATCGGGCTAGAACAAATATCGATTCCCTCCGCGTCATAATGTCGTAATCAATCCTCTTGGATCGTGTGACAATTAATTCGGCATCAATGGGTTTCGTCCTAATCCGATTTGTCGATGATTCTTTAGAATAATATTTTGAAAGAAATGTGGTCGGACATATTTAACGACGAATCTCCACGATCTATTACGCCCTTAAGTGTTTAGGGCGGCGCACCTCGAAGGGCGCCACCTCCAATACGACTTGTAAAGGGATTAAATAGACTTTAGGCGGAATTCGTAATTAAACATATTCGACCCAAAAATTCGACCATCGTTGCAAACTTAAGTCCTCGGCATTTTAATATCGTAATTTGGCCTTAAGGCCTACGATCATTAATTTAGCCTCAACGGACGTTGCTCGGATCGTTTTGAAAATAGTTTTGTTAAATAATTATACGCGGTATTAATATTATAACAAAATGTAAATGACGATAATTAAATGTTAGATGTTAGAATACGATAAGTAAATGTTAAATGTTAGTTGACATAAAATAAAATGTTAGATTGCGATAAATAAAATGTTAGTAGCAAAATTAAAATGTTAGTAACGAAATTAAAAATGTTAGTATTAGTGTTAGTATAATTTTTTTTTTTTTTTTTTTGCCAACCAAGACAGAGAGGAATCTAACTCTTAATGCCCATGGCTGCTAAGCTATGAGCTTCCTGGTTAAATCGTCTAGGAATGAAAGAGATACGAACACAATGAAAATCAAGGAAAGCACTATGAATCTGTTCTGCAATCCTGCGAATTTCTGGGGAGAAGTCCATGATGCCCCCAATCTGCTGAACCAGGTGCAGACAGTCAGAGAAGAAATGAATGTGGAGTAAGCCATCATGTTTCGCCCATCGAGTAGCATGAAGGAGAGCAAGTGCTTCTGCATGGAGGGGGGATGCGGCACAGAATTTCGTGAACTCCCAAACGAGACAGAAACCAGAATTAGAGTGAGCAATCCAGCCCCCAGCTGCCCGACCAAAATCTTTCCATGCACCATCCACTTTAATATTCGTCATATTGCATCCATCATCAGAACCAATAATCGTAAGAGGTTGCCCATCCTTAACCTTGCTCAAAGCCTTATCATAATCCTTCAATATAGCGTCGGGAGGGTGATCCCTGTCAATAAGCAAAGCATCCAAATCCATAAGATGGGATTTAAGAATGGCGATGAGAGTGTGACCAGAGATCTGTACGTTGTGGAATTTTGCTTTGTTGCGGGCTAACCAGATAGTCCATAGAGAAAGAACAAAGGGAGTAATCCGGGACCAATTCTTATCCTGCCTTCAAAAGTAAGAAATCCAATCGACAATCCAATGTCTAAGATCAATAGAGGGTGACATGTCAGTCCGAATACCAAGATCCGATCCAAACCATAGACGAGAAGAGAGGGGGCAGTCACGGAAAAGATGTTCAAGAGTTTCATCATCCTCATTGCTACAGAAAAGGCACCCAGTGGGGAGAGAGAATCCACGCCTTCGGAATTCTGAACCAATGGGGAGAGCATTATTCATTATTTTCCATAAGAAAGTCCGCAGTTTCGCTGGGCCCTTAATTTTCCATAGGATTTTACCACAAAAAGCTTTCAGTTTGGAGTCAAGAGAAGGACCCGCTGAATTGCTATGAAGGTAAGATTTAAGGGCAAGTAGATAAGCACTTTTGACAGAAAATTTTCCGTCAGCAGTATAGCCCCAATAGAAGAAATCCACGTTACCATCAAGGGGAGTCTGGCACGACAAAATTTTATCAACCCAATCATGCTCATAGGATATGCATAGTTTATCATAATTCCAGGTTCCCGAGCTATCAAGCAGTTCAGAGATATTGGTGGGTGGAGGATGCAAGCAATCCTCCTTTAGTTTCGGAGTTGCACCAAGAACCCATCTCGTCTGGGTAAGGTCAATAGAACTCGGTTTACCAGGTAGCCATGCAATACCACTCTGAACTAGCTTAAGGCCCCATTTAATACTGATGGGGGTCGGTAGCCAGCCTCGGGTCGCCTGCCAGTCAGGCCCCAGGACGCCCAATCCCTGAATAAGAGATGGCCTACCCAGCAGACCTCCCAGCAATGTCATTAAAAACTCCAAGTGAATGGCCTTAATTATTTAGCCGCCCGGCACGGCTTTGCCGCCTGCAGAGCAGGGCAGACCAGGCTTCCTGCCTGCTTCCAGGGCGCTCCCGCCCAAGCAGGACCAAAGGAGGACCGAGGACCCATCCGTCATTTTACCTAAGGTAAGGGGAAGTGAGTGGACAAGGTGAGTCCACGTGTCGCACAAGTATCCACTCATTTCCCTCTTCTCTTTTCTCTTTTCCTCTCTCTTATGGGAAGGTATAAATACTTTCCCATTTCCCACATGAGAGGGGTTGGATTTTCTCTCTCTAGACTCTTACTCCCAAAAAACGCCACCTAGTTCCTCACGAGCTAGGTTCATCAAGGCATTTCACGGACTGACTTAGGCATCGGAGAGGGTTTCCTCGGACGACCTCCGAGGCCCTGTGCGTTCATTGTGCAGGGAGCAGGCCAACTTCGCCGGGAAGGTCCGATCAAGGGAGTGAGACAAAGGGGAGGCTCAAGGAAGTCAGACGATCAATTGTTCACCAACAACTCAATTATACAACCCGGATCCAGAGCCGGGTTAATTGTTTCCGTGACCGGAACAATTTGGCGCAGTCTGTGGGGAACTTACGGTTGTGCTCACGAGTTACCCACTAAAATCAACCACTCATAATCACAAAAAACTAAAACAATCATGCCAGAAATTGTCGATACCAGTGCAGGGACGGGCCCGACGGTCCCACCGGTGGCCCCCCTGTATGGTATGCCGCAGTTGAAGAGGGTTCCTCCTGCCACAATCTTGGGGATGGGGGGAACTAGCCTCCACGGCGGACCAAACGCTGCTGTAACACCTGAGTTGGGGACACACCCTGGGCACGCTCTGAATCTGACCCCAGCTCAGATGGTGCAGACGGCCGCCTTCTTCTCCGCAATGCTAAACCAGGAGTTCACTCCTGAGGACCTGGTAGGCAGGGTCGCATCGGCCCCCAGGCAGCCACCCTCAGTAAGCAGGGATGGAGCTGAGGGCACGAGGCGGACCGCCGCCAGAAATGCTCAGAGGAAGGCAAGAAGGACGGCACAAGCGTATGCGCATGTGCAAAGGCGCATTACAATCGGCAACCCAGAGCCACCTGTCCAGCAGGCGTTCTCCATTCACACAACAGAATCTGTGTCTGGAGAACAGAGAGGCTTATCCCGGGAATTACAGGAGCGAATGAGGCCCAGGGAGCCCATGTCAAAACGCCTGGGAGAAAAGCCAGGCGGGGTTTTCTTCATGCTAACACCGGCGGCCAAAGGGCAGTCAGCCCCTGGTTTATCCCAAAGCCTGCAGTCAAGGCTCAACCGGGGGCAACCGCTCGAATCTAAGTATCACCAGGGTGAGAGCTTCTGTCACTCTCAGAGGAAGAGACCCAGGCAAGTCTCCCCTGAGACAGAAGATGAAGCAGCGAGCAGGCCGCCTCCAAGGCACCGCTCCCCCAGTATGAGGAAACCGACCCATAAACAATGGGATACTCATGGTAATAACCAATCTGGGGAAAGCAGGTCACGATTGGTAGGCAGGCCCACAAAAACCCCACTTCATCCTGAGGTACAAGAATACCCCATTCCAAAAATTAAAATGCCCACCATTAAGTTTGATGGGACAACAGACCCAGAAGACCACCTGGCGGCATTTGAGAGCCACATGGGCATGTACGACGTAGATGATGCCATCTGGTGCAAAGTTTTCCCAACCACCCTGGTAGGGCTTGCACAAGGATGGTTCAGGGACCTCCGCCAGGGGTCAGTCAAGTTCTTCATAGAGTTGGCCGAGATCTTCCTCGAACAATATGCTGGGAATAAAAGAAGACGCCTCACTCGTTTCGATCTTATGACCCTCAAGCAGAAAAAGGGTGAAAGTGTAAGGGAATACCTGAGAAGGTTTGATCTATCCTACCAGCAGGTTAGGGAGATCGATGATTCCACCGCCGCCTACGCCCTGACAATCTCTCTGCTTCCAGGGGAAATGAAAAATCAGATGATCAGGGCCCAGCCAGAAACCTTGGCCATGGCCAGGAAAATTGCGGAAGGGTTTATTCTGCAGGAGGAGTTCCATTGCCTGACGGATACCCCTGCAGGCCAAACAAGGCCGCAAGGGGGACCGCAGGGTGGGCGTGGCAGAAATGAGCCAGGCAAGCAGAGAAAAGAGGGAGACACTCCCAAGAAGGAGCGCACTGTCTACCAGCCCAGGTTTGACAGTTACACTGCCCTCAACAAACCCAGGGCGGAGATCTTTGAACTAGAAAAGGAAACCGCTAAGTGGAATCGCCCGAACAAGCCTCGCAGCCCAAAGGGAGACCCCAAGAAATTCTGCACCTTCCATGACTGCATAGGCCACACCACCGAGGAATGTCGCCACCTGAAAGACGAAATCGAGAAGTTAATCAGGAACGGATGGTTGGCCAACTACGCAGCCAAGAATAAGTCTCAGAAAGAAGTATCTGAGAAACCCAAAGGGTCAGGGCAGAATCGCATGGTGATCCACGTAATATCAGGGGGTACTGAGGGCCAGCTCAGTCGAAGAGGCCAAAAAAGACAAATGCGTGAGCTAAAGAACCAGATCTGTTATGCTGAGAAAGCAGGAAGTCCAAGAGGAGTAACATTAAGCATCACCCCTGAAGATGCAGGGCGTGTGGTGTACCCGCACAGTGATCCTTTGGTGCTGTCCCTTGAGATCAGCAACCACATTGTGCGGAGGTGCATGGTAGACACTGGCGCATACACGAATCTACTGTACAAGGACGCCTTCGAGAAAATGGGCCTGGAAAAAAGGCACCTACGACCTGCCCCCGGATCGTTATACGGGTTCAGTGGAGCAGGCGTGCTGCCCATGGGAGTCATAGACCTACCCGTAACCTTTGGGGAGGGCTCTACTGCCAGAAACGTCAGGGCAACCTTTGTTGTTGTGGATGCAAGATCCGCCTACAACGCCCTAATTGGCAGAGCCACCCTGGACGAAATCGAAGCGGCCATCTCCATCAGGGCCCTCACCATAGCATATGTCACCGATTTCGGGCTAGAAGGAAAAGTGCGCGGGGACCAAGAGTCAGCCAGACAATGCTACTCCGTGGCCCTACAAACACACGAAAAAGAGAGAAAAGGAAAAAGAAAGGCTGACAGTTCCCCCAGCAGGGAAGGCGAAATCCCAGCCGAGAATCAGGCGTCCAACCACCTGGAGCCAGGGGGCGAAAGCATGCTGGTAGACTTAGAGCCAGGGAGGCAGGTCCTAATAGGAGCTGACCTGGAGGAGTCCTACCAGGCTGAACTGATCAAGCTGCTGAAAGAAAACAAGGACGTATTCGCCTACTCGGCAGATGAGATGCCCGGGGTTGACCCATCGTGCATCGTTCACAGGCTGAGCGTAAGCACGGACGCTCGCCCCGTAAAGCAGAAAAAGCGAAATATGTCCGCAGAAAAGGACGCGGCAATTAAGGAAGAAATTGACAAGCTTTTGAAGGCAGATTTTATTGAGGTCTGTGACTACCCAAAATGGCTGGCGAATGTAGTCATGGTCAAAAAATCGTCGGGCGCATGGAGAATGTGCGTAGACTTTACAAACCTCAACAAGGCCTGCCCGAAAGACTGCTATCTGCTCCCCAGAATCGACCAACTGGTGGACGCCACCAGTGGTTATACCATGCTGAGCTTCCTAGATGCCTTTTCAGGGTACCATCAAGTGTACTTATGGCAGCCGGACCGAGTGAAGTGTGCGTTCATCACCAGTTCAGGCACCTACATGTACAAGATGATGCCATTCGGACTTAAAAATGGAGGAGCCACATACCAACGTTTAGTTGATAAAGTGTTTGAAGGTCAAAAAGGCAGAAACATTGAGGCCTACGTCGATGACGCCATCGTGAAAAGCAAAGAAGACAAGGAGCACCTGATAGACCTACAGGAGACCTTATGTTCCCTGCGCGCCTACAAAATGAAACTCAATCCAAAAAAGTGTACATTTGGGGTCCGTTCCGGTAAATTCCTGGGGTTCTTGGTCAGCTCTCGGGGGATAGACGCCAACCCTGAGAAAATTCAGGCAGTTTTAGACCTTCCTGAGCCCAAGACCATTAGAAACATCCAGCGCCTGACGAGCCGCATGGCCGCCTTGGCGCGATTCGTCGCCCGATCAGCAGACAAGTCTACTTCTTTCTTCAAAATACTGAAAGGAAACAAACAGTTCAAGTGGGAAAACGAGCAGAAAGAGGCATTCGAGCAATTGAAGGACCATCTTAAGAAGCTCCCCACCCTGGCAAGACCAGTAGCAGGGGAAAAACTTTTCCTCTACATCGCAGTGACTAATATAACTGTCAGCGCGGTCATCTTACGGGAAGAGGCGGGCACCCAGCAACCTATATACTTCGTAAGTCATGCGCTGGGGGCAGCCGAGAAAAATTACCCGATGGTCGAAAAAGCCGCCTACGCAGTCATAATTGCTGCCAGAAAACTCAGACCTTACTTTGACGCGCATCCGGTCGTGGTCCTCACCGACCAACCGCTGGAGAAAGTGTTGGAAAAGTTTGAAAAATCAGGGAGATTACTGAAATGGGCGATCGAGCTGAGTGGGCTAGGGATATCTTACCAGCCAAGAACAGCCATCAAAGCCCAAGCATTAGCAGATTTTCTGGCTGAATGCTCCCATTCAGGGGAAGAAGAGACCCCTGCCGAGGAGTGGGTCGTGCATACTGATGGATCATCGACAGCCAATGGCGCAGGCGCAGGCGTCGTAGTGACCAGCCCGGGGGGGGGGGGGGGGGGGGGGGATGACTTTGAGCATGCACTCAGGTTTGTCTTCCCAGCATCAAACAACAAAGCAGAGTACGAAGCAGTACTCGCAGGCGTCAGGCTAGCTAAGGCCGCAGGAGCAGAACGGATTGTCCTGGCAACAGACTCCCAGCTCATCGCCAACCAAATCATTGGTGAATACGAAGCCAGGGACCAAGCAATGGCCACATACCTGGAGATGGTGAAAAGAGAGTTATCAGGCCTGAAATCATATGAGATCAAACAGATCCCCCGCTCCCAGAACAGTCGAGCAGATGCCCTGTCAAAACTGGCAAGTTCCAGTCTACAGGACATACGGAGGTCAGTGTGGGTTGACGTCTTGCATGAGAAGTCTACCAGCCCCTGTCAGGCGATTAGCACAGTGGAAGAAGGTCTGGAAAGTTGGATGACTCCCTTCATCCAATTCAAGAAACATGGTGTCCTACCATCAGACGCAGCACAAAAAAGAAAAGTACAGGCTAAAGCAGCCTGGTTCATACTCATTGATGGGGAACTCTATAAGAAATATTTTACTTATCCCCTGCTCAAATGCCTACGGGCAGATCAAGCTGCTGAAGTATTGGAAGATATCCACTCAGGGATTTGTGGACATCACATCGGAGGGAGATCACTGGCCCACAAAGCCCTAAGGGCAGGCTACTACTGGCCTACTATGCTGGCGGATGCCAAGAGCCTGACCCAGAAATGCAGAAAGTGCCAACTCTTCGCCCCATCAATCCATGCCCCGGCCCAGGAGCTCAGGCCAATCCTATCCCCCATCCCCTTCGCTCAATGGGGGATGGACATACTAGGACCCTTCACGGTGGCCACAGGGGGCAGGAAATTCTTGATTGTCGCCATAGACTACTTCACCAAATGGGTGGAAGCCGAAGCAGTGCCCAACATTACTGAGCCAGCGATCAGAAAAGTGGTCTGGCGAAATATTATCACCAGGTTCGGCCTACCAAAAATGTTGGTATTTGACCATGGCAGACAATTTGATAATGATCCTCTAAGAATCTGGCTGGAAAGCCACAACGTCGCAGTCGCTTATTCAGCCGTCTGTCACCCTCAAACCAACGGACAGGCAGAAGCAGCCAACAAACAAATCTTAAATGGCCTGAAGAAAATGGTGGATGACTGCAAGGGTAGGTGGGCTGACGAGCTTCCCAGTATACTCTTGTCAATCCGGACTACCAGAAAAGAATCTACAGGCCATACCCCGTTTGGTCTGGTATATGGAGCAGAGGCATTATTACCAATTGAGGCAAGGATCCCTTCTCTGCGCTCCCTGCAGTACGACCGGGCTGAAAACGAAGCTGCAATGGTCGAGGCCTTGGACCTGGTAAATGAGTTAAGGGAGGAAACCAGTACCAACATCGTTGCCTACCAGCAACGAATGAGGAAAGCCTTCAACACCAAAGTCCGTCAGAGGAACTTCCAGATGGGTGAGCTGGTTCTGAGAAAAACGCAGGCGGTTGGAAAATCAAGGGATCATGGAAAGCTAAGTGCCAACTGGGAGGGTCCATACCAAGTGACTCAAGTCCTGGGACCAGGCACATACAAAATCGCCAACCTTGAAGGGCAAGAGTTGCATGCTCACTGGAATGCGGACACCTTGAAAAAATATTACGTCTGAACAAATGGCGGAGGACGGTCAAAGAATGTCGACGCCTCCGACCACCCAAAATGTCACAAGTTTTATAATGAAATGAGAAAGATCCAGATTTATACTCGTTGCCTGTTCAAACTTGCGCATTCACACACAAACGAGCAGGGGGCAATAGGGGGAGGCCCCCCTGTTGCCAAAATCAGGAAAAATGAACCCCCCAACAAAAAATCCAAACCTCCCTACTTACCTCTGGGTAGGCAGGGGGCAGGCCCCCTGAGCTTTGAACAAAAGCCAGGGACAGGCCAGATCAACAAGGACTGGGGACAGGCCCCCCAACCTTGTATAAAAAACGCAAAAGCCCCCCTACTAGCCTCTGGGCAGGCAGGGGGCACACCCCCTGGACTTTGAACAAAAGCCAGGGACAGGCCGGATCGACAAGGACTGGGGCAGGCCCCCCAACCTTGTATAAAAAACGCAAAGGCCACCCTGCTTACCTCTAGGCAGGCAAGGGGCAGGCCCCCTGGACTTTGAACAAAAGTCAGGGACAGGCCGAACTAACAAGGACTGGGGGCAGGCCTCCAACCTTGTATAAAAAACGTTAAGGAACCTCCCTGCTTACCTCTGGGCAGGCAGGCACAGGCTGCACATCAAACTCATGAAGAATCAAACAAAAACAGACAAAGCAAACAGAAAAATCTACATAAAAAGGAATAGTGTCGAAGGAACACAGGATAAGAGTTTTTAGAACAAGTAATTACAATTAAACACGGCAGCCGACCACCAAAAGAGCTCGGCGCGCAAAGAAGTAAGGAAGTTAAAGCGTTGGCACAGGCGCAGCAGGAGACGAGCAAGAGCCCTCTGAGGAAGACTGCCCTCCATGTTAGGCAGGGGGGGCGTCTGGGCCGGAAGTAGCAGCTCCTTCAGACAGTCTGCGCATTTGAGCTTCGTCCTTGGCAGTATAGAGGGCCCGAAAAGCATCTTCATCAAAACCAGGGAACATCTCCCTGACAGTCTCCATAACTACCCCCAAACAAGAGTGGGCGCCATTCACAAAGCCCGCCGACACAGCTGTATCCACCTCCTGGAGTATTTCGTCCCTCTCCTTCTCCCATTCCTTAGTCTTCGCTGCCAAATCACCAAGAGCCGCCTGCAGATCTGAGTTTGCCTGGGAAAGGCGCTCCCCTAGGTCGACGACGCTTTTCTTGGCATGTCCAGCTCAGCCAAGGCTTTCCTAGCCTGCTCCAACTCCGCGAAGGCCTGCTGGGCTCTCTTTGACTCCTCCCCCAGGCGGGACACCTCCCTGATAGCCTTCTCATTTTCAGACTTCCAGTGGATCGCCTGACCCTTGGCCTCTTCCAGCTCAATCTCCTTCTTCGCCAACTGGTCCTTCAGACTGACAATGAGAGCAACGTCCCTCTCGACTGCAGAAAGGCGGTCAGAGTTAGACAGTTCCTCGTCACTCAGGCGATTAAGGGCCGCCAGCTCTGCAGAAGCTTGGAGGATCTTGGCAGTACGCTGGACGTACTGGGTCACTTGGTTGGTGGCAGAATGGACAGTCTTAAGAAGATGGTCCGCTAGAACTGCCCCAGAGTCGGAGAGTAAGGCGGAAACATCTTGGCTATCGCCGGCGGTGTAGTGGAACTCAGTGTTCTCCTCAGAAAAGAGGGTGGCAGGAACCCCCTGAGCAAAACGCTTGGGTTCAGGCGTGGTAGTATCCAGGTCCACCACTTGGTCAGCATTTGGAGCCTCCCTGCTCCTCTTTCTAATTAGCCCCCTGGGGGTGCTCTCCCCAGTCTCTTCGGAGCCTGCAGCCCGCGGCCCCAAGGGAATCTGAACCCCTGCTGAAAGGCCCCCCTGCCTGCCAACAGGCGAAGGGGTAGCCTCACAGGCAATCACCTTCGCAACTGGAGAGAGAGTGGCCTCAGAAACCGCCGTTTTTGCAGGCGTTGCTCTAGGAGGGGGAGGAAGTCTTGGTCTACTGAACGACAGACCCTTCAAGTGCTTCATCAGATTCTTCTCACCTCTCTTAAAATCAGGGGGAAGAGAAGGGCGACTTTGGACAACAGTGAGAGTCTCGGTCAGGCCCAGGCGCCTCACCTCCCCTTTTCTCCAAACAAAGGTAGCAAGATCTGCAAGGCAAACATACAAGCTGTCAGGGCACTTTTGAAAAGAAAAAAGAGTAAGAAAGAATCATCAACACTCCTGAACTACCTTCGTCTAGACCCGGGTTCATGCCCAACCGGGTCAAGTATTTATCAGACGCAATAAGCTCCGCATGGGGGAGCCATAATGTAGGGCCATACACCCCATACTTATCAGTGTGGGCGGCAAAATAGCCCGTCAATTCCTTGTCTTTTTCGCCCAGCTTCACCTCCAGGGCTCTTCCACCCACGCCAGGGTGATACTCCTCAGGGGTCTCTAGCCTGGTGTGGACATGATTCCGGAAATGACGGGGATTCTTCCACCCATGGGTGCTGTGTACATAAAGGAAGTTGTTCTTCCAGTCTCTCAAACTATCCATGGCAGGCCACACCAAAGAGTGTCCCTTCTGCCTCAAAAGGGACCAATAACCAGGGGAGCCCGCACTCCCAGAAGAAACCATTTGTAAACCCACCATAAACCGCAGGGCGTCAATGGAAGGCTCGATGCGGTGGAACAGACAAGTCCAGACATATGAAATCAACGCCCTGACAGCCGTGGCTGTCAGCTGGGCGATGGCGACGTTCATGCGCCTGAAGATCTCTTCCAAGGAAGGATGGAGGGGAAAGCGAAGGCCGAACTCCAGACATTTATGGTAAACCGCTATGCACCCGTCGGGAGGGTTGCATACGGTATCCTTTTCGCCGGGGACAATGACTGTGTACCCCTCCCCAAAGTTGTAAAGCCGCTCGATCACACCGGCGGCGTTCTTTGCAAGGATCACCTCCCGATTTTTCGGGTCAGGGACAGTACTCAAAGGGATGCGGTATTTGACTCTGTCTAAATAGTAAACCCTACCCCTTTCCCGACGAACAAGGGGGCCAGAGGTTCTAGAAGGGTCAACTTCCAACGCCTCGTCGTCGGAATCAATGACGTCAAACGAAGGGGGGTCAGGAGAGTTACCACCCCCGCTGTCTGCCGAATGCTCTTCCTCAAAACCAACCTCCCTAGAGGAGGAGGCAAAATTCACCCCTTCCCCCCTCTTTGATGGGTCAGTAAAGGGTAAAATCCGCTCACGGGTTCTAGACATTTTACTCTAATGGAAGCGGAAAAACAGAAAATCAAAAAGAAAAAGCAGGAAGTGGAAGGCAAAAGTCTGACCTAAGATCGCCTGCCAAGTGCGGTAAAAGCCCGAAGAAGGAATCTCCCAGAAGAATGGGGGTACAAAGTGGGGTACGAACCGTCAAACACCCAAGGGTTTTGCAGAAAGAGAGGATAGGAAGATTTCAAGAAAAAAGAGATTGAAGAAGAAAAAAGAAGAAGAATGTGCAACTGATTGCTTTTATAGGGAGAAGGGCATACAAAGGGTCACCAAAATCTCAGGAGTCCACCCAAAGACCACTGCCCACGCGTCACTTCCTCAGGAGTCAGCCCTGTGTGGTTTCCCAAGAATAACCTCGAAAAGACCAAAAAGTGTCAAGGGATTGATCACCCTATGACGTCCCCTCTTCATTTCAAAAAAAAAAAGTAATAGACACATATTAAAAATACAATACACAAACACATCGCCTGAATTTCATTTCATTAAATATTGAAAGGGGAAATTACATTCAGTACCCAGCAAGGAAAGAAAATATACAAGGGCCCAGAAATTCCGGCCCAACGAGTAAACGCCCTGCTAAGCAGGCCTAATCATCACCCAAGTCAGGAGAAGGGTCCCCAGGGCTGCCTGGACCCCCAAAGTCCGAACCCCAGTCCCAATCTGGGGAGTCTTGAAAAGGGTCATCAGGGATCCCATCCTCATCCCTGTCACTTAAACAACCAAGAGCTCCACTGTCGTCAGAATCTCGGCTGCTATCCTCCCAGTCCCTGCCAAAGGGAACGGCCTGGGATTCGTCGCAGGTGCGACAACCTGTCTTCTTCACAGGCGAGGAGGGGCCTGACGCCAAGGAGGAGTCAGTATCAGAGAGGTTGGGATCAAATTGTTCAGGGTGCAGCCACGGAAAGCACTCGTGGCATCCCCTGTCAATACAACCCCCTCCCTGGGGGCAGCGCCTGAATCTAGGCGCAGCAGGGGGTGAGGACCTCTTGAAACGCTTGTTCAGCCTAGCAGGAGTTTTCTTACCCCTCCGACGGGAATGAAGCCGTGAACGACGGCTATGACGAACAGCTCGGTAAGCAGCTCGAGTATACCGAAGCCTCCAGAATCCTCTGAAAGTAAAAGTAACGTAGCGAGCTCCGCGGCGAGTCACAGATTTTTTGATCCAAACCATGATTAAAGACAAATAAAGGAAGGAAAGTTGGAAATGGGGCGTGAAAATGGTGAAGGAAGATGTAATTTATACAAAGAGGAGAAGCAGAGCATTAATGGAGCTTCAACCACCTCTGCAAAGAGGAGAGCCAATCATCAAACTGGCACACTGTTCGAAAACCCACTTTGCAAAGAAGAATAATCATGAAAGAATACGTTTAAACTCTCTGCATACCCAGAGAAGTTAAAGCTCGTTCCCTCGGGAACATGCAACGTATTTAATGCAAGAGTGTTCAAAGAGTCAATCTCCCGCCGTCCCAAAACAAGATGTCGCCTGCCGAGCAGGAGCCTCGCTCCCACTCAGCCGGCGAGGGCCAATTGATGGGGGTCGGTAGCCAGCCTCGGGTCGCATGCCAGTCAGGCCCCAGGACGCCCAATCCCTGAAT
This sequence comes from Agrostemma githago, assembly GCA_958450325.1. NCBI lineage: Eukaryota > Viridiplantae > Streptophyta > Magnoliopsida > Caryophyllales > Caryophyllaceae > Agrostemma > Agrostemma githago. The sequence goes on from OY288253.1 coordinate 67,151,004, forward strand.
AAGAGATGGCCTACCCAGCAGACCTCCCAGCAATGTCATTAAAAACTCCAAGTGAATGGCCTTAATTATTTAGCCACCCGGCACGGCTTTGCCGCCTGCAGAGCAGGGCAGACCAGGCTTCCTGCCTGCTTCCAGGGCGCTCCCGCCCAAGCAGGACCAAAGGAGGACCAAGGACCCATCCGTCATTTTACCTAAGATAAGGGGAAGTGAGTGGACAAGGTGAGTCCACGTGTCGCACAAGTATCCACTCATTTCCCTCTTCTCTTTTCTCTTTTCCTCTCTCTTGTGGGAAGGTATAAATACTTTCCCATTTCCCACATGAGAGGGGTTGGATTTTCTCTCTCTAGACTCTTACTCCCAAAAATTGCCACCTAGTTCCTCACGAGCTAGGTTCATCAAGGCATTTCACGGACTGACTTAGGCATCGGAGAGGGTTTCCTCGGACGACCTCCGAGGCCCTGTGCGTTCATTGTGCAGGGAGCAGGCCAACTTCGCCGGGAAGGTCCGATCAAGGGAGTGAGACAAAGGGGAGGCTCAAGGAAGTCAGACGATCAATTGTTCACCAACAACTCAATTATACAACCCGGATCCAGAGCCGGGTTAATTGTTTCCGTGACCGGAACAAATACTTTTCCAACCCCAAGAGCAGTTGTGCGAAGGTGCATCAAGAGAGCTATGAAGAGAAAGTGCGTTGCACTGGTATTTAGAATTAAGAAACTTACTTACCAATGTCGTCGAGCTAGTCAAAACCTTCCAACCCAATTTAGCCAACAGAGCTTGATTCAAGCAATTGATGTCACTGATACCTAGGCCCCCCTCTTTCTTAGGGAGGGATAAGTAACGAGAGCTTCGCCAATGAATAGTCTTGCAATGCCTAGTGCCAGCCCACCAGAAATGAGCAAATAGCTTGTTAATTCTATTTGCCACACTTACCGGTAATTTAAATACCGATAGGAGATGAACAGAAAGTGAAGCTAGGACCGAGGTAATAAGAGTAAGACGTCCAGCTGGCGAAAGAAGAGACCCATTCCATGAACCAATTCTGCGAGCCACACTATCATAAATACCATTGTAAAACTGTTTGCTGTTTCGATTAACATCCAGAGGAACTCCCAAGTATTTACCAACCGGAGTTGAAGCAGAGATGCCGAAGGATTTGTAGCTATATCGTGCAATATCCAGCGTGGTGTTTGGGCTGAATATTAATGATGATTTCTTCTTATTAATGATTTGTCCCGAAGCATCACAATATTCCACAATAGCAAGCTTGAGATTTTCAATACCAGTTTTGTTTCCTTCCAAGAAAAACATTGCATCATCTGCGAAGAAAAGATGAGAAATAGGAGGGGCTTAACGAGCGATACGAATTCCTTGGAAAGCCTGTAAGTCCTGCATTTTGCATAAGTTTGCTGAAAAAACCCCAGTGCAAAGAACGAAAAGGAAAGGGGATAAAGGATCACCCTGCCTTAAACCACGTTCAAGTAAAATCTTAATCCTCGGTGATCCATTGACAAGAATATCATAAGTGACCGTCGTTATGCAACTCATAATGAGATTAATCATCCTCCTAGGGAACTTCATGGATTCCAGCATTGCACGAACAAAGTGCCAACTCATGCGATCAAAAGCCTTGCTGAAATCAATCTTTAAGGCTAGCTTGCTTTTACGTCCGGGGGTAGTGCATTTATTTATGTGATGCATCAATTCATGAGCCATAATAATATTGTCATTTATGTTACGGTCCGGGACAAAAGCATTTTGAAAGTCCCCTACCAAATTACCAAGCACATGCTTAATTCTGTTGGCAATGCATTTTGTGGTAATTCTCATGATAACATTGCAGAGGCTAATTGGCCGGAGCTGGTCAGCAGAAGTCGGATTAGTAACCTTCGGGATGAGAGCAATGTAGGTACGATTCATTTCCTTGAGAACATATCCAGAATTGAGAGTAGAACAAACCGCCTTCGTAATATCTCCTTTAACTGTTGTCCAATGCTTTTGAAAGAAAATAGCGGGGAAACCATCAGGACCTGGTGATTTCATTCCACCTAGCTGAAAGACAACAGCACGGACTTCCTGACTTGTGAATGATTTCCCCAGATAATCTTGATCATGATCAGACAGTCGAGAGACATTACAAAAGAAAGAGCTATAGATTTCCGAATAATCAGCAAAGGACGGATTAGAATTCATACCCTCATTCTTGTAAGTATAAACCTCAGAGTAGTGATCATAAATGATACGGTTTAGATGAACAGGATCAGTGCTCCACGAACCTTCCTTATCATACAGCCCTGAGACAAAATTCCTAGCGGTTCGACCTTTCAGAGAGTTGAAAAAGAAACGGGAGCATGTATCTCCTTCCACCGCCCAATTAATTTTTGCCCTTTGTCTCCAATAAATACCCATTGCCATAACAAAATTTTTAACATCCTCATGCGCAGCATCATATTTTTCTTCCGAATTCCCATTAATAATATCTTCCATACCTTCCACGAGCTTGTCATCAAAATCAGTCCACTTTTTGTTCCAATCAGCCCTCTTATCCAAAGCCCATTTTTTGACCAGCGCGCGTATCCGGCTAAGTTTTCGCATCAGGAGAAAGGAAGGTGAACCCGAACCAGGTTTGTCCCGGTACCATTCATTCCGAATCATATCATTGCATTCTTGAAAACTAAGAGTCCAAGCATCCAGTTTGTATGGTTTACCGCCCTTCTTAGGTGATAGATAAAGATCAAGTTCGATCATAGCGTGGTCCGAAAATTGGATCGGATAATGATGGACACCAGTGTTAGGGAAAAGGGAGAGCCAGCTCGAAGAGGCATAAGCTTTATCCAGCCTCTCATAAACCCGTTTTTTTCCTTTTCTGTTATTACACCAAGTAAATCGCGGGCCTTTGTAAGGAATATCAAGAAGTTGATGTTGTATTTTCCACTCAACAAATTCCTCAAGGCCCTCAATCCTTCCAGAATTTGTACTATGCTTATCCTCAATGCAATCAACCTGATTGAAATCCCCTATAAGGATGTAGGGGTGATCAAAATATCCAAACCAAGCACTTAATTGATCGAGAACACCTTTTCTTTTCCCGGGTTCCGGGTGGCCGTAAACACAACACAAGTACCAAGCCGAGCCACTTAAAGTGACCTTGATTATAATAAAATTGCTACAGGAGTACAGGACATCAAAATCAGACTCAGATTTCCAACCGAACCATAGTCCACCACTTAATCCTTGCGAGTCTACTCCTACACCTCTAGAAAATCCTAAAGTACGACCCAACTTATTAGCAATATCAGACTTACACTTAGTCTCCATAAGGAAAAGGAAAGCATACTTATTATTATTGTTCCCTACTACCGCTCTTAGTTTTCCAATTGTAGGGGCGAGCGGGTCGTTTAGACCCCTACAATTCCACACAAGGCCTATCATGGCTCCTGTGGAGGTTGTTTAGGGTCAACCTCCTTACCCTCATCAGTTGAAGAGTCGACATCCAATTCAGCATCAGAATCCACCCGAACATGGAAGCATCCAGAAGATAAACCACCAGTACGTGCCTTTTTGCCCACAAAATGACTTAATTCACTAAGATAATCAGAAGCATCCTGTTTCGAAATCAGTGCATAACCTGGAACAGAGCACATGGCAGGATCAGAAAGAGCTTTGCGCTTCTTAGGAGGGACAGCAGTGTCACCCATAACAAGAGGAGAACTGTACGAATCCACAGTTTCAGGAATAGAATTCTTCACATCTTGCAAGACAGGTAGTGAGACAGTGGGCTGATTCTGGATACCAGGCCCAATAGCTTCAGCATCAATATATTGAGTTGGATCAGAAAAGGATAAAGAAAGAGGGCCCATTTGCTTCCTCTTCATGGCTCTACTAGCTTTGGCCAAATCGACGTGCTGAAGGTCCACAAAAAGAGAAATAGCATTTGTGCTTGAAGAGTTCAGCAATGATTCCTGGTCTTGCAAAACAGGAAGGCCCAATCCAAGTTCAGTATTAGGATCAACAGTTGAAGGTGAAAGTCCTGCAGTAAGAGTAACAGGATTGTCTGCAATCATCAAATCACCAGAAAGTTCATCACCATTATCATACTTTTCAACCTGCAAATCGGAAACAATGTCAGTATTGATGCCAAATCCACTAAGTTCAGAACCAGAAGAGAGGATGCCATGATCGAAGTCATCATGGGCGTCGTCAAACTTTTTAGAGTCACAATCCGAGACGGCAAAATCTTCATCTTGTTCATCATCAGCAGGCCAATCCGGTACAGACTCCGAATCCGAGCTAATATCAATAATCCAGCCCCCGGTACTATCGGTGGCAATCGGCTGAGCATGCCCTCCCGAGGGGGTAAAGTTTGATTGCGGGAAGGTATTTGGGGTATTTTGAAAGTTGATGTGGTTTACATTGATGTGAGTTCCTGGAGGAAAATTGTAGGGTGGGATAAAAGTATCGTTGCTGCTTTGTGGGTTAAAATTGTGATGAGCATTTAGCATTGCATTGATATCATAATCATAGGCAAAATCATGAATAGGAGGCGGGTCATGATTTATTTGAGGGATATTTGGGGGATGAACAAAGGTTTTATTGAACCCACGTGCTTCATCAATCCTTCTCGCATAAACTGGGTCGTGCTCCACACGGAATCGAATAGACTCCTGTTGAATGACGTCACAATTATTATGAAATTCCACCCCTTCACCATTTCGCCCCATGTAATTGGGATCTCCATTAAGCTTAGCGAGATTCTCAAAAATATGACCATAGGGACCCTGTTGTCTATGAGGGGGACGAGTTGCAGCAGCATTAGAGGACTCAGGGATATCCCGATAAGGTTGATTTATTCCAGCACCAACGTTACCAGAGGCAAAACATCCAGCAGACGCCAAATTCGGGGGGGCGTGGCCATCCGGGTAGAGAACAGGAGCACCGAAGGGTTGAGAGTCCACAAGAAAACGCATTCCCGGAGTAACACGACCTCCCGGCAGAATACCCAGTTCAAAATCGACTATATTGTCTTCAAAATAATCTGCAGGTACATTGCGATTAGCGTAATCACCCAAACGAATGTCAGAAGTAAGGTACCTGGTGGAGGAAGGGGTGGCACGAAGGTCAAGATTGAACATCGTATGAGTACTCGTAGCTTCAAAGACAACGAACCCCTTAGAATGGGCCCGATCAAGTGCCAGATTAATTCCATCGATGATGCTTGATTGAAGCTCCTTGCACTGGTTTGATTTATGACCAAACTTACCGCATCGGACACAATACTTGAATATGCCCTCATATTTGAACTGGATCCAGATCAGAAATTTTCCACCACATGAAAGGAAAAAACCAGGCTTGAGGGATTCACTGAGATAGACACGGGCTTTAATGCGCAAGTAGTCTTTTTCAGGGATGAGATCAAACGCCTCCACCTCATAAAAGTCACTAGGAAGCTGACCAACTGTGTTAGCAACATCTGTGGTCAAATACTCAAAGGGAAGCCCGCAAACATGAACCCAAATATCGGCAGATGGGAACCTCACAGTGCGAGGTACATACCGTTACCGGCGCCCATCTTCGTAGAACCATAAACGCACCCTTGAAGGTTGCATGACCTTTAGATGACAAGTCTAGGAGATCTTCAATGTTGGTACAGTGAAAGACAAACATATCGCCCATCTTGAAGACCTTGATAGTCCCCCGTAAAATCCAATGCTGCTCAATGATCAGGTTGATCATGGAGGGACTAAATTTACGATAGTCAACAAGGTAACCCAGAAGACAGTGTTCCCAGAACAATACATTATCATTTAAGGCAGAGGGATTAAGAGTGAGAATAGGGTCGGAACGGGGAAACCGCCATGCAGCTAAAAATTCTCCTTCCGTACGAAAAGTATCATTAAAAAGAGGATTATTATCCACTCTCGGGATTGAATGACCGTTAGGAAATGGGTGATCAGACATAGCGAGAAATGGAAGAAAAACGAAAAGAGGAGGAAGATGAGATGAGTGCGATAGTTGTGCAGCAAGAACTCCGTTTAAATAAGTGATAAGGGAGAGGGAGATAAGGGAACTTACAGTAATCAAGGAGACAAAGAAACGATAGGAGAGAGCATCATCATCAGAATCAAGAAAGAAATGCTTCCAAGCAAACGCAGCTCAATGGTGGAGCAGAGAAAACAGAAGAGGTATCCAATGAAAGTCCACGCATGCAAAGATAAGTGATAGCTAAAAGTGCAAATTTGGATTTAGCTGAAATTTCCAATGAGTAAAACCAATAACCGAGGAGTCAGGACCGAAAAGGTGGATTTTTAATTGGGTAGAAGAAGGGAATGTCAGAAAACCCAAAGCCCCAAGAACAGCATCATCATTGATAGAGATAAGAACAAGAAGAAGAAAGAGATAAGGATCAAAAGGAACACGTGCAAGGAGCTCTCAGCAAGGAGAGAGGAAGCTCTCTTAGAGAGAGAAAGGAAGCTGGTGTGCTAACAAATACTGTATATAATAATAATTATAATAATAATAATAATAATAATAATAATAATAATAATTATAATAATAATAATATAGTATATACATATATATATATATATAATCGAAAAGAAGAGAGAAGGAGAAACGGGGTTTGATGACACCCTCAACCTACATGCTTAAATGGCCTCGGAAACGGACTCGTAGTAGCGGCGTGTGCGCGGGAGTGTCGAGATATGTAGGTAGAGTTATGGTGTATGTCTTTGACGAGTTTTGATCTCGGGATTTTGAATGTATTTGTGTGTATGTGTACGAGTGCCTAGAACTAAAGGGTGATGAAGGTTTGAAGGTTGAAGATGTGTAGGGTTGAATGGGTTAAAAAAAAAGATGTTGTGTGATTAGGGTTGCAAAAACTTGTGTAAAAAAAAAGTTGGTAAATGAATGAGTATGGGGGAGTATATATAGAGAATGTCTCGGTTTAGGGTCACTCGATCGAATGGTGTGAACCACTCGATCGAGTGGGTGTGAATGGAGGGAGTGTAAATAGGGAAAGATTTGTTGACTTTTTTTGAAAGGATTTGGTTGTTGTGACTTGATTCATTTTGTGTATTTGGACATAATGTGAGGCTGGTTCGTCTCGGGATTCGACCTTGACCGGGTTTTGACTCGGTCGCTAAAGACGGTTTTATTTTCGGTGACAGTTTTGGCCCAAATTAGTCTCATTTTATTGGAAACGACCCACTGGGCCTGGATTTGAGGTCGGTTTTGAGAGATTTGCACTCCGCTAAATGCCCACGTCGGATACTATTGATTCCGAGTCCGTATTCGGGCATATTAAGTCACGTTTACGTCCGATCATCATCGGGTGTTTTCTCGAGAACTGCTATAGACACTAGCAGGCAAAATGCGGGTGTCTACACTTTCTCATATGGAGGTATCCCGGATGCTGGAAGGAGATACCGTTTCTTTGATAGATTTGGCTGAAAAATTTATGAACCCAGATGACGTCCGAGTCAGGCCAGTCCATAGCCGTAGGGCCTTTACTTTTTGTATGCTCCATGTTTATGCCTTCGAAGGTCTATGGATTTTTTATCTTGCAGGGCCATGTCCGACTCTTCACTGTGGCTGACCTGATGGAAACGGAGCACAGCCCGACTTGGCTGATTACAGGAGAGGTTATCCAGGGTTTGGATAATCACAAAAGAGATCCGTCAACCCGGTTGACTGGGAGTACCCGTCTTTTACAGGTATGCTGATTTTTTTATTTTCGCAATTTTCCGGTTTTTTCTCGATTTTCGCGGGTTTCCCTGTTTTCTCGGTTTTCGCGTTTTTTTTGACGCGATTTTGACAATTTTCGCAATTTTGATTTTTTCACGGTTTTTTCAGTTGTGGCTGTACGAGAGGCTATCGATTTTGGACCCTCCTCTAGATGTGAGCCGGTATCAACCCAAACAAGTGATGACCAGGAGACGGACCATTGTCTTTTCTCGCCTCAACACTAAAAAATACTGGGATGAAGTGCTGTCCTTCCATGAAGGCCCATTGATTCGCTGGACCGTCCCATGGTGGCACATTTATGTCCAGACCGGCTTAGAGTCTCGAGATAGGGCTCGATATCAGGTAATCCTATCTTTTAGACAGACAATTCACCTTTTTCCTGATCGCATACTTAGGCAATATGGTCGGGCCCAAAGAATCCCGGAAATCGAGGCCATCGTGAGTGAATCTACTCAGTTGACGGATGTAATGTGTGACACCTGGATGCAAAGGTGGTATACACGAGCCACTTGGTCCGTTCCTAAGAATCCTCACTCGATCTAGGTATCTGAATCTTATGTGAGATGGACAAAGGCTGATTCTGCTAAAGCCCGAGTTGCTTTGAAGACTGACGAGGCTTTCGACCTGTTGCGTCGGGAGCATGCTAAAGATAATAGAAGCTTCTTTGATGAAGGTGCTACTCCGGCAAGTCAGAAAGGAAAATCTAGGACTCAAGCTGAAGGGTCCAGTACTAAGGGTGCACGGGGGAAAGTGAGCCCCCAGACGGATTTAGAAAGGAGACTAGGCCCAAGGTTGGCGGTCAAGAACCGACTTGGTCCTCGAGACAGACTTTCCGAGCCTGTACAGGCTCGGCTTGGACCGGTACAAGTGGCAGAAGACCCAAAATCGAAGAAACGGGTTCGAGCAAAAGAAATTCCCCTTGTGATTAGGGAACGCTCGCCCCCGCCACGTCGGCCTCGGGCTCCGCGTGACCCGAAAGATAAGGGGAAAGGAAAAATGTACGAGTAGTCTCCTAAATTTATTATTTAAGTATTACTACTATTTTTGTGGTGTGATTTTTTTTTTTTTTTTTTGTGGTGTATTTTGAAATTCCCGAGTTTATCGGCTTTTATAATAAAAGACATATTAGTGAATACCGTTCCCGTTTTTTCGTCATTGCACTGGTTGTACCCTTTTGAGGGGTTGCCTACGTATCAATAATTAATGGAATCAAACCTTTCGTAGTTCAGAAACATTTTTGCAATTTTTCGAAATACATCAGTATTATTAATTCGAGATGTGCAACGGTAGGATAAGTAATCCTAACTTATTGACTTGCTTAAAATTTTGAAAAAGACAAATTTTATAAATTTTGCAAATGACATTGAGGTAGGGTTTAAGGGTAGTAACGCTTCAACTGGTCCAAATTGGTTGGGTTGACGAACTCGTTCCCGTCCAAGTCTTTTAGCATTACTGATCCTCCCGAAAGGATTTTCTTCACTAGATATGGCCCAGCCCAATTGGGTTTGAATTTTCCCCTTGGGTCAACTGGTAGCAAAGCTCGAACGGATTTCAGGACTAGATCGCCCTCTTTGATATTCCTGGGCCTAACCCTTTTGTTAAAAGCCCGTTGGATCCTTTTCTGATATATCTGAATATTATTTAGGGCCCAAGATCGCCGTTCGTCCAAGAGAACTAGCGAATCATATCGGGCTTGGACCCAATCTGCTTCAGGTACTTGACTCTCGAGTAGAATTCTGAGGGATGGTACTTCTAGCTCGACTGGCTGGACCGCCTCCATTCCATATGTCAGATAGTATGGAGTTGCCTCGGTTGCAGTTCGAATTGACGTTCGATATCCCCATAAAGCGAAAGGTATCTTGTCGGGTCTGTCCCGATAATTCTCAGCCATCTTTTTAAGTATGGTGACAATTGTCTTATTGGCTGCCTCTACTGCTCCATTTGTTTGGGGACGGTAAGGCGAAGATGTATGCCTTTGAATCTTGTATTTTTCCAACAAAGCGGCAGTTTCAGCTTGAAAGTGGGTCCCGTGATCACTGATGAACTCGTGCGGAATCCCGTATCGACATATAATTTTGTTTTGGATGAACTTAGCCACATGCTTGGCATTTAAGATCCGGTATGACTCGGCTTCGACCCATTTGGTGAAATAGTCAATAGCCACTAAAATGAAGCAGTGACCCCCTGTTCCGGAAGGGTTTACTTTCCCAATTATATCAATTCCCCATGTCGAAAATGGCCATGGTGATGTCATTGTGTATAATAGGGATGAAGGCACATGCTGTACATTGGCGAAAATCTGACAGTTATGGCAGTGTTTGACATATAACTGACAGTCAGTTTCCATGCTATTCCAATAATAACCGAGTCTCGTGATTTTCCGAGCTAGCATATGAGCATTCATATGCGGGCCATTTTCACCATCATGTACCTCAGCCATGACTCTTTCGGCTCGCGTTTTGTCAATGCATAGGAGTAAAGCCCCCTGTGTTGTCTTCTTATATAACTGTCCATCGTCTGTGCGGATGAACTGGACGGCCCACCTTCGAAAAGCTTTCTTGGCCCATTTTTAAGCTCCCGGAGGATATTCTCCCGATGTTAAGTATGTCAGAATAGCCTGATACCAAGGTTCTGGATCAGCTATTTCAATATCTTGGATAGCGTGAATATATGCTGACTCAGATCGCCTTTCAACGCAAATGGGCATGCTGGTCAGATGCGCTGGGATATTTAGTAAAGATGCTAATTTTGAAAGAGCATCTGCAAACTGGTTTTCTTCCCGAGGTAGATAGATTTATTCTACCTTTTGGAATTGTTTTTCGAGAACCCTTACTCATGCTTGGTAAGCTACGAGATTTGTGTTCCGAGTTTTCCATTTCTGTAAAGCTTGGTTTATGACTAAAGACGAGTCACCGTGGACCCGAAGATTTGTTACTCCTAAATCAGCGGCGGCTTGCAGTCCGTGAATGCACGCTTCATACTCGGCTGCGTTGTTAGTCACGTCAAAATCTAGCTTGATGGATAACGGGGTGTGTTCCCCTTGTGGTGAGATCAATAAAATCCCGACACCAAACCCTCGAAAGTTGGACACCCCATCAAAGTATAAATCCCAAGTTTCGGTGTCAGTATGGAATATATCTTCATCTGGGAAGGCCCAAGTATCGGTGTGCCCTTCCTCGGATATCGGGCTATCAACGAGAAATTCGGCTACTATCCAGCCTTTGATGGCTTTCAATGGTACGAACTTGAGGTCGAACTCAGCTAGCATTAAAGTCCATCTGGATATACGGTCGTTGAGGATGGGCTTCTCGAATAGGTACTTGATTGGATCCATCTTGGATAGCACATGTACCTCGTGGCTAAGCATGCAGTGTCGGAGCTTTTTAGTGGCCCATACTAAAGCTAGACACGTCTTCTCGAGCATTGTATACTTGCATTCATACTCCAAGAATTTCTTACTGATGTAATAAATAGCCCGTTCTTCTGAATCGACCGTTTGGGCTAGCATAGCCCCCATGGCTGTCTCGGTCGTTGTCAGGTATAACGACAGAGGCAAACCATGCTGAGGTGGCATTAGCACCGGTGGAGAGGATAGAATCTCCTTGATTTTATCGAAGGCCATCTGACATTTGTCGTCCCATAGCGTCCGTTCTCCTATCTTCAGTTTCTTGAAAATGGGTTCACATACCATGGTTAGCTTCGAAATAAACCGGCTGATATATTGGACTTTCCCGAGAAACCCCCTTATCTCCTTTTCGGTTTTGGGTGGTTGCATCTCGGTAATGGCCTTGATCTTTGCTGGGTCAACTTCGATGCCACGCTGGCTGACAATGTGGCCCAGTAGCTTGCCCGATGTGACCCCGAAGCTGCATTTTTGAGGGTTCAGCCTCATATTGTACTTGCGTAGTCGGGTGAAGAACTTCCTTAAGGCCGCGATGTGTCCGTTTCGATCTTTGGATTTGACGGTCATGTCGTCCACGTAGACCTCCACTTCCTTATGCATCATGTCATGCAATAAAGTGGTGGCGGTCCGTTGATAAGTGGCACCGGCATTGATAGGCCCAAATGGTATCACGGTATAGCAGTAAGTACCCCAAGGTGTAATGAAAGTGGTCTTACTCATGTCTTCCTCCGCCATTTTGATCTGATTGTATCCGGCATACCCGTCCATGAATGATAGAAGAGCATGATCGGCCATGTTATCCACCAGTATATCGATATGTGGCAACGGAAAATCGTCTTTTGGGCTGGCCTTATTAAGGTCTCGGAAGTCTACACATACCCGAACGTTGCCGTCTTTTTTGGGTACTGGTACTATGTTTGCAACCCAGTCTGGATATTCAGACACTTGGATAAAGCCCGCTTTGAATTGCTTGTCGACTTCTTCCTTGACTTTGAGAGACCATTCGGGCCTCATTCTTCGGAGTTTCTGTTTTACCGGCTTATACCCGTCTTTGATGGGTATACGGTGTTCAGCTATCTCCCGGTCTATTCCCGGCATGTCCTTGTAGGACCATCCGAAGACGTCTTTAAATTCTCGGAGGAGATCCGTGAATTGTTGTTTCTCCTCGGGAACTATGGATAAACCTAACTTAAGCATCTGAGGTTCTAAAGGGGTTCCTACGTTGATGGAATCCGTTTCTTCGATTACCGGATTTCGGGACTCTCTTTATTCGAGTTGCTCGATTAGATGCGGAGGCAGTGGTACCTGTTCGTCGGGTTTCTCAATGTCATTGCAAATAAAATTTTCGAAAATGTTTTGAAAATAAGACAAGTCGTAAGCAGAACGGTTATCGTTATTATTGATAGTGAATTTTGAAAAGAGCTCGAAGAGAGCTGCCATCTGATCGTTGGTCAGAGGCGGGATAGGGAGAGCCCTCGGGACAGACTCCGAGGCTTCCGATGGTGTGACTAAAGAAGGGAGAGGGGTTACATACTCGATCTTAGTACTGGACCCTCTAGACTTGGACTCAGACTCCGACTCTGACTCTGACTCAGACTCGGACTCGGATTTGGTGCCATGCATATCTCCTTCACCAGTAGTTAGCTTGTAGACTCGACCCTGACTGTCGGTCCACTTAGTTGTCTTCCTTCAAGCTCTCTTCCCGGTGTCGGCACCAACTTCAGAGATCAGCTTAGTTGGATCGAACCTGCTGCTGCGGAGAATCAAGCTGACTAACTCCTGTTTAGGGGTCGGGACGACCTTGTCTTCCCTGAATAGGAGTCCTAGAACGGGCTCAGTATTATTTGGGCCCTCCTTTGATTTGGCCTGGATAAGGGCAAAGATATCATTCGGGATGAAATTGCATTCTCGAGCCAATTTGGTCTCGGGATATGAGATGACGGGCTGATAGAGACCTACTTGAACAGCTCCGAACACTGGAGTGACGAAGTAATCAGTCAGTCTTGGACTGTAAGGGCCCAAGTAGGTACCCTTGAAGATGTCGATGGCCTTCTGAATACCGGCCTGAACCACGTTTTCCGGGGTTATAGCATACCCCAAGCCGAATCTTGATTCTTCGTTAGTTAAGACCTCAATGATTCTGCCAGCCGGGAGGTCGGGTCTCGAGGTAGCTCCCGGTAGGTAACCCAGATTTTGTAGCATCGTGTCGATGCTAGTGGTGAAATATGGCCGGAAAAGATATTCTTCCTCGATCATTCCCACGAAGTTGAAACCTCGCGGGTCGGTTGAGCCTGCCGTATTGCAGCTTGACACGGTTATGGGGGTAGCTTCGAGAGTAACGATCCCATCTTGTAAAGGTAACTTGACTTTCCTGTGAAGGGTAGAAGACACGGCTTTGACCGCGTGTATCCAGGGTTTTCCAAGTAGCAGATTGAACAAAGAAGTGACATCGATCACCTGAAATTCTAACTCCTTCTCGATCGGGCCTGTTATGATCGTTAGCTTAACGGCCCCAGCAACAGATTTTGGGCTCCCATCAAAAGCCTGGATAGTTTGTGCAGTTGGAAGGTAGTCAGCCTCGGTAATACCGAGGGCCTTAGCTGTCCTCAAGGGGAGGACGTTTACTGCGGACCCGTCATCAATTAGGGTCATTGGGAGATATTTGTTCCGGCAGATCACCGTGATATATAGGGCCAAGTTATGGGTGGCCCCAAACGGTGGAAGGTCGGACTCGGAGAAAGTGATAAGTGGGCCTTCTCCTTTGGACTTGCCTTTGAGGTGTGGCAAGATAGTGGCTACCATCTCGGTGGGGGTAACCGATGAGTCAACCTTGATTTCATCAAGAGCCCTAGTAAGAGCTGCCCGATGCTCCTGAGAACTAACCAAAAGCTGTCATATGGTAAGATCAGTTCGGACCCTCTTTAGTTGTCTGACTAGGGCCGTGTCAGTGTTTGGTTCCTCGGGAGTGAGTTCCGCCCTGGAGGGTTCAGTGACGGTTCCTGGAGCGGGGAGACCGGCCGTGATGGTGTTTGTGCCGGCCAGGGCTCTGGCTTTAGCCTTCCGGATTTCTTCGACAGTGACGGGGACATCATCCCCCATAGCCAAGTAAACGTCATCTTCATCGTCATTCCATATCCCGTTGATTTGGGAAATGAAAGGGGAAATGAGATGAGAGCAGTCAACTACTTCTCCAGTAAAAATGGCGTGAGTAGCAAGGGGATTATTTTTGTTACTTGGCTTATCACTGGGTAGTGGTATCTTCCCACTTTCGATCAGATCCTAAATGAGATGCTTCAACTTCCAGCATTTCTCAGTGTCGTGCCCGTTGCCTTGGTGATAGTGGCAATAGGCTTGAATATTGTAGCTCTTGGATCGCTTTTCAACGGGAACTTCCGGGATTGGGCCTATCGGTTGGATTAGGCCTTTTGAAGACAGCCTTTGTAAGGCATTAGCATAGGTGATTCCTATGTCAGTGAATACCCGATTTGGAGTATTCTTTTTGGTCGAGGTGTCTAATGAGTTAACCTCGTCAAAGATGCTTCGGGCAGCAGTTGTAGTTGCGGGCTTGCTGGAGGATGAACTGGCTTCTTGATACCCCTTGGCAGAGGCCTTAGTAAGGCTCTCTAACCTTAGATCGTCTTCGATTCTCGTACCCATCTCGGTCAAAGTGGCGAAATCGGGTATGATGGCGTACCGGAGATGGATCCGGTAAGCGGGGAGGAGGTTTTTGACAAAGGCCTCCACTAGCACCTTTTCGCCGGGCTTGTCCACCAGCTTTACACTTTCAGCCCTCCACCTTTGAAGGTATTTGGTGAAACCCTCCTTAGGCTCTTAGGCCATAACCTCCAGAGTACGCATGGTAGTCTGGATCTCGGCGTTATCCGCGTAGTTTCGCGCGAATTCCATTGCAACATCATCCCAGGTTTTGTATTTCTTGGGATCAAGCCTGTAGTACCAGGCTTTCGGATGCTTTTTCAGAGAGGAAGCAAAGAGATGCTTGAACATGGTCGATTTGACCCCCTTAACAGCCATAAAATCCTTGAAGGCCCGGATATGGAGTACCGGGTCTTCAGTCTCGTCAAACATTGGTAAGCCCGTTAAGTTGAGGTTAGCGGGCAGTTCATCGGTCAAAGGCGAATAGGTACGGGCATTTTCTGTGAGGATGGTGTTTCTGGTGATCGAGTGGACCTGTTCTTGCAGCTTTCGGACTGCGCCGGTTAGTGCGGCCAAAGGTTCGTCATCCTCGATCGAAGCGTTGGGGGTTCCTTGTTCCACGTCACTTACCCGAATGACGATGGCAATCTGGTCTTCCCTCATCTGTCTCAATTGGTCTTGGATTTTGGTCAATGAAGCTGTCAACTCATCAATGGCTTCTTTCGTCATGGTTCGAGTGAAGGGTGGCATGTCTGTAAGAACACCGTGTAATCAGCAACTTAACCCGAATCCTAAAAAAAAGTACACCCCGAGCAAGGAAAAAAGAAGAGGACTAAAAACGTTAATGACTCGGAAAAGACACTAGACGGGTGACTTGTGAAAAGGTGGGCCTTCCTCAGGATCCAGCTATGTGGGCTGGGCCCTGTTCGAAGGAAGGTTCACGTGAGACATTCACAGACTTTAGACTCGATTGTGTAAATGGGTCAACCTTTGTAGGAGTATGTCCTACGAAGGTGGGCCTTGCCTTAGTAAAATAAGGCGGACTGGGATAGGGGGGAAACTCGTGATGTGAGATCGACAGAGTTTCGACGCTAGAGACTTCAACGACTTATGACACGACCTGACACTGCTAAATACGGGAAGTCCTAAGAAGAGGAAGTTTTGAAATATGATTTTTTTTTAAAAGCCCGAAAAATTCGGGGAGAACCGGCCCATTTTCGAGAAAGAAAACGGAAAGGCGGACCGGGCGAAGGTTTTGATAGTTTCGAAAATAATTTCGAGTTTTAAATTAGGCATAATACCGGCTAGAAAAAGGGCTATTTTGAGTAAAATCGTTAATACTAAATTCGGTATATGCCCGGGTTTTTGAAATTGAATATTTTGAAAAAGATGCAAATTTTGAAAATGACGATTTTTTGAAAAAGATGTGGATCAAGTAGCACGTAGTCATGGAAACAGTATAATGACACCATGTATGCTCTTAAGCTAAGTCTCGGTCAGTCTATAAAGGTCTATACCAGTGTACATAGCCTATTCGAGAATCGGGGCGAACTTCCTAAGTCGAATTGAGCTTAGAACATGCCGTAAAACCCATACAAATATGCTATGCATACCTTTTGACATATCCAATTTGGACTACATCAATGGTATAGTGGGACGTCGGTCACCAGTACCGGCCCGGGAAAGATGGGGTTATGCATGAACCGTAAAAATAAAACGCGTATTGTACTAGTCAAACGATTTCTATTCGAGTCTCACCCTGAGGATGCCGATGGTAAGTCACGCATCAGTTAATCCCCAGCGGAGTCGCCAAATTGTGGACATGACATAAGTCCACTGATGCGTGCAATTTATATATGATTATTCCGTCTTTTACGCACGCATTTCCATGCATATCGAGTAGCATTGTCTACTATTTTCCCCCGAATTTGATACTTTGTGGTCATGTTGCATCTTATGTAGGGAATGGACTCGTAGACGCATAAACAAGGCAAAAATCGTGCTTAAAGATGAAATCTTTTGCGAAATAAGAAAAGAGAATGATCGTTTCCAAATGGGTCTACTTAAAACGTGAATATCTTGAGTTTTACAACTCCAATTGAGCTGATTCCAGTTGCGTTGGAAAGAACTTTCTCTTAGCTTTCTAACGGTATATTACACGCCTGATTTGAAGAAGTAACGAAGAAATGGCAAGCGTTTGAAGTTGAGCGCGCAGTGCTGAGAACGGAAACAGGGCACAGATAGTCGAACGACTATCCTAATAGTCGACCGACTATCCTAATAGTCGACCGACTATTCAAAATTCTCGGCCGACTATTCTCGAGACTGGGCAAAGACCGAGACTTTCCTAATTTGATTTTTAGGGTTAACAAGACTTTTGGGCTTTTGTTTTAACTTAGTATTTAAGAAACTATTAGACTAGATTTTATATACCACTTCTCCCTTATTCTCTTTTACTTCTCCTAGACTCTTCTTTAGATTTCTTCTCCTTATTCTCTTAGAATTACTTCTAGTTTAATTTCTTCCTTTAAAACTCGGTTATTGTAAGATTGCAACATTCTAATCGCCTTCATTCCTTTTGGTAATTTTATCTAATCTTTCTTTCTTCTTCCTCGTTCTTGATTGTTCTTCTTCATATTTACTTATTCTTAATCTTTGTTTTAGGTTTGTCGTAATTTTATTATTATTCGTCATGTTTAATCCAGTAAAATCTTTTATTAATATTGTTGTTCTTGATTTAATTATGAGTAGCTAATTTCCCTTGCTAGGATTTAGGGGATCCATGAATTGAATATGGTTGCTAATTAGTTTATAGATCTGTCTACGATATTGCGTCTGAGTTGTTAATTGTAGCATTTAATTGAGATTAATTGATTAAGTCGACGTAATTGATTAAGTCGACGTAATTGATTAATTGAATTGGTGAACTCGAACCTAAGATCGGAAGCCTGGTAAGAGTTAGACCTGCTACAACACATTAGTTTGCCCTAATAAGATCGGAAGCCGTTAGAAGCATTCTAGGGTGAATAGCGGACCGGAAGGACCTTTTCACTACCCCTTAGACCAATATCTGCGACAGACCTGTGACCTAGATCGTGACCGTAGGAAATTCATGGTGAACCGACGATCCTAGTTTTCTCTCTATATTTATTCATCTTATTTAATTTAATTATTCTTCTTTTTATTTCTCTTTCTTCACTACTTTTAGATTAGTTAAAAACAACTCATAAAAACCCCCGATTTGGTTACTTAGATAGACTTTAATTACGAGTAGAATTTATTTGTCTCCTTGTGGATACGATCCTGACTTCCCTAGCTATATTTTTAGTTAGACCTAAGTTGGTTATCTTTGATAGGTATACGACTAGCTTATCATCCACCCTCACGCGGCCACGCGCGGGTTTGGGGAGGCGAATGAATCTCCATATGAGCATGGATCGAATTGAAATTTAAATCGAAGTGGAGTCGCCACCGAACTTTGTGGGAGTTCGGGCCCGTTCGAACCCACTCTATATCGTAGTGGGCCGTGTACAAAATACGGCCCATTTCCGATGTCAGAGTTTATAGGGTTCGTCCCTTTGCATTTGATACCGATACCGACTTGATCGGATACCATGTATTGAATGACTCTCGTTGCCAATGGTTTCGGACATTCGGAAACCGATGTTCTGAGTAAGGGGTGAGGGTACGTGTTGGGAAGCCCACGAAGGACACCCAACCCCGCCTGCACATTAGCTGCCTCTACTAGGATATCGTTTGACTCTCGAATACGCGTATTAGTTGAACGATGAAATGATATGCAAACATTGTTTTAACTAGACATGCGAGAATTGAATGGGTTGCTAAGTCGATTTAATGCAACTAAAATTTAACGTCGAAGTTGTATTTTAGCATGTGAGGTTCGTTTTAGTCTAATAAAACAAAAGATAAAAAAAGAAGAAGTTTGCTAAAAAGATGAACAAACGTGTTAGTAACGATTGAATAAATCGAATGAAAATATGAATGCGATGAATAATGTAAAAATATATCGAAATTTGAAATATCGCTAAAAAAAAAGTTGTTTTGTCAAAAAAAAAACGATGTTCGAAAAAAAAAAACCCCCGTGTTGCGTTTCAGTCGGCCGCGCGGCTCGCCCGGGGTGCGCGCGACTCGCGCTCTGGACTGTTTTCGAAGTCGATTTTTTGGAAATCGATGACTTTATTAATCGCGTACAAATATTGCATAATTTGTACTCTATTCAATGTTTTCGATATTCGTTATATTCGATATTCGATTATGAAATCGATATCAAATATTCGGAATAATTTCGGAAAAGATAAAAAAAAAGTTTTAAGAAATCGTTTTGTAGAAAAAAAAAACGATGTTTAAGAAAAAATTGAGAAAAGCGAAGAAAAAGAGCCACGGGTTTCAGGCTTCCGCGCGAGTCGCTTGGGAGGGGGCGCGACTCGCGTGGACTTCTGTCCCGGTTCAGGTTTTTCGAGAAATCGTTAATTTTGCTAGATCGCGTATAAATATGAATTAATTTATACTCGATCTATGCTCTCGATATTCGTCGTATTCAATATTCGATTATAAAATCGATATCGAATATTTGGAATGATTTTTAGAAAAGGTTTTATAAAGTTGTTTTGAAAAGAATTTGAACGAAACAAAAAAGAATGTTAGCTCTCTCCGCGTTAGAATCGTTGTATTTTGTAAAAAAGTAACGATTTTTAGCATCAACGAGATTAATGTAATTCTTTTAATACGATATTCGATTAGAGAATCGGTATCATATTTTTAAGAATATTCGTTATATGAAAATAGTTTTCGTAATATTGATATTAGAAATAATAAAGATGCGACGAACGACCCATAATAAAAATCGACCGGCGACGAAAAGAAGGAAAAGACGAGAAAAGTCGAGGAAGAGAGAAAGGAGAAGTCGGGTTTGATTTTACACCCTCAACCTACATGCTTTGGTTAACTCGGATCGGGGCTCGTCGAAATGTGGCTAAGGCACGGGAGCGTCGGGTTAATGTTGGTGAGTTGGTGGTTCGATTCGGACGTGAAGGGTGACGGGTATAGGGGGGTCGGTTCCTTCGGGTTTTGGACGTACTATCGGTTTCTCGATGCTAAGTGTGATGGATTGTGTATGGATGTAGAATGTCGGGAATTGTATGTGTCGTTGTATGAAAACGTGTGTATGTGATTAATCTGTAGATGTCTTTAATGTGTATGCAAAGGGTCCTATTTATAGGAGAAGAAGTTGAGAGAGGTATCTTGCTTGGACAACAAGAAATACCGGTTTGGATAGGAAACGTAGGAATTTGATAGGAACGAGAATTCCGTTACTTGGTGAAGAAGAAAAGAGAATCTCGGTTGGGAGGAGGGAGCTCGGTCGAGTATCCTATGCTCGGTCGAGTGTTTGATTCGGTTTTTGGATAGAATTCCTACTTGAGATCGAATTCTACCTTTAACGGAATTGTTTAATACTGGTGTAGCTGATTTTTTGTGGAGTTTAAGCTCGAGTTGGTCACGTGAGGTGACACGGCTGACCCACAAGTCTCGAGAAAATATCTTTGACCGGGTTTGACTCGGTCGCTAAAAGATGGTTTTGCCCCTGGTGTCGGATTCGACCCAAATTAGTCTTATTTGACTCGAAATGACCCGCTAGGCCTGGTTTAGAGGTTAGTTTTGTGAAATTTGTACTCCGTAAAAAGCCCGAGCTAAATATCCATGATTTCGAGCCCATTTCCGAGTACGTTAAAGCACGTTTGCGTCCGATCATCATCGGGTGTTTGTCGGAAACTGCTATAGACACCTGGCAGTAAAATGTGGGTGTCTACACTACACTAGGTTTTGGACCTAAACACAAATTTCAATCCTTCCAACTCTATAAATACACACTCATTTCGACCATTTCAAATGATCGAAAACGGAGTATTTGAACACCATTTGCTCTCATCTTACACTTTAATCATTGCCCCTCCTTAAACACCTTAACTCACATCCCCAATGGCTCTCCGTATCGGTGTTGATACCGTTGCGAGTCCAATTTTGAAAGCTCGAACATGTTTGTTGAGGGTGTCAAAACTCCCCTTCTACTTTGTAATTGCATTTTTATTATTATTATATTTCAATTGTCGTTTGCTAATCCCCCCCCTTCTCTTGTTTTATTTGTAGTGTTCACATCCAAATGAACTAAATCACATCAACATCTACATGTATATAATAAAATTAGGGTGCCACCACTTTAAAATTGAAACACCCCACATTGATTGAAGATGTCATATTTATGAGTTTAAATGACTGGTGCTTAAAGTGATTGAAAGTACTACGAGTATTTCTTTTCTGGTCATCTACGCAAAAGAACTCCACAGTGTGCTTGAGTGGGAATAATCTTGCGCATGAGTGAGGACAAAATGTGTTGGAAAAGACTCGTATTGGTCTGTGGGACCAGTACAAAGCCTGGTGAGCTACCGCGATTAACATTTCCGATCCTAGTTTGGGTCGGGAGGATGTTGCGTTCTTCACTTGGAAGTGATTGAAACGACCCACATTAATATGTCCTATTTATGAGTTTAAATGACTAGTGATTAAAGGGGATTGAAAGTACTACTCATATCAACAAAGTATAAATGAGTGAGGACAAAATGCGCTGGAAAGGACTCGTGTTCGTCTGTGGGACCAGTACAGAGCCTGTTGAGCTACCGCGATTAACATTTTCAGTCCTAGTTTGAGTCAGGGTGTTACAAAAATGTCAATCTGATTGTGTCAGATTTCCGTCGACGATGAAATGAGGAAATTCGAATACAAGGGTATCGCATCCGCTTTTTTGGTCGCTCATTTCTTCATCCCATGCGCTTGACATGAAATGACCGAGTCCAACCTTAAAACGAATGCTTAGTCTCGAAACATAATAAAATGAACGCATCTACGTACCATTCATGCAATATAATTCTCTCGACAATTCATTTTTAAAATGAAAGCGGTCTATAATCGATTATGCCTAAAGTCGGAGTATACGTCAGTTCAAGCGCCTAGACTAAGGCACCTCACTGTTGAAGCACCTGGTATTGAGGGGTCTGGCCTCAAGCGCACGCCTATGCTGGCGTGTATTCGCGATGACGAAATCAATCGTCTTCGACGCGTAGTTCAATTAATTTGTGACATTCGATATCAATTTTGTAATCGAGAGTTGAATTGGGATTAATTGGATAATGTTTTAACCGTTTAAGACGAGTCAACTCTCGACCTCGAACTCATACAATAATCACCTCGATGAGGACATTGATCAAAATGTGCATTTCGATAGTTTAGCCTAATCTAGCTACTAATACCGCTTATATTATCAACCTACTTTCAAAACGGCTTAATTAGAACGAATATCCGATGAACATCATAGACTTCATTAGTCGAACATTGATGTCAATAACGCGAAGGGTCTAACATTCGTGATGATAAGTCAAGACGAGACATTTTTTGGAAGGTTAGATCGAGCTAACATGAACGCTTCAGTCCAGGCATCGCCTGACAGAGGCACCTCATATCAGGCGCCTTCCTATCGTACTTTCAGTGATTTTAAAAAACTTTTGATATGGGCTAAAGAGCCTTAAATTTTCTTATTTTATCATTTCTATCTACCTTTTCTTTGTCTCGGTATCGTTGAAAAATTTAGAGGGTCATTTCATGTGTCGCACGACACAATGTACTTGTTGTATCGTTATTGGTGCTAGCATAGGCGCATAGGCGCATTTAGAATTAAAATTTTGGGGCTACGATTTCATTATATTTGCTTACTATATATGAAAATGTCTCATTTTTTAAAATTTTAGGGTAACAAAAATCAATAATTCTAATCATTTTTTTCCTCTTACATTTGAGGTAGCGAGTTGATTCTACATGGCGTATACTTCTTCGTTCTTTCAAGTCAAATTTGTGTTCACGGACTTACATGAGTTCTTAAACTTAGATACTGACCATAACGTAAAAGTATTAATTCTCTAAATTCAATAGTTTGACAAATATACCGCGCAATAACTTCTTTCTGTTATACTGCTTATTAATTTTTTCGACACGCGAGCAGATGTATAAATGTATACAGTGTATATGCGTACTTGCGTAGGGCCTCCCTTAAATTTCGAATTAGAGTGGCCGTTTGAACCGCAGACAAATCAGTTGAAATAAAAAGAAGAGAGCATCAAACATTTCCAATTCAAATCTGAGTTACTTTTTTTCCAGAGAAACCAACACATTTTCCACACAAAATGACGGGTATAATAATGGTGACAAAAGGCGGAGGTAGCCGCGGTGGTGGTGGTGGTGGCGGTGGCGGTGACGGTGGAGGCGCAACAACTAGGAAGATTGATGAACAACAGCAACAACAACAAAATCAGGTGTCATTAATGGCGTTACTAGTGGCTGCAATTAGGAAATCCATGGTTTACTGCCGTGTTGATCGAAATGAGGATGTCATTTCTCACGTGGGTATGGATATGGATATGGATATGGATATTGGTTGGCCTACAGATGTTCAACACATTACCCATGTCACTTTTGATCGTTTCTGTGGATTTCTTGGTCTTCCTCATGAATTTCAGGTTGAAATCCCTAAAAAAGTCCCTAGTGCTAGGTATCTCTCTCCAGACCTTCTTCTCTTTCTATAATTGCTTATTATAATTGTTCCTTTTTTGAATTTATAAGCTCAAACTCCATGTGAATTGTTATTTGATAGCTATTATGTTACTCCCTCAGTTCAAATCTAGAGGCTACGCTTCCTTTTTGGACACTGTTCACAATTCAAGAGAATCGTTAATATTACCGACAATCTATAAGAGAAAATATAGCCATGGGAGGTCTTATTTGATTCGTTTTATGAGTAGATTAAGAATATCGAATTTTTATAATTTTGTCATGTAAAGGGAAAGATATTAACGGTTTAAAACATGTCTCAGCAAGTATGAAAAAGCAAACGTACCATTTGGATTTTTGAACGGAGGGAGTATATATTTCTTAAAAATGTTGTTTTGGGTGAGTTTTATTTTGTTAACTTCTTAATGTAATCATGTGGATAGTTTAATTTTAAATCATTCATCGGCAGGGGCGGAGCTAGAAATTAAAATCTGGGGTAGATTTTTTCCAGATAGTTTTTATATCTTTGTCAAGGTATCATGTTGAGGGATATTTCATGTAGCAAAAACCGATAAACTTAACTAATTTTTCGAGGGTTTTTGGTCGAATTAGTTTGGAACTATGAGTACAGTACTAGGGATTTGGGGTTTATCTAAATTATGAATTTGATGCTGTCATTTTCCATGTGACAGTCATAAGTAAATGAACCTGCTCTTACTCTTAAAGAGTTGTTAGAGGAGCTTTACTTCATTTATGGACTTCTGGGAATCGCCCGGGCCCTTGCAGTTGGTATAATTATTCAAATTTCTAACAACTCTTTTGAATAAATTGATGGTCGGAACCAATACACCGAATTAGGTTTTGTGTCATTTTTGTGAACTATATTAATGAATGTACTCTAGTTACTTGTGCTTGTGAGCTTCGTGGAAATGACATTTTCAACGACGATTTTAAGATTAGAGGGTGAATGTGATTCCATTGATCCACCCCTTCATGCTCAAAAGGTTGGGAAATAAAGGCTCCTCTTGAATGGGAGCTGAAGTTGGTTGGTTTGATTAAGGAGTAAATACTAGTGCAAAACTCGCGTCATGCGCAGATATTTATTACTGTATTTTATTTAATCTTCAAATTATTTCTATATTTCATTAACAAAAAAAACTTGATTAAAATTGTGATACATCATACATATATATTAGAACAATGATCAATTAATTTATATATGAAAACATTATTCTAGCTGTTTACAACAAATATTTTTAAGAGCTTATTTTGTTTATTATTCCTTTTTTAAATTGTAATATAAACATGTAGCTATTGAGATATTTCTAATTGATTTTGGCGGGAAAGTTGCATTTACTATGTGGCTCCCTGGTTTTGTTTAGTACTCGTATAGTCGTATATAGAAGATACCGATACTCAAATTTGTACCATGCACTTGACTGAGTGAAATGAGCAAATTGTGAAGTTTATGAAACAAGCTAAAAATGATGTATCTTCAGTAACTATGGCTTTTTAGTGTTACTTTTATCATACCCGTCTTAATCATTTTGCTATTGTGGTCTCAAATTTTTAAACTGAAGAAAGATAAGCTAGTAAAGGAAAGTTGGTGGTTACTTCATTAGAAAGATTTGAAAAATAAATGAGGACAGAAAAGGGAATTGGAGCTCTCCTGTTGGAAAAAACTTTAATGGGGGTAAGTGAAGTACGATACATAGTAAGGTACGATGTTTGGTGTTATGTGTTTCTAATTTAATGTTTGTTCAATTATCACGGAAGTGATTACCTGCAGGAGTTTCAATTTGTGTGGAGGCTAATTACCTTATTTAAGTTAATTTTGATATGTACTCTGGTTATCATATGCAGTGCTAGTGTGTTTGGCGTTTCGGCAGAATCAATGCATTGTTCTTATGATTCCAGAGGGAATAGCGTTCCCATCGTCCTCTTACTGCTCCAAGAGAGATTGTACTCCCAAAGTGGTCTTAAGGTAAAAAAACTACTGATTAATCCATAGAACCAGTAATAGGAAAAGAAAGTGAAAAAAAGAATCCGATGAACGAGTTATAGTTTGATTTCTTGTGCAGGCAGAAGGAATATTTCGTATAAACCCGGAAAATGACCAAGAAGAACGGATAAGGAGCCAACTTAATAAGGGTGTTGTGCCCAATGACATGGATGTCCATTGCTTAGCTGGGCTTATAAAGACATGGTTCCGCGAGCTTCCCTCTGGAGTACTTGATGGGCTTTCACCAGAACAAGTTCTTCAATGTAACAGTGAAGAAGACTATTATGTGCTTGTGAAGCAGCTCAAACCAACTGAAGCTGCGCTACTTAAATGGGCAATTGATCTTATGGCTGACGTGGTTGAGGAAGAGGATTTCAACAAGATGAATGCAAGAAACATCGCAATGGTGTTTGCTCCTAACATGACTCAGGTATAGAATCACTTAACCAGGTCAATAACAACAGTAACATTACCTTAATACCTCAAAGGCTCGCCCGATTGACAGTGTGATTGAGTTTCCCATCTATGCATGATTGCATAATTGGTCAGGTACTAGTCGGCTCATTTGGGTATGTTTGCATCCGATTCGACTTAGGTCGGGTCATGTAGGTTTAAGGTCTATTATGACTGTGTTATTATCTGGTCAGATTGGGTCAGTTTTGGTGTTGAATCATATTCAAGTTCGTCTGATTAGGTTTGGACCGGGTTTGTTTTGAAAGGTCTAGCCTTATTCACGTAAAAAAAAAAAACGAATAGGCTATCTTTGGATGACCAATGATAAAAAAAAATGGGTTGAGAGACTGCATCATAATGATTTATACGGAGTATTGTGTAGTTCCATTGTCACCTAGAATCATGTGGCAGTCACCAGGGCAAGATATTTAAGAAACAGTATTGCCTTTTACAGATGTCTGATCCGCTGACAGCTTTAATGCATGCTGTTCAAGTCATAAATTTGCTGAAAACCCTCATCTCAAAAACACTAAGAGAGCGTGAAGAAGCTCCCTCTAGTGACTCTTCTCCACTGTCATCGCATTCTTTGGGTGAAGAGAGTGATGAAGAATATGACAGCCAACAAGAAATGGAAACGAGTTGTGACTCGAGGGGGCCTGCTTCTGATTGTGATGAAGATGATGAAGATGAAAATGTTGAAGATGAAGATGATGATGAAAATGAAAATGAAGGCGGTTTTCTGAGCGTAATAGAGGAATGTTTCTTGAGGCAGTTAGATGACATGAATGTGGGTAGTGAAAACAATGATGATGCCAAAATTTCATATTCTGATAGCAAAACTTGGAGTTGCATATCAAGTGGGACTGGTAATAGCATGGAAAACAAGCAACATCGTGTTGATGAAGGTCCATTCTTTGACTCATTCAGCTTCTCAAAAAGACATGACAGCGAAAGAGACATGGCAACATCATCCTTGCCGTTGCTTATGTCGAACTGATATTAGGAGGTATTTTCGTTTCCCATGGTTGGATCGAATGATTCGTTTGATGCTGTTTCCTGTTGTATCGCGGCATGTGTGTTTGTATATTGATGATAGAAGTTAGAAAAACTTAGGATATCGTGAAGCAACGATGGAAGGTTAGAGATTGTTTGATCCTTGTGGATTATGTTAGTTAAAAGGTCAGTGGCACTGACCTTGCATCAACTAACTTCCTAGCTGTAGCCTGATTTGTTTACAGTTTCTGTGTGTGAAATTAAAAAACCCCTGCGACTTTTGTATCTTTATAAATTCGTAGTTTGTAATGGGTTGTGTATCCGTTACTACTCATGATCCGCTTCATAATGGTCATGCTTGCTTAGGAGTTAGGGTTGTGTCTTGTCTGCTGCTCACTTGGCATGCTGCCCAAGTTCGGCCCTTCGTACTGCATCATTCATTGTTTATACTCCGTATGAATACAACTTGTGTGGTTAGATTTATAGGTTTAAGGGAAGGGGGCAGCAGTGAGCACATAAAGAAACAAATAAATTGATGGAAGTTAAATGAAGGGAGCAGTAGTTGTCACAATCCTGGACCTGAAGCAAATAAATTCATTCATGTAGAGAGTATTAATGGGGGAGTAAGATTGTAGGTGAATTGAAGGGAGTAGTACTTGACTTGACTGACTACTTGTCCTAAACTCATGATTCATGGCCCTGAAGCCTGTTGAATCGGAACAGAAAATTAAGTGGCCATGAGTTAAACACTTAAACCCCTTATTTAAAATACTACTCGTAGTACGGAGTAGTAATTGTTTGTGAGAGTTACCGATCAAGTTTCATCAACCTTGATTGGTT
This sequence comes from Agrostemma githago, assembly GCA_958450325.1. Taxonomy (NCBI): domain Eukaryota; kingdom Viridiplantae; phylum Streptophyta; class Magnoliopsida; order Caryophyllales; family Caryophyllaceae; genus Agrostemma; species Agrostemma githago. The sequence goes on from OY288253.1 coordinate 67,178,705, forward strand.
TTTCTAGTTTCAAGACTCGAAATTTCAACTCATAATTTGCTTCATCCAAATTCAAAATGGTCGTTTGTTTAGGGTCAAAATCCGACCGACCCAACCCGACCCGACCCACCAGCTTGACTCCTTAGCTCAAAGTTGAGTCATTAGATGACCATCAATCACCGTATTTCAACCATCTGCTTGACCTTTGCACCACCTACTTTTTCTTAAATTTTTGTGATTTAATTGGTAGATCTACGAAAAGCTAACCACATAATGACCACATCGGAAGATTTTAATTCAATTTGAGTTTAATATGGACTAGAAGTAGTGTGAAGGTGTAAGGCATACTATGTTGATGTTGGGACTCCAACAATGGTTCATCGGAGGTGGTCGGAGTTTTCTTCCGACGTTGTGTGGTAAAGTTCGATGGATTTGTGATTCCTGAATCCAATGGTGTATGTGCAGCATGTGAGGAGTGTGATGAACAAAGATTTGTTTCATGTTTAATCTAAGCCCTTCATTTAACTTAACCCTACAAAATCAAAGTGTCATTAAGTGTAGAGTCTAGTGGTTAAAATGTGTGACCTTATCCAAAGGGTCTGAGGTTCAAATCCCTTACTTGGTACTCTTGACAGAGTTTTACCTACGTCCAATGTTTACCCGTGGAGCCAAACCCTTAAACCCTTGAGTCCTTGACTCTTGTGTCTTCTCCCAAACAGCCTAACCACCATTGTCATCATCATCAACAACAAAAATCACCATTACCACAACTTACAACTTACAACCCCCCTTCAAATGAGAAGCCAATGCCGCCATATCCTCCGCCCTCTTAAACATCACCTTACCTCCTCTAACATCTCATCTTTTCACCCTTCCTCCTCTTCCCCACCCACTCACTCTTCACACCATCCGCTTCCATCTCCGCAATCCATGAATTTTCTAGTTTCCCTCTTCGCTCAACCTCATTCTCAAGCTTTCAAGGATGCCAGAGATGAGCTTTCCCACCAACTTTCCACCTTGAAACACCAGTTACTCAAACACCCTCACCCTCACCCTCACCCTCACCATCCTCAAACTCTTCATAAACTTCTCCGTGATCTGGGTTTTCCTTTGTTTTCTTCTTACCCTGATGGCTCTGCTTTTATTCACCTCCTAAACCAGATTCGCGACGTCCCTCTCTTGGCCCTCGAGGTCCGCTTTCATCCTAATTACTTCTCTCGCCTCTTTTTATTTGGTTTAATCCAATTGAGTTCATGTTGATTTGATTGATTCAGGTATTGAATTGGAGGAGAAAGAATGGGGATTTAGGGTTTCCCATGACACCTGAAGAGTATGCCAAGGGTATTACGGTCGCAGGTAAAGCCAAGAACATCGATTTGGCAATTGAGTTGTTCGATGAAGCCGTGAACAACCGGTGTAAGACCGCTGTCACATACAACGCCTTGATGTCGGTTTTCATGGTGAATGGTTTCACAGATAAATGTCAACTTCTTTTTCAGGAATTCAGCAAGGATCCATCCTGTCGTCCCAATGTCGTAACATACAACATACTCATTTCGCTCTTTGGTCGATTGATGTTGATAGACCACATGGAAGCCACTCTCCAGGATATCTATTCGTCTCGTCTCATTCCCACTCTCTATACTTTCAACAACTTGATCTTCGGATATGTGATCGCTTGGATGTGGGATCGTATGGAAAACACGTTTTCACTGATGAAACAAAATGGGATTGAGCCTACTGTTGCCACTTACAGGCTGATGGTTAGAGGGTATGCGCACGCCGGGAATGTAGATCAGATGGAGGCGATGTACGAGCTGTTAAAACAGCATTCTTGTGAAGATGACATTTCGTTAGTCAAAACCATGATTTCTGCGTATTGTAAGAGCTCGTATGGGGCGAAGATTGAGAAGGCGGAGTCATTGTTGAAGTTGGTTCCCGAATGGAAGTCTAGATCATGGTTGGTGATGTTGTTGATTCAGGTTTATGCGCGAGAAAAACGGTTTGACAGAATGGAAGAGACTATCGATGTTGCTTTTAAAAACAATGTCGTGGTTACGTCAGTTCATCTGATGCGTGAAATCATCTCAGCTTATTATGAACAGAAGGCCGTCGACAAGCTCAGTCGCTTTGTGAAGCGTGCTGAGTTAGCAGAGTGGAGAATCTGTAGGTCGGTTTATCATTGTCAGATGGTTATGTATTCATCAGAGAAGCGTTTGGAGGAGATGGAGGATGTATTCCAGGGAATGGGGAGATTCGGCATAGACAATCGGACCAAAAAGTGTTTGATTATATTGGGCACAGCCTACTCAGACTGGGGTCCGAAATGCAAACTTGAACAAGTCGTTGCACTGATGTTGAAATTAGGGTACGATGTTTGTCTCAAGAAATTCCGCCTCTAACAGATAGTATGTGATTGTGCTAATGTGGCATACATAGAGAATCGGCATTTGGAGCATCATTTTTACGCGTCTGCAGGAGCTCACCAACAGAATTTGTAACCTCTGTGAAGGCCAACATTGATTGACTTTCTAGTCTGTTGCGTTGGTGGATCGTGCCATCATGTCAAAAAAACAAAAGCGGTCCTCTGTGTCTGACCTTGAAGCTAGGTTAGGATGAGCCGCATTTTCTGAGTATTCCGCTAATGATTCGTATAGCAACCAGGGGCAGGGCTCAGGCAGGGGAAGCGGGATCCCCGGAGTTGGTGTCAACTGTCAAGGCATGTTGGATATCTCCATATCTCTGGTGAATAGGCAATGCCTATGCTGGAATTTTCCATGTCTCAAACTTTCTTGACTGCAAATCCTCATATTTTGGTTTCATTTTGTTGGTTCACCCACCTCTAAACTCTGTTGCATACTGTATAAAACTACATAAACTAGCATGTGAGTCTAGAATTTTGTTCTATTTTCCCATTGTTAAAAAATATTATAAGTAAACAAATATAACAAGGGTTTGTAGTTTTTTTTTGGATAAAGAGAGCCACAAGGGGCGATTGTCATGATGTTTTAGGCATTCGTACTTCAGATCATGAGTACCACCGCTAATGACTTCACAAAAAAAACTAGTTGACATGTACAAAATGTCTCACAGGGTAATAAGATACTGTAAAATGTATGTATACCAAAATCAATTTTCATACATAAAACTTGTGATAATGTACAATGTAGTTCTTTATCGTCAAAAACAAATACAGGATACATAAAACGAAAACATTAGTATATGCATTACACTTTGCTTATTCATTCCTATATTCAAATCTATGTATCATGTATTGTAATGGAGTTGGCAATCGCGCAAACTGAAACATTTTGTTGTATTTACATAGCTTTAGCATGGTAGGATACAAGAGATTATTACATTTGCAGTTTTTTGTATAAATGACAGGAAGGGACCCTTCAATCCCAATATCTTATCTGAATACTTCTGTCTCTTGAAAGCGCCAGAGTTTCTTCATTTCCAGGGAATTCCCATTTTACGAGATCTCCATCCCAAGATGAACTAACAAGCATCGGATAGACAGGATGCCAACTACAATCTCTCACTGTAGACATATGGTAATCAAGCTTTGCAACTGTCGTGCCATTTACCTGTAAAATGCCACCAAATTGAGTTCTTAACTACAGAAAATTGTGCACTAAAACAAACCCCCATTTTCTATATTTTACACAGGTCACTCATATCTCTCTTGAAAGACATACCAAGATAGGTGATCAATGAAATGGGAAAACAAAAACAGATGTCCCAAAATGGAGAATAAGAGGAACAAGAAAAAATAGAGGCAAAAAAAAGATATGTTCTTGCATCTGCTTTGAAGGCAGAAAAAAATAAAATTCACGAGACAAACAACAAACTAAATCTTCAGTACACAAAGCCACTTCTTACCCGTCAAGGATAATGTAAAACAAAACTATAACCACCTACAACAACCTAGAAGGAAAAAAAAAACAGAAAATAATCACCTAGCTTAGATTTAAAAAAATTAGTTTAGGGCCTCAACTTAATATTTGAAGAGTCTTCCAAATTTATTGGCAGACCCTTCAAAAGCCTAAATACTCATATCTAGGATAAATACTACGGAGTTTTCTTATCCAATCCAATGGTAACATGGACCCACTTTTCTCGAGAAAAGTGGGTCCATGTTACCATTGGATTGGATCCGATTTCTACATTAACATGGCAGTCTAGACATGGGCCACATGGCACATCATAAAAAAAAAAAAAAACTACCTTCATATCACACCAATATGCTCCACTGTTTAAAATTCTTCTCAGTAGAAATGATAAACGTGCTTATTTGAATGGAGGGATAACTCGAGTATCCTGGACTGGACGGAAGGAGATATTCCTTTACAGCTAAATTTAAGGAGAATAGGTGAAACCTTTATGCCAAAGTGGACATATTAACAACCAATTTAAACGGATTTTCATCCCACCTTAATTCTCGCAATGCCAGAAAAACATGAGTGGCGCTATATAAGGCTTTCGCAGCCTAACCTAGACTAAAATGCAACAGTTCTTAAGAAAAATGTGTTGATGAATCGGAAGAATATATAGGATGAGGATAACCCATCCTTGTAAGAGTGGCTATGGTATTTCGACATGATACTTCAGGCCGCATCTGTGTCACGTATCCGATATGCATTGTGTCCAATACAATATGGCACACCTTGACACGTCATGTTAGACCAACCAAATTTGGCATGTTCAACACCATGTTATGTTCCATACTTGTCGATGGGCCAGAGTAACATAGAAAAGTGGTAATAAAAATGTATCCATTAGCTTAACACATGAGTTAGTTAACAATTACGGCTACTTACCAGGTCATATATATACACACTGCCTTCATTTGAACCAGTGTAGATGTACTTCTGTCCAGAACTGGAAAACACAATCCCGGGTAAACACAAGTTAACACTATGACTTGACTAATATAATATTTACAACTCACATTATTAATATGGAAAATGTAGGTCACCTAAGCCTGCTATTAAGTGTACTTGTTCATCAGCCTTTGGTTGACGTAAAACAATAAAAAAACTAATCCATAAAAATTGATATTTGGCGACACAGAAATTGCTAGAAAAGTCAATTCACAAGATAACAGTACGAAGAAGATCATGGATCTTGTGCAAAGGTTCCATGTTTATATTTACAAAGAAGAAGAGATTAACACGGGGAAAATTAAATGCCAGTTGCAATGTGAATTAGTGGAGAACCAACTAATAAAAAAATAATGTCAACACCACATAAAAACCATTCACCAATGCCAGGGGACCCTAACCTACTTTTCGACACGGGATACAAACTTCTGCAACTACCCTACACGTACATCTTAATGAGTCCTTATTTCCAGCAATGATAATTTAGAAGTTTCAAGTCAAATATCCATCAGAAATTGGGTTTCGCGAAATAGAATACGCTAAAATCATGGCATCGCAATTTTGAATGTATTTCCAGACAAAACTCAAGAGAAAGTATCGATTCTTCATGAAGTGACATATATTTTTGGTCCTTCCCAAAAACTGTTGACTAAACAAAATATTTTGACGATGTTTGAGGAAAATGTGCTTTCAGACATATGGAGAAAAGGGACAACTGGGTTTTAACTTTTAAGCATCATAAGAAGAAGTCAAATGTTCAAGCTGTATAACAACTGCACTCAAACAGTTCACATATTTGACATGCCTGTAAGCCTCTAACCAGGGAAGGAAAAGTTTCATGATAAAATTGAGAAACTTACCTATATTCCGGAGAAAAATAACAACGGATGAGCGTACGCAAGACTGAATGTCCTTTGTAAGTGGCAACAGACTGATCACATGGATGCTTCAAATTTCTTGCTTGAGTTGGATATTCCATCCACCTGTAGTCCCAATCGTATGTCCTAAAACCAAGATCACTGAAATATGGAAGTGTGTCACTGATCCATCCGAAGTTAAGAACAATGAGCGCTGCTAACAAAACTCAACTGTAATATATGACACCGTGAAAGTGTGAATTGATTTTCGTAAAGATAAACAGCATGATATAAACCAGTATAAGGGAAAAAAACCTTCGTGTGTCAGCGCATACATGCCACACCGGTCATTATATTAATTGTCATGTTACTGTGCATAATAACAGATGTTCAAACTAAATAAACCTGTGTGTTTGCGGTACAACATCATACAATTGAATTCTTTGGCACAGCCTTCATTTAAACAACATTCAGTCCTCCCGTAGCTGATAAAGGTTGAGAAATTCTTCAGCAAGACAAAGTAGGAGTGTTGCCTGATGTCTTTACTCTATAGACATGACTGCTCCAAGAATACTTAATCTAAATATACTTTCACAGAGGCATGGTGTAACATGGGACTTGAGAGATGAATTTCCGATTCGCTATGTTTGTCGCACTTAAGGTTACTGAATTCAATCAACCTGATGTTTAGTAAACTGATTTGTGTCTGTCACATATCCATATTAGGTATTCATATTAATGTGCTTAATTAGACTCTTGTGCCTAGGACACAAATTAAGTGACAATTCTGCATCCATATAGCATTCGTATCACAGCGTGCTATGAATTAGGCAACCCTAATTGCACCAACTCCCAGATTCACATACTACAGTAACCTGAGAATTTGGAGTTGACTGTCATTTTAGAGTTTCATTGCCTAATATTATGTTCCTGATTCTTACGTATAATTCAACTCATTATACCAAACTATTAGTGAATTAGTTTATACTGTTCAACATATCTTCCAGGATATTTATCGTAAATGGAATAGAGGTCCTCTAAGCAAAAAAAATTAATGTTCAAATCATTCAAATTAACATGGTCCTTATGTCCGGGCTACAAAAAATGTGATTAACTATGTTCTGATGCAGCTAAATCCTCTCTAGAGTCTAGCCTGGATCGGCAAAGATTACATTGCACTACTATACACATGAACTATGTAGGATGACCTGTAGGTAAAATACTCAATTAATGAGGTTATACAACTTCTTGATTTTGAAGAGTTTACGGATACATGACATGTATAATTTCATGAATATCAAAACTTGTAAAAAGAACAAGAAAGCCAAGATGACCTACCAAGTTGCATTAGAAGACATTTTTCTTACGTCCCAGAGCTTTATGCACTGGTCTTTACCATTTGAAATAAAATATCGACCATCCCCTCTGCTATCAATGAATGTTATCCCTTCCAAGTGGCCCATCATGATGCCAGCTGGCTTCCCTCTCGCTATGAAACACCGTCTATCCCACACCTATACACAGCCACATTTCATATTTAGTTACGCAATTGAATTTCTTTGGAAAATAAATCTTTTGTTGGGATACCTTATTAACTAACTTCATCCCTCCCATAACTCCTATCTCTCACCCACCATCTAAAAAACCCTACTCTCTTCTTCGTCATATAGAGACATACTCACACTACCTGTATTACCTGGGCGCAGACTTAAAAGTTTGACAACCATGGCATCCCACATTCACTCTTCTGATATAAAGAGGACATATATTGGGAATATCTGGCCTCGGCATGTCAGATTAAACGAATTGTCAGAGTGATGACATACAAACATATCAAGTACTCCCTCCGATTTTTATCTATCTTCCCTATTTCCTTATTTAGCTGAAACACTCTTTCTTCCCTATTTCTATTTTGGGCCATCAACATGTGGTCTAGAATCACCCTTACATTTCTCTCTCTTCCTTCTTTTATTTTGAACCACACATTCCTACACTCTTATTTTCTTCCCCAAAACCAAAAGGGAAGATAATAAAAAATCGGAGGGAGTATTTACTTTTGGTAAAGCATATGCTCAAACAAACAAAACAAGTTTATTAGGGGAATCAAGGATCAACATAAATAATTAAAAGGATTCATTGAAAGCTGCTGAACTACTATAGCTTGATCAAGCAATGCATGATGCTTTAGTGTTCTTTTAATCCTGGCCTACAGGATTTGACACTGATACATGAACTGAGACCCTCCAAAGATGAATCAACTTATGGTTGAGTAGTTACATTCTTCAATTTTAATACATGCAAAGTCACAAGCATGTAATTTAATATAGTCCGCATGAGTTACTTCATCCCATTCTCCAATAAAAATTAATGGGCCAGGAGGAAGTGGACTTCTCAGACTGTGTTGACCCACATAATATGGTTCATTAAACACAAAAATAAGGGGTAGGTACCCGAGTAACTAAAGATTTGCAACCATGACAATAAAACTCACGCCCATGGTAATGAAAGAATCCAGAAATATAGTACTTGATAAACAATGTTACTTCAGAAAAATTTCATATACCTTGCACAGATTGTCGTCACTCCCTGAAAATATAAGATGTCCACTTTCATCGGCAAAACAGACAGTGTTAACATCAGACTGCATTCAATCCACAGATACAGTGAGAACCATGAATCCATGAATATCCTAGTCAGAAGCACCCACCATAAAGCTGCACAACTATCTTTCAAAAAATACCAGCCAGAATATAAAGTTGTTTTATCATTAGGAGAGGTCCTTAAATGGAAAATACAATTCAGATTCTGTTAAAACAAAATGGAAGCAAGAAAAGACATATTTTGCTGCAAGTCAAAAGCGTCATGCCAAAACGTAATACTCCGATAATGCAAAAAGAACTGCTGGTTCAGAAGTTAAAAAAATAAGAGGTCTACAATGTTGCTGAAAAACAGTGTTTGTGCTCGAGCACTAAAGTATGTAGCCGTAGTTATGTTCTAAAGACCACAACTGTCTGAAAGTCAATTTGAAACCCTACAAAATTGCAGCACAATGTATGCATATGTTCTCTACAAAACAAAGAATAGAGATAGCAGACATTTCCAAATAAAAGAAAATAAGATATTGATGTACAGCAAGGTAAGAGGGGGGGAGGATGCTCACTGTGTGGGCTAATATACGGAGAGAGAGTTTATTAGCTTCAAGATCATAGACATATATTGCATCATCAGAACTTCCAGCTACAAGTTCTTTACCATCTGTTGAAAATTTTACAGAGAAAATCCCAAACGAGTAACCGCCATCGCCATAAGCTGAGAAATCCAAGCCTTCATGAATGTCCTGCCAAAAGAAAGGTCGGAGTATAAGCTCACAAGCAAGTTATTCCTCACTAAAATTGGTAAATCTTAAATTAAATAGATAAAAAAATGATTCATTATGATACCTAAAATCACTAATTCGTGTGATATATAGACAACATGGACGATTAATCACAAATGTATAGGCTAAGCAGTGTTTGTGTTTCTCAACTGTACAGCCACAGGAGGACAAATATCATCTAAGAATTGCAACAAAACAAATGCTTCAACAAATAAGGTCTGTAACTTCACGGAGAAGGGTTTTTATTTCAAATATCCGTGTATGTAGAATATGATAGGCCCCAAAAGATTACGCGTTTGAAGTTGAGAAAACATACTGTGACATTAGCGAGAGACTCTTTAGCAGCAGACCCAACATCAACAATGTGGACAAGAGGTGACATGCTAGAATATACCTGCAAAATACACGACAACCTCTTCTTAGAGTTCATACACTATGAACGACCCCATCAATCTTAATCTTAATATTCAGAAAAGAAGACATATATAGGCAATTAATTACTGACAAGATGACGCTGATCAGGCGAAAGAGAAGTGTCGGTGATTGTCCAACGCAGACTTCTAGCAATTATATTCTTCTGAATTTTCCATCCACTATCAACATCATATATCCTTATGTGACTTCCCTGCATTATATGATTATAGCAATGAGAACTCAGTCCTAAACCAAATGCAATAACCGGAATGCTGCAATGCATAGGGTGATTGATTATGATTATTATACCTGAAATCCAGAAATGAAAAGAGAGCCATCTTCGGAAAACTGAGAGACATAGGTTCGGCTGTTCATTTGGTCGATGTGCCAGGGTCCATTAACAGGCAAAAAGCGGCTAGCGACATGGGTGCGGTCAGCAGAAGTGAAGCGGCCTCTGCCAGAAGAATTAGCCTCTCGACCCGCCAACATCTTCGCCATCGACACATAACTCTCACTAGTACCAGTACTGCTCTTAAGAATGCCCGCTTTGGGCAGTGATCTAAGCCTAGTCAAGTGAGCAATCTCATTGTCCAAAAACTTGGAACCCCCCTCACCACCACCACCCCCAGAGTTGTTGTTAACGGAATTATAGGGTTGTTGAGAATCATCATCATCAGAATCGATGTTTAATCGACTTACGTACTGACCCATTTCCCTCAAAATACCCTCACTCAATCTAAAGTACATTTCAACCCAACAGATTAATCGCCACTGCCACTGCCACTGCCACTGCCACTGTGCATGAAACCCTCATTACTTTCTAACTCGTAAGTTCCGACATCACATCACATCACATGGCTCATATCATATCATATCTTATCTTATCATATCATGTCCAATCATCAAACTTAGCAATTTTCACAATCTTCAGAGGAAAAAAACGATGATTGAACACACAGAGACACAAGTAATTGAGGAGAAAGAGTGGGTTACTGATGGAAGTCGTAGAAGAAGAAGAAGAAGATAAAAGGGAAGGGGAAGAAGACAAGAAGCTAAGCTACGAGTATTAATTACTGGTAGTAGAGAGAAGTAATAAGATTCATCAACCTACCTACCTACCTACCTATCCCTGCTGGTCCAGGTCCAGAAGACTATTTGATTGATTCGTTCATTTCAAAGGTAAGGTGTGTATGTGTTGTGTTTTACCCAAATTGGTGAGTTTTTCCTCCACACCACCGTCTTCCTACCCTACCTCTCAAAACTCATTTTTGCGTCTCTTCATTCGTCACTCGGATCCACACTTGCTAAACTGGTTAATCAGGTCGGATTTGGTTGGGTCATGTTACTCTTGGGTTATTAGAATTTGGTTGACTTCGGGGCAGGGCTGATCATTTCAGATTCGGAACATTTTTGGGTTTATTACTTTCAACTTTGTTAGGATTATCGACTCGTTTTCTATAATAACGTCCGGGTCAATTTCAGGTCAAGAATTCAGATCGGGTGTCTATTCGGGTTCAGATCGAGTCATTCAGGGGAGGACAATTTTTCCAGGTCTATGCGGATCGGATCGTGACATCCAATGGCGGACCTAAAATTTTTGACATAGGGGCCGCATTTTTTTTCAATGTGCTTGAATTGTTATACGAGTACGTAATTGCAAAGTCATACACGGACTTTACTACTTTGTACACATTTTGTCATTAATTTTTCAGATTTGCATTTGTATCTTTCTCTTTACACCTAAACAATAGTGTTAGGGTTACCGATAGTGTGGTTGAGGAGGGGCAGTGGTGCCCGACGCCAAGATAAGCGGATAGGATCTTTTAGTCATTGACCGAGCAAACACGTGAAATTCACCTAGAAAAAACCGAGCAACTATCATCGAATCCTTACACAATAAAGCACGAGAATACCCTTTGACAACTCGAAAATAAGTTTGACGTTCATACAAAAGATTAGACTTTAGCGCATCAATTTTGCTTCATTGTTCGTTCGTGTGTTCTTATGCTTTGGACAACCCATGTTCATGCTCGTTTATCCTTGATTTTAACTCGTTTCTGCTTCTGTTTTATGCTATAAATCTCTCGCATGAGAATATGATATGGAGATATTTCATTTGAAATTTACAAATTCACTACCAACATGGGATGAACTTTAACCAAAGAATTGAAGTTGGAAGTTGGAACCCTATTACTTGTACGCTAAAGCCCAAGGATGTCTTTGGAATTTGGATAGAAGGAAAGAGAGGGGAGGGACAGAAAGGGAACCAAATTTCTTTATTTGGTTACCAAAATGGGAAACTGGATCCCTCCGCTCCATTTTCCTCAAATCATATCCACATTTTTATCTAAACACATCCTAAACGTGTTGGTAACAAATTAAACCCCTCCGAAACTCTAATATTGGGCAGAGGTATTAGAAGTTTAGAACGACCCATTTGACCAAAACAGGTCGGCCAAGACAAAAAACAGTGTGACTTAACTAGAGGTGATCATTTGCGGGTTCGGACCGGACACGGGCCGGGCTAAGGGTAAAATTTTGGCCCACGGACTAGCGGGTTAGCGGGTTTGGGACGAGTTCGCGGGCCGGCCCTTTGTATATTTTTGAAAATATTGTGTCCAAGCCCGCTAAAAATTCGGGCCGGACGGGACGGGCCAATCGGGCGGTACGTCCCATGAACAGCTCTAGACTTAACCTAACCTTTATCTTCATGTTTTTGACAAAATCTTATCCACAAACTAGCTGCCTTGGTCAAAAGCCAAAACTAGATGTCCAAATGGACAGAAATGGAAGCACAATGGAATCCTCAAAGTTAATGCAAATAAACACAGTACCTCCAAAAGTCATATAGTACCTCATGAAAGAGCTCTTCGACTATGAATCAGTATGCATAAAGAAGGGAAAAAAACACCTATTGAAAAAGAGTAATATAACTAACACAAACTAATCATACTCCAGTTCATCTGGCGTCACCGGCCGTTTCAGAGGTATTACGGATTTCTTTTCGACATCCCTGGATAACGCTCTTCTCATATCTGAATTCAGATTCACGTTAGAACACTCAGAAGTATGAGGAATGTTTTCAACTGTACGTAAAAAAAGATTTTCTGAAAGGTGTCTAAATACTGGTAAACAATGAAATAGTCAAATTACCTAATCCATCTTCTTCTCCGGAATAGTAGCGCAGTACTCGCCGGTAAACCACATAGCCAAGCTGAGAAAGCATGTGTCAAAAATAACATGAAATGGCACATACTTGCAACTTTATGCTAAAGGGCAATAACGATTCTAACATGGTTTAAACCCGGGTAATGAGTATTAAACTATTAACACACAGCATAACAGCAGCTAATATTGCATCAAAGTAGCAATATAGAGAGGTCTTCTTCTTGTACTTCATCCAAATAATCGTAGATGATTGGGGAACTAAGCAGGAAACATATTCTTTCAAAGATAATCTCAATAAGGAGATACCACATATGCATCGATACTCCATCCAAATTTAATTGGCTCTGAAAATGAGTCGTTACTTCTCTAAACTGCACTCCCAACTAAACCAAGCACACTTCTGCTACATAAAATAGAGAACCAAGTGGACACCCTCACTACAATACAGCAGTTGACACGTTTTGTCTTACGTGGATCAAAATATCAAACTATTCATATCCCTAACAGATTAATACCTGACTCGCTCCCCTAACACTTAGATTCGGCAAACCTTATTCTAATCAAGGCTTTTCATAGTAAATCAAGGTCAAACATAACTAAGGCGGGATCCCGGAATTAGTCAATCAAAGCTACTTCAACTCCAGAAATATGTTAGAACAAACGAGACAATACATCTTTGTCATCGTTGAGTTAGAAAGGAGACATAAAAATTTATCATATCCAATACAATGAGCAAATGGTACTCAACAAGACAATAAGGGGGCATTTGGTTGAGGGGTTATAGGAAAGGAAAAGGGAATCAAAATCCTCCATTCCATTCCCTTTGTGGTTGTTTGTTTTGATTTTTTTGCATTCCTTTTCCCCCTTTACATTCCCTCCCAATCCCCTATACTCCTCTAATTTCATTCCCCCACCCCCAAGGGTTTGGATTTTGATTCCCTCACCCACCGCCCCAACTCATCATCCACCACCCTAAAACCACCATCACTCCGGTACCACCACCACCACCAATCTCGTCACTACTGCCACCCCGAGACCGTTACCACCTCGTCATTTCTATTCCCTATAATTTTTAAACAAACAACAAGGAAAATCTAAGGTAATCTCTTTGATTTCCTTTCCTTTACCCTTGTTTCCCATGTTTATTCCATTTCCCTTTCCCGTGTTTTAACCAAACGCCCCCTAACATGGATAACAGAGATTAGACCTGCTTAGCATAAGAAACTAAAAACAAGCTCGTATGCAAAAGAGTTTTTGTAAAGTAAAAGGTGTCATGATTGATTTTTTCAAAATGTGGTTACAATTCAAGTAAAAGAATAGTTAATGTGGACAATGATGCCTCCATTGAGCATTGTGTAAAGGTAAAACACTCCATATAATGCAAAATCTACATAGAAACCATGAAGATGAAAATAAATTAAGATATAATACGAGTAACTAAGTTGAAGAACCTGTACCTTCTCATACATTCTTATTGCAGGTATATTGGATGCCCGAACAAAAAGGTCAACAAAGTACGCTTTATCACTGCACAGTAAAGTTTATTGCATCAAAATAGATAAAATGAATTGAATAACACGTCATATCATATGTTCATTGACTTTAACAAAGCCAATTACACTGGCATCTGGATAACTATGAATGAAAGTGCAATTTAGACCTAGACACTAGCAACTCAGGCAATGAGCTCGCCATTCATACTAGAACTTCCTGCAGTTGAATCAAGACCACTTGCTATCTTGCATGATCACCCATTACAGGAAGTGTGACTGACGTTATTCAGACACAGACATGTTTTAATGCATGTACGATTTGCACCTTCTGTATGGCTAAAATTTATTCATGCTACCATTTCTAATGTCTAATTTCAAGTGTGCACATCCACGCAATACGTCACTATATAAATGCAAACCTTTTCAATTTTTCGATAAGACAATTTCATTGATAGACTTGTAGTTCAATGTCATAAAACCTTATCGTCAAAGGAAAAGGACTGCAAAACACGTTTTACATCTAGTGTGTGTGTGGCGGGGATAGCCTAATGAGAGCCAGAGGGAAAATACATTAGATACTACGTAAGTACGTAGTATATGCAACATAAATAGAGAATAGATACTGCTGAATCCTATTTAAGAACTTTACAAAGGCTTTGTACTGGGTTACTGATTACGTAAAGATTATCATATTTTAGTTTATGTAAAGAATGCAATCGTGGCTCCAAAAAAAATAACGCAACTGCATAACAAACACTGCTTGATAGGCAACAGTGGAATCTACAACTGGTGTAATTGCTAAATAGTGTTGTGGCTTCTCGAACACTTTGCAGCCAATGACTTCACAATTGCATCAAGTTGTTCAAAATCCCCCTTGCATATTTTGAAAATGTACAGAAGACATTGGCTAATGCTTTCAAGACTTCATTAAGCTTTTTGGACTTCTCTCTCTCAAGTATTTCATAAAATGCTTTTTACCGGGCTTTCACAAAACTTTATGAACTTCACGGAAAACAAAAACAGAGATAAAGAGAAAGCTTCGACACTAATGCTTTCTTGCAACTGCTTTGTTCTACAAACTGAACTGAGGCTTAAATATTGTTCACCGCAAATTTTTCACTTACAAATGCATAGGCTAAATTAATCATCCAAGATATTAATATCAGAATGTCGTCAAAAAGAAGACTAAAAAAAGTTTCTATCTCACCTAGTCAAAAAAGACTTACATCTTATCACTGATTTCTTCCAGTATATTCATCAGCTTTTTTGCTAACTTCTGACGTCGGTACTCTGGTGCAACCGTCACTGCTGTGACATGACCATGCCAAGACTCACCCTGACCTTCCACTTTTCCCATGACTATAACAGAAAAGTAAGGAATTACATACTGTTCTTTTCAAGATATCAATGAACAATACAAATAAAGATGAAAGAACTACGACCCCCATACATGAATAGACTATTTAAGGCTCTGTTCTTTTCAACTTATTTTAAGCTTATTTTAAGATATCAATGAACAATACAAATAAAGATGAAAGAACTACGACCCCCATAAAGGAATAGGCTATTTAAGGCTCGGTTCTTTTCAAACTTATTTTAAGCTCATTTCAGTTCAGTTCAGCCCACTTTAGTTTAGTTTAGTTCAGTTCAGTTCAACCCCAGGAGGCTTATTTTGTCTCAGTACTTCAGCCCACTTCGATTTAGTTCAGCCTACTTCAGTCCAAAAGAACAGGGCCTAAATGTAGGGAAGTTTAAAGTACCTTCTGGCCAACTGGCATGTTTATTTTGTCATAAATCACTTTCACAAATACTTAAGCAAAAGAATATATTCAATGCTGATGCTTAAACATGTTTTCACAGGATGTCCGTACTCTTGTGAAGAGTAACTATTTTAGATGGTATCTTTTAAAGAGCATAGATTACACAATTTTTCAACATTATTCTGATAGAGCATGCTGCAAGATTACAATATGGAGTACGTAAAATAACTGCTTCTGAACTCTATCACAACTTCGAAATATTTTCATATAAAAATACACATCCAATCACTGCAGAAAAGTTGCAAATGGACTAGAAAAAATATATAAATAAATAAATAAATCAAAGACTGAACAATTATAGTGACATCACCTCCTTTTTTGTGTGAAAGGGGAGGTTTCTATGGTTAATAAGTGGGTCTGGGGGATGATTTGGATGATGGGGTCATTCCTTATGTGAAGGTTTTCTTTTGGCAACTGCGCAATGGTCCTCTTCTTGTGAGTCTTGTATTTTTTTTTGAGGCCTTGCATTGGTGATCCTTGGTGTCCTTTATGCCCTGGTGTATAGGGGATAGAGCTTCACCTGTTTTGGGATTGTGGGAGGGTGGGTGACATATAGGATGGCGTAGGGGAGGTTAATTGGAGGGGTGAGGGATGTCGGGATGTGAGAGAATGGGTGGATGAAAGGTGGGATAATTGGAATGAAGGGGAAAATAACTTTTATGACAGGTTGTTGAGCGATATGGAGGGAAAGGAATGAGTGGTTGCTTGAGGGTAAAGAGTTTATAGTATCTATTATCTAAGGTGATTGGGTGGGCGGAAAATATTATGGGTGAGATGGAGGGGGCTAAAGTCGGGGAGAGGGGATGGGTGCAGGGAGCTGGAGCGGGAGGTAGAAGAATGGATGTTTGGGGAAGTCAGTGGATGGGGCATTCAAAATCAATGTGGATGGGGCATTCAAAATCAATGTGGATGCGGAAGGGAAGGTAGTGAGTTATGGGATGGTGGCTAGGAAAAGTGGAGTGGAGAATATTTGGGGAGTGGTGATCCAAGAAGGGCGGAAGATGGAAACTCGGTTGGCGGAGGCACAAACAATCTACTTAAGAATGAAGGAAGCAATCCAAGTTGGATAAAGGAATGTGATTACGGAAAGCGATAGTCAATTGGTTATTTCAGCTCTTATTAAGAGCAAACTTGGCCAGGGCGGTTATTTTTACTTCTACAAGATATTATACATCTTAGCCTTACTTTTGATATTATTTACTTTGTTTTGTGTTAGTTGTCTATGTAATAGAGTAGCACATGAACTCGCTCATATGAAACTGTGAGTAGTAGGTAGGCGTTGTTGCCTAGGTAGTGGAACAGGCTTCTACAGGCCTACGATTTATGCTCAGTTGATGAATTTATGATGTCCTCTTAGGACTATTTCAATAAAAAAAATGTGATTATAAGGGGATACATGTCAATATGTCATTTAGCATAAGCAATGCAAAATAACTTGTTAAGTATCATTGCGATTTTATTATGGTCATTTCTCTGACATTATCAAAATTTTAGGTCACGGATTACCGGAATGTAATAATCCCTAACTTAACCAGATAGGCATTAATATCCTACACTAAAATCTAAAATGCATGCCTATATATGGTCCAGCAGATCCCGCTTTAGTTTATTTTATTAAGATACATCGTTTGGTTAGTACAACAAGGTGCATAGAAGAAATTACATTTTACTTCCCACTAAATACAAAATAGAAATGATTCACTTAAATAAGTGTCACGAAGGTAATGAAGACAAAAGAGAAACTGGGGAAAATGATGAAGCCTGAGGACGATAATTAGTCAGAAAGGAGGTTGAAAGGTGGTGGAGGAATCATTACTCCCATAAGAAGGTAATGCACTTTGCAGAGGATGTGCGTAACTATGACCCTCTTTATTGGGCAGTTATTAGCCTATCCTCATTATTTACCCCATTTCTCGATCCACTGCCAATACTACCTCGTATTTTCCCCCATATATTTCCTTCATTAACCACTTAATAAGCAAGCTCTAAGACGTGTTGGAAACAAGTATTAGGGATCATGAAACACTGCTTTGTGACTTAATTGACTATATTGTTGTTGCTTCTACTTGCAAAATTCCAGTAGACTGATTTGGTAATGTTACTAAATTTGTCTATAGCAATTTAATTAATCTATTTCGCTCAAAAACTCATAAAATGACTGAGACAAAGCATTTTGCTGAAAGAGCAAACAAGTTTATGAACCAAATTATTTAAAGTAGATACAAAGCACAAACAAAAAAGAAAGAGACGATGAAAAGAAAAAAAGTAACATACTATAGCCCATAACTTGATTGCCAGGACCCTCAGCAACATGGAAATAATCTGGCCAACGAGCCAAATACGTCATGTAGAAGGACATGTTGAACTGCTCTAGTTGAGTTCATCAGAAAAAGAAAGAGGACAAGGACAAACAAACACACACACGAAAGGCACAGTGGTTAAACTATGTCAAAACTTAAGCAGCGTATAGAAAGAGACATGCAGTGAACATCGCTTACAGTTTCAGTGAGATGATCCAGGTTAACATTAGCAAAGCGGAGAAGATCATTGCAACAAAATTTACGAATGGTTGTCATAATTCTTCACGCAAAACCAGACCAATCTTAGGCACGTAAACTGGTACCTGAAACACATCCCCCATCAGAAATAAATCCATGATATTTAAACATAAAAGATGAAAACCCATGTTGCAAGTTGAACCATATACAGTTTAAAAATTGGAAAAATATCCAAAGCTATCAAGGTCTTTCTTGGTTTCTTGTGTTTCCAGTTAAACTCTAACCCTACCAGCAATTGTCCTTTCCTCCTTCCTTTCTCATATCCAGACACCACCGGCTCTACTCTTACTCTAATCAATATATATAAATAAAGGCTGGAACTTTTGGAGCGATATTAGAGAGTCTAAGTTTGCTACCAATAAAACTCTAATCCTCACTTCGCCATTGCTCTCCAACATCATAAAACAAGTCAAAAACTATAACACTCGTACCAGTAACAGCAGAATCGGCTAAAGAAATTGTTCAATAATAACCACTAAAGTAGCAAATTTAAATTAAAACAGATGAACACCAATACAGAATAGATCAAAAGTATGAAATCGCGCATAGTATACTACTCAAAAAACACAGAAACATGAATATTCGAAATAAGTAAAGAAAGAAACATCAATTAATGAGATAAGTCGATTTTTTTGGGTACTAATACCCAAATACCCAGATACATAAACAAAAAGATTCAAAAGTCGATTTAATACCTGAGAAATTGAGATTCAATAAGGAAATTAACGAAATTAGTAGAGTACTCGACAATCTCGATTTCAATTTTTTCTTTTTTCCCCCAATTCATTTTTTTTTTTAAATTTATTTATAAATCTAAACAGGCTTGCGAGATGAAAAGTTGAAATAGTCGATTTATTACCTGAGACTATGAGAGAGATGGCAAGTTGCCGGTAAAGAACGAGGACAGAAGGTGGTGTTTGAGAAGGCGACTCGGCGGCGGGGGGCGGCACTGAGACTCTGAGACTGAGACGAGAACTTGTGAATTGTGATTCCTGAAATATATATTCCCTCCAATTTTTATTTTTTATCATTTGGTTCACTGAATGTATTTTCAATTTGATTCTCGTATTCCCAATTTCTTTTCGATTCACTCCAGTTCTCTTAAACCTCTTAAAGTTCATTTTGTCTCGATATTAGATTATCAACCCACTTTATTTCGTTCAGTTCAGTTCAAATTACTTCGATTTAGTAGAACAATGCCTTAATCGAACATTATTAAAAAGAACGGTTTCAGTGCAGCTTTTGGTGTTTTTATTTTTTCGCAATCAATCCGTCTCCCTTGTATTGTGACGGTCCACTGACGGATACATATGTGATACTTATGGTCAAGTATTGATCATTTAGATAGATAAGGACAAAATATCGTTGTTTTCAAGGTTGTTTTCTCGTTGTTCTTTTCAACACGGACGTTTGTATGATTAGATAAACCGCGCGAAAAATCGTAAGGATACTTGTTTAAAAATCGAAGCTTTTGAAAACCGTTGACAACCTACCCTCTTGCAATGCCTACATTCTATGGCGTCTTACATGTCCGTTGGGGGTGCAAAAAAACTGATATCTTCCTTCTTTTCCTTCCTTCTTTCTCCGCCTATAACAATTTTCGGTTTGTATTGTTAGTGTTTTTTCGTTAATTAATATCGATGATTTTTCTGGTGTGTAATATGACGATATTGTACTGTCCTAGTGTAACAAAATAACCCACGCTTTTAGTACCTCTTTCCCTGCCCCAATGAGGCAATCCCCCTCCACAGCTCCACTTTAGGCATCTTCCTTCCTTCCGATTGAATTAGACTTAACCCAATCGAAGTGAATCAAGCTCGACTGAAGTGAAGTAACCTGAAAATAATTCAGAAAAATTCTTTCTTATTAACCTCTCTTGGATTGTGTCGGACTGTGGGTCCAGCACAAAAAGCGACAACTCAGTACTGACAACTGTGGTATAATACTCCCTTCTCATACCAACAAAAGTACTAGTAAATGCAAGCAAATCAAGTCATACAAATCTCAAGTTCACAGACACATTTGTTTCTCCTCCTCTTCTTGGGACATTATTCCAATTACAGAGGTTCTAGAATCTGGGTTGACTTAAAAACTTGGTTAGCGAATTCATTATATTTGCATACCATATGTAAAAAAGTCTAATTTTTTTCTGAATTTTGAGATAGCAGAAGTCGATAATATTAACAATTTTTTTGTACGTTTGCTACTAGTTAGATTCTCCGATGCCAAATTGTTTGGCACCAGCAATGGTAACAAGGCTTCCTATACAGTCATGTGCCCAGAAACAATCCCCAACTCCAACCCCATCAAATTCAGCATCTTCAATTGACTCATCCTCTAAGTTGTACCAAATCAGCTTATTATTATGATGATTATGATCACTACTCCTCCTGTATTCCCCTCTCCTCAGTAAAACCTTCTTCCTTCCATTCCAGTAAGCAACCGGACCAACAACCCCTTCTTCGTCCCAAACTCGCAGCAATCGAACCCAACACCCATATTCTTTCATAATCCACACATCAACACCAACACCAACACCAACCTCATCCAGTTGTTCTTGTTCTTGTTCTTGTTGTTTGATTTTCGACGAAATGAACAAATACCCATCAAACACTCCAAAATCAAGCACCCCGTCTCGCTTCTCCGGACAATTCTCCTCAACATTATCAGTATCAGTAGTGTTACTGTTAATATGATGGGGCATAGGAACATCGTCGACAACCCATTTCTCTTCACAAATATCAAAACATCTAATCCTACACCTGTTACCCTTAAAACACCAGACAGTCCAGTGAAGTAAATGGGTATTCAGAAGGGCACCATTTTCGCCGTCTCTAACACAATCATAAGGAAGAACCCATTCAACAATCCGCCATACATTCTCCTTCAAACTATAAACACCAACCAACCTACACAACTCATTCAAAAACCCTCGCCTCGGATAGTGATAGATTACTCTAACCACCTTGTAATCGTCATGAACGTGATCAAACCCGAACCCGAAGTTGACGGTACGAGTCCGTCTAGGCATGGGTAAGGACGGAATTTCCTTATAGTATCCAGTAGAGGGATTGACGATGGAAAGCGGAAGGCCGCGCCCAGAGTCCATTACGCAGATTAAACCGTGGCAAGAGCCGACCACGGTTTGATATCCGCCATGGGAGGTGGGTAAGGGGAGGTTGGCGGGGAGGTGAGAGGAGTTGTTCATGGGGAGTGAGATGAGTGAATGTTGTTGTTGTTGGGTTGTCTCAAGGATGAGGAGGTGATTGTTGTTGTTGTTGTTGTTGTTGTTGTTGAGGTGAATGGAGATGAATTTGTTGGATGAGATGTAAATTAGCCATGACTTGCAGACACATTTACAGATTAAGAGAGATTTTGCAGGTAATTTGGGGAAGATGTGGGTGATGATTATTTCGATGGGGATTTCTGCCATTGATTGTGCTTTTGTTGACTTCCTCAGTAGATTGGATGGATGTTGTTGAGTCAAATGTACAACAAGGGTCTAAAAATATCCAATAATTAAATAATTTTGAGGACATCAAGTACAGTTAAGCCCCTCGTGAGTTGCGAGTTGCGAGTTGCTACCGACTACCGAGTAGCCGTCGCATTAATAATACTTCCTCCGTTTCAACGAATTGTATACATTTGTTTTTCTAACACTATTTATAAGTGATGAGAATCTTTAATATAACTATACATTATGAATATCAAATTTTTATAATTTTTAGTAACACGTAACTAAAGATATAGACAAAACAAAACGAGTATCGACATACTTGCATAAAGCAAACGTATACAATTAGTTGGAACGGAGGGAGTACTCCACCAAGTAATCATTTTGATAGTTAAGGATAAAGTATGTACATTCTCTATATGGTTTGATTTTGCATTTTCTATCTAAATGAATACTTCCACCGTTTTTTATTCATCTTCCCTATTTTTTTATTGGGTTGGAGCACCTTTCTTTTCTATTTCTATTTTGGGCCATCAACATATGGTCTAGAATTATCCTTACATTTTTCTCTAATCCTTCTTCTTTTTTGAGTCACACATTCCTACCCCTTATTTTTTCACCCAAAAATAAAGGGGAAGATAATTAAAAATCGGAGGGAGTATTATTTGATCTGTCATAATAATACGACGGATATCTCCGTCACAAACAAGAGTTTGGGCATGCAATATGTATATGAGTATATGACTATCTCCGTCACAAACAAGATTTTGCAGTATGTATATGACTATACACAAATTCTTGTATGGGACGATCTCACAATAAGTTTATCGTGAGACCTCTCATATAAAAGGTCGTTAGTTTTATTATTATTATATACATATTAGTAGGTCTCACATGAGACTAGCTGATGACTACATGACCTGTGAGCCTATGGATGAGCAGTAAGGACCTGAGCAACTCGTTCACAAAGTGATAACTATCTATGCTAAGACGGATTATTAGAGCAACCACAATGAGCAGTTCTTATCCTTGAAGTTGTCAAAAGAACTTTATTTGATAAAGTTTGTCCATTGTGGACAAAAGTTCTTACTATTTTTAAGAAATTAAGTTCTTGTTTAAGAAACAAGTTCTTCCCCATTCCAAAAAAAAGTTGGTCAATCCCTGCATACACCAAAGTTGAAAAAATATATATTTATATATTGATGATTAAATAAATGATAAAAGTTAGTAGTGATTATGGATATGTCTCATCTAAGAACTTGAATTAAAGTTCTTCCATTGTAGATTAAAGTTCTAAGTTTATCAAATTTGTCAACATATGACATGGCATGAACAAACTTTATATAAAGTTTGTCCATTGTGATTGCTCTTAACTAATCCAAAGTGGTCGCTTTTTATCAACAATAAATCATTCAAATTATAAAAATATTACTCTCCTCAAGTCTGACTTAGGGTAAGATTATTGGTAGTCTTGAGGTGAGTCTTGAGGGAGTCTTGTCTCAAGACTCATGTGAGTCTTACCAATAATGTTGCAAAGTCTTGAGGAAAGTCTTAAGATTTTTGATAGTCTTGAAGAAGTCTTAAAGATTTTTGGTAGTCTTGGTAAGATTATTGGTAGTCTTGAGGTGAGTCTTGTATCAAGACTCGGGTGGGGTCTACTAATAAAGTACCAAAGTCTTAAGTTGAGTCTTGAATTTTAAAGACTCACCTTAAGACTTTTGTGGGGTCATGACTCATGTTACGTATTTCTCGACATATTATCCGATAAATTACTCGTATTTATACAATTTTTTATTTTCAATTGTTTTAAAGTCTCACTTCTTTGTTTAATTGTCCATCTATTTCAAACTTTTTTTTTTTCTGTCTCGATCATTTGTTTACCTTTTATATTATTTGTAAGAATTTTTTTAATCAAAGGTAAATAAATGAAGAAGACAAAGGGAGTATAAAATCAATTAACCCTCGACCCCTAATAGACTTTTTAATACGAAGTACATATTTAACTAATGCTCCGTAAAACACATAATTAACCAATTTAACGTACGAAATAATTGCTTAATTAAACACTTAATCAACTAATTTCACTTAATTACCTAATTACACACTTATTTAACAAATAAAAATACAATTTCACTTAATTAACTGGGTTAACGTAATCAACACTTATTTAAAAAATAGAAATGCAATTAACTAATTATACGTAATTAACTAATTAAACACAGAATTAACAATTTTAAAAGTAATCGTTATTTTGAAAATGAAAAAAACGGATGACCGTCCGGCCACTGACGTTTTTTTTTTTGCAAAATAACAATTACAAGTACATTTTGATTATAAGGGAATCATAAGTCAATAACCTAAATCGATATACCTAAGGCTATGTACGAAAAAATAATATTAAAATATCGTAAGTTAATATAAGCAAGACATAATTAAAATATCATAAATCATCCGGACCTATAATATTAACAAAGTCCTTAAGATCGTCTAACCGTGTTTTTGTATGTCACACAAAAACAAACAACACTAAAATAAAACAAGTTAAAGTTTTTAATTAAATTAAATAAAATAGTAAAGTAAGTAGTAATTTGTACGGAACAAGTAAATTGTAATTGTTTAATCACAAACTAAAACAAATTAATTAACTTCTTTACCAAAAAGGGTAAGGTGAGTCTGAGCAAAGTCTGACTGATAATGTATAAAGTCTGAGGTGAGTCTGAGGAGAGTCTGAGCAATAAACAAATAATAAAAATGGGTGAAAAGCTGAGGTGGCAGAGTCTTAAGACTTTGGAAAGTCTGTCTGATAATGTTACCCTTAGGTTCTCTCTTTCACTTTTAGGTTGAGTCATTTTCCCCCCTCTCATGAATATGTGGCTCATTCCACTCATTCATTTCTTTCTCTTCCTCCTTCATTTTTTTGCCACACATTCTCTCTCTTATTTTTTTTCCCCAAATCTTAGGGGATTATATCTTAGACTTGGAGGGAGTAATATTTATATATGAGTATTATATTTGAAATAATAATTAAGAATTTTAATGATTAAATGACAAAAAAACTAAATTTAACTTTTTTTTTTATATTGTTTAATAATATAATCTAATTTTTGTATCTTTTAAATATAATCACGGTAAATAATGAATATATAAAATCAATATTATATAATTATAAGAGATTTTTTCGAGCGACGTGGGAGAATCAATTTTTTTTTAATATACTAAAAGTTTAAATATTATCCATATTAAAAAGTGAATAGGATAAATAATATTGTATTCTAATTTGTTTTAGTATTACGGAGTAGATAATAAATTTTACTCCTATGAATTTTAATATTTGAAAAAACACAAATATTGTACTCAGTATTTTATTTATATTCATTATTTATAATATTTATATAGAAATATATATAAACAAGAAATTTTTTAAAAGATGAAGCATTATATTTACAGAATTATTTTTTCATAACGAGAGTATACCCAAATCTAACGAATTTTCTTAAATTTTTTCTGTTTTACCCTTTACATATTCTTAGCGCTTTACCCAAAATAAGATGAACAATGCATCAAGAAATCAAATCAACTCATCAAATCATCTGCGGAGCATTGATTAGAAATTACCAATCACTAACACAAAAGTTTGCATTGAATGAAAAGTAAGTTGTCAAGTAAAAAAATTGTGCGTTTAAAACTTCAATGAAGAAACAAAACCCTATTGCTAATCACGTGGCCTAAAGAAATCAAACCAATCATTTTCTGCCATTTTCTATTCATCCAGGCCGTCTGGTTCGGACGAGAAAGGGGAGCACCGGTGGTCGGCGACGGGTGACAGAGTTCGATAACTCGAGCAAATTTCAGTGCTTATTTGCTTGTGTTTTGGGTGCTGATTGAAATTTGGGATTTTTTAGAGAGAAAATCAGACACATACTTGAGGATGCTGGTAATTGACAAGGACAAATTGGTAAAATGGTGTTGGAATTGAGTAAAATTTCGTTAGAAAAAAGCACGGCCCTATATTTATACTCCCTCCGTTTCATTGATATCTTCCACGTTTCTTTTTTTTCCACTAATTTCTTTGATTTCTTCCATTTTTTTATATCACATCTCTCTCTTAGCGAGATAACCCATCAACTTTACTCCCTCACTACTTTTGTACTTCTTTCGTTCCATTTGATTTTTTTGCATTTGCTTTTTGACATTATTCATTTCTCTCTTAGCTAGGTAACCATCAACGTTACTCCCTCTCTACTTTTGTACTTCTTTCGTTCCATTTGATTTATTGCATTTGCTTTTTGGACACTATTCACAGGTGAATGAAATCGTCAATGTAACTTTTAATATATAAGACAAAATATAGTCATGTGATCTGATATCTTGTTTAAATTGTCTAATCGAGTACGTTATAAATAGTATCAAATTTTTCAGCCTTTATAAATAAGTCTATAATAGGAAATAGCGGAAGACATGATACATATCCGAGTCATTACTATTCACAACTAATAGAATAATTATGAAAGTACTTAAATATTACATTTAATAGTAACAATTTATGAAGAAATAGAAATACATTTGAGTCTCATCTTGAGCTATCTCCAACCTTGTCCGTCTGAGGAGTGGTCAGTTTTCTTTAATATGACGATTTGTTTTTCTATGAAATTCTTTTAAAATATTATAATCGTCAGATTAAGGGAAACTGACCACTCCTCAGACGGGCAAGGTTGGAGATAGCTCAAGATGAGACTCAAATGTATTTCTATTTCTTCATAAATTGTTACAATTAAATGCAATATTTAAGTACTTTCATAATTATTATGAAATAATCTAATTAATTGAGAATAGTAATGACTCGGATATGTATCATGTCTTCCGTTGTTTCCTATTATAGACTTATTTATAGAGTCTGGAAAATTCGGGTTGTTACATTAAAATACGTAACTAAAAATATAGACTAAAGAAAACGTGCATGGGCAAGTGTGAAAAAGTAAATGCAAAAGAATCAAATGAAACGAAGAGTATATTTTAGTACAGAGTATTGTTTTTCTTAAGAAATGTGTCACTTTTAAAGTGGAAGAAATAAATGAAACGGAGGGAGTAACAATCATATAAATATTTTTTACGAATAGGTCGTGTCGGGTCACGACCCTAAATTACCGGGTTCATGGCAGTCGAGTGGCGGATCCAGATTTATAGGTGTTGATCAACGAAAAAACGCAGGTAAAGTCAAGTTTTGTCAGATAGGAGTGTAATAATACCTCCGTCCTAAAAAGATCACTCAGCCACCGACCAAGTGACCCCACCACCTCGATCACCCTCATCGACTCACCCAGCACCAGACCGATCTGACTCTCACCCACTCAACCGCACCCTTAACCCTAGTCATCCCTCCCCCACCGCTCTCGGAGAGTTCTGATGCTTGGTTCATGGTATGTTTATTGGAGGATTGGATTTTGGGTTGTTTAAAGAGAGAACTAAAAAAATTAATTTTGAGAATGCGATGAAATGATAAGGATAAATCGGTAAAAATTCGTTAGGATTGAGTAAAAGATCGTTAGGAAAGAGCACGACCAAAGTTAAAACACCTGTTGTGAATGCAAATCTTCACGATTAATTACTAATCCTAAACCGAAGATGTCTTAGCCTAGTGGTTAAGGCTAGCTACTCTGGAACAATAGGTCTCAGATTCAAATTGCCTCTCCCCTATATTGTAATGCGACTAAGTGTGCTCTTCGTTGAACAATTTTTTTTACTAATCCTAAAATAAATATAAAATCATTCAAGATATTATTATTGACTAAAGATATGGAAATGAATAATTTAATCTTGATCCAGAGTTTTGTTTCTATCTCAAGAAATATTTTACTACTAATGTCTAATTAGTACGTAGCATCTTGTTTTCCTATTTCTAATGTGTAAGAATCAATTAAAATATTTGAGTGATTCATGTCTATTTATGTTCTTTATTTATAATATATAGAGCGTATGTATATATATAACGTAATTGAGTCAATTCATTTTACATCCACTGATATCAACCTTGCTACAAAAATTTGTATCAATTATGCATACTAATCTTTCTTTACGCTTAGTCTCTTTGATGCGCACATTGGCCATTTTAGGTCTACTCATGTGTTCAACATTCTTAATAACCCAAAGTCGGACCTTACAACATCCGTCGTCGTTGAAACATCTCAATCTTGTTCAAGTTCCATCCAAAGAACAACTCCCGAAAGAAGATCAATTTTTTGGCCGAATCAAAAAGGAAAGAAGACGCCGCCGTCAGGGCCGAGCAGTGGACACGACCCAATAACACCAACACCAGCACTATGATATATATATATATATATATATATATATATATATATATATATATATATACTCCCTCCATTTTTATTTATCTTCTCATTTGACTTTTGGGTGAAAAATAAGGGTGAGGAATGTGTGACTCAAAAGAGAAGAAGGATGAGAGAGAAATGTAAGAGTAATTCTATACCACATGTTGATGACCCAAAATAGAAATAGAGAAGAAATAAAGGGTGTTTCAGCCCAATAAGAAAACAGGGAAGATAAATAAAAATCAAAGGGAGTATAATATATTGTTTCGGAAAAAATGTAATAGAATAATGTCATGAATAATACAGAATTATATATGATTATACTGCGGAAGAAGCGTATATTTTCTTTGAGTAGGTCTACTGAGAGACGGTCCCTCATATAATTCGTTGAAATAAGATTAAAATAATGTTTATATTTCAACGATTTTTTAAAAATATTTTAATAATTATTTCATTATTAAAAGATAAAAAAGTTATTGTATTAAATTGAATATTAGTTATTATTTGTAATTTAAAATATCGAGTCACGAATCAAGATTTAGAGGTCTTGACTCTTAACCTACAAAACAAACGGGTTGGGCGGGTAGATTTTACAAGTCGGATCGAGTTTTGTCAGGTCGAATAGTAACGTTAATTGTTTGGGTAGCAAACAATCGTATGTCTACGACCGAGTACGGCTGGCGATCTCCTTCTTCGTCCTAGGACAACCTCGTGTTCCATGTCTGCACAAGGAGCACACAAGGGCCTCAGAGGGTGTCCGAGGTTGCCTCTCCGGCGCTCAAGTCAGTGAACGGGACTAAGAAGTTGATCTTAAATAATGATGGATATTACTTAGTATTTTAGAGAGATGAAGTGTTGTATATATTTTGTGTCCCCTTGCTTGTGGTGGTTCTCCTAGTACTTATAGGACTCGTATGTACGGACTTGCCATCCGCCCTGGGGGTAGGCCGACGTACCGCTCCGTCTAGAGAGAGCCGGCGTGGGATCCTCGTGGGTGGAGAGGACTTCTCTGACCGGCGGCCGGCTACCTATGGCCTGAGGTTGTCTGCCCCATCGTTGGTTGTCTGCCAAGGGCTACGGTTGGTTGGTGCTAATGATCAGTGTGTTTAGGGTGAGGCATTACAGGGCTGCTGGTGCCTCCTTGGGGTCTGTTCGACTTCCCCTATCTGTGCCTAGGGCCTCCTAGAGGTAATGATGACTTTTGCTCTTCCCTAGGTGGTTGGAGGGGGGGGGGGGGTTGTGTGCATTAAATGGGGCGCATGCATGGCCTTGCCTGCCTATATAATGCCCCCATTTTTGGCTCACCTCTCTTCACTCCCTCAACCCTACAATTCTCGTTTTAACCATGTCTTCTTATGGTAGCAATTCTCCCCATGCGTTGGCGCCTCCTCGTGCCCCTGTTAGGCATCAGAGACGTCTTCCCTCTCTAGAGCCCTCTAGGCCTCAGAGGAGGCGTCAATTTGTCCGCGGGGCCCAATCGTGGCCATCACCCAGGAGCGCTGCTGCGCCGGTTCCTCCGCCATCCGAGCCCGCTGGGGGGCCCGTCAGGCCTTCCTTTGGTGCCATCTGCCCTCGTCGCCGTTGGAGGGGCCGGCTTCACTTTCGCGTGTCTGAGCCGGACATTGACTCGGATTGCCCGCCCTCAGATGGTTCCTCCAGTTCTTCCTCCTTCTCCGGTAGCGCCTCATCTGGGTCGCTGTGGATGGCTGGTCCCTTGTGCCCTTGTCATTCTGATGACGACGTGGAGGAGGGCTTTGACATGTCTCTTCGCGGGATTCGCGCCCCTCCTCCTTCTCCTGTGTCCTCGTCTCCAACCGCCGACTCGGCCTCCCCCTCCCCTCAGGAGGATACTGACGAGGAGGAGCGGGACTAGGGTTCCAAGCTTGGTTGGACCTCGTTTTGCTGGTTGAGGTCAACCAAGGGGGAAGGGCGACCTGTTTTTGGTGGCGTTGTGTGTTGATGGTGCTCTGTGGATGACTCGCAACCTTTTATCTTATCATTCTCTGGTTGTTTCGGTTTATTTTGGGTAGTTTCCTAGCCGGATTGTGTAAAATGGGGAGTACCGGCCTCCTCTGCTTTGTTATCGTGTATCCGGCTTTGTGTGTATAGGGTGCCAGCCCCTTGGCTATGTTTGTCGGAGGTCTTCGAATGTAAGCAAGTTGGTCGGTTTATTAAATGTTCAACTTTGTGCTTTGTGTCAAATCACCTTTGACTCTTTGTTTTGATTACTGCGCTTTTCCTCGTAATGTCTTTTTGCATTCTCCTCTTTGTCAGGGTCGCATTAAATGACATTTGTCATTTTCTCATGTTCTTGTGGGTGGCCTAAGGTAGCTCCCCCCTTTGTATAAATAGGGGCTCTCCCCCTTCCCATTTGCTTCATTTGCTCCCTTCGTTTTTTCTATTTAGAAAAACTTTCCTTCTACCTTCTTTCTCCGCTCGCCTCTTTTAGGTCGTCACCCCCTACCGCGGGAGTCCTACTATTGCCGGCGTACCTTTCTAGGTCAGTTCCCTCTCTCTTCTTTTTTTAAGCTTTCCTTACTTCTGAGTCATGTCCACCCGTTCCCGCCGGATCGGTTTTGAGGATGAGGATGAGGATGAGGTAGCCTCGGCATATGGTGGGGATTCCTCCCTTCGCCATAGGTCGGGGGAGGGCGCCGACGATGCTTCATCAGGCGATACAGTGGAGGAGGTGGTGCCTATTGACGCCCTCCTTATTAGATCTTTGCGCATTCCCACCCGCGGACCCCTCCGAGGAGGGGTAACTTCTCTTGCTGGGCTTGATAGGGGGGAGGCGCCATCCTCCGGCATTCCTGTGGAGGACGTGGCGGAGGGAGGTGGCATGGTTCTGTGCCGTCGCCCGAGGGATTCCTCTGTGGCGGAAAAAACGCCTTCCAGCCATCTTGCATCTGTTTCTGGGACAACAGAAGGAGGACAACTGGCAAACCGAGAGGATAGTGGCGATACCCCCGTGGTCTGAACCCTTCGTCGTGCATCTACCATGGTGAATGAGAAGTGGTGCTCTAAGGTGCTGAAGGCTGATGGCCTTGATGCCGCCAGGGACCTCTATCCCCTGGGGGAGGGTTATGAGTATGTGATGCCGGAGGTGGGTCAATCAATTTGCTCCCCACCGGAGGGTTGTGTGTGTGGGGGGGGGGGAGGGGGATCAGTCGAGTCTTTGAAGTTTGGTTTGCGCTTTCCCCTCGACGCTTTTGTAGAGAAAGTGTTCTGTCGTATGAACTTCGCGCTGGGCCAGCTGACTCCGCAAGCTATTCGCGCCGTCATATCCTACTGTTGGGTATGCCGATTTAGGAGGTGGAAACCCTCGGTGGAGGCGTTTAGGTATATGACGTTTCTCAAGGTTGTGTCGGCCACGAATTATTGGACTCTGGGTCGGCGTGGCGAGTATGTGACCTCCTACCCTATTCTTTTCAACTGCCATGGTTGGAGGGACTCTTTCTTGTACGTGCGTTCAACTCGGCCATGGTCCGTCCCCAGGACGTTCCGGTCCGACGTGCGCGTCAACATGGAGAGTGACGAGGAGGCGGGGCGTTGTTTGGATATGAGGGAGTCAAGCCTGAGCTCGCTGGACAGAAAAATTGTTGGCCCCTTCCCAGCCGTTGTGAAATTGGTTGGTAAAGAGAGGGTGACCCTACCGACCGTTTGGCTACCTCCCTTCGACCTGATTTCTAGTAACGAGTACCTGGAACGGGTGGGCATGAGCGTCCCTATCACCGACCCAGGTACCTGGGGACCAACCTATTCACTTGTGCCGTCCTCGTTTTTTGATAGCAAACAACATCTCAACTCTTTGCTCCTTTTTCTACCTGTTTTTGTAGGTAGCAGGCCGGCGCACTCTTGGGCGTCTGGGGAGCTTACTTTGCTGGGGGTGGACTCTCTACTCCGCCCACTCTCGGCTGAGCCACCGCTGCCGCACGTAGACCGCCCACGATTATGACGCACCGCAGGTCGAGGTTCGCTAAGCTGAAAAAAGACGCTGTGACTTCGGATTTTGGGGCTCCTCCTCC
Source organism: Agrostemma githago (assembly GCA_958450325.1). Classification (NCBI taxonomy): domain Eukaryota; kingdom Viridiplantae; phylum Streptophyta; class Magnoliopsida; order Caryophyllales; family Caryophyllaceae; genus Agrostemma; species Agrostemma githago. The sequence continues at coordinate 67,211,061 of OY288253.1, forward strand.
CCCCAAGAGGCAAGCAGTAGGTTCGCCATCCGTCGTCCATGAGGCAGCTATGAGCATAGCCGGTGTGCAGGCTGACATTGGGGCCTCTGAGGTAGTCACCTCCCCGAAGCCGCTAGCTTCCCCTACTGTTACTGTGGCCGCTTTCCCTGGTCCCCTTTCGGCGGATGTGTTCTTGGCGCTCCCTTTTACTGTAACTGACATAAATGAGACGGCGGACCACCTTGAGGCTTCCAAGGATAGGGCTACCATGCGTGACGTCGCCGCCGCCGTGGATATGCCCCTCCCTTCCTTATCGGACCTTGATCTTTTCAGGATGCTGGAGGGGGATGTTTCATCTATTGAGCGGCCTCGGACCCCCGCCCAGTTGGAGACTTTCTACCGCAGTGTGGGGGAGGGTCTTGTCAGGTCTGTCTAGTCCATAATTGTGATTAAGAAGGCGGCGGAAGAAGGCATGACCTTGAGGTCTCAACTGCAGGAGGGGGAGCTGAAAGTGGAGGCGAAAAGGCAACTGAGGCAGGAGGCTGAGGAGAAGATGGCGGCTAGCCGGGCGGAGTTAGAGGCTCTTCAGGGCATTCATTCCTCATGCGAGCCGTCCAAGAAGGTTTTGGAGGACAAGTTAGAGTCCGCGCTCGCCGAGGTTCAGTCCCTTCGGGAGAAGCTAGCATCGGCAAAAGGCGCTTTGAAGGTGAAGTATGGAGAGTACACTGATCTAGAGAAGGAGGCCGGTGAGGCTTACGCAGAGGGGATGAATGCGGTGATCGAGCTGACGTCTATTGCTCTTTATGAGTATGACCCCAACTTTGAATTTAATCGGTATAATTCGATTTATCAACGTCTTCGAGTCGAGGAGGATGATCGTGAGGATGGGCTGCCGACGACAGCGCCTCTGATGGGAGGGATTTGTCGTGGAATCCCACCGATCAAATAAATAACCGGCAAAACCTAACTAGGGTTGCTAGGGTAAGTCGGGTCGAATCCACGGGGACGGTAGAGGCGTCTAGACTAGGTCGACCTAAATACTAGACTAGGTCAACGAGCTAAGCTAGAGAATGATAAGAGGGAGAGAAGACTAGACTATGACTAAGAAGAACAACAAGGAAAACGGGCTAGGATTAGGTCGGGGTCAAAGGGGTAACGGAGTGGTCAAGGAGGAAGTAGAGTGAAGGAGGTAGTAGGGTAATCTAGGTTGGTCCGGGCTCTCGCGACTTAGACTCGCCTAGAGGTTCCTCATGGAACCCATCCGGCGACACACATGACAAAGGAAGACAAGAAAAACAAGCATTCCAACCTACTTAGTCATTCAAGCATTCCAACAAACATGTAATGTGCATCACTCAAGAGGAAACCTCAAATCTTCCACCAACATCTCCAACAAACCCTTAATCACCCAATTAACACCCTAATCACCCTACTAACCCTAGCAAGAACACTACTCTAACATTATCGAACTACAACTAACATAAACAAGAGGAAACAACACAAACATCAAAACATACATAAACAAACTAGTGAAAATGATGAACAACAATCAAAGATGCAAACTTGGATGAATTAAACATGAAAGATTAAAGGAAAAGAGAAAGGAAAGATTATACCAACTACAAAGGATGAAAAGGAGAACTCTTGTATAGAAGAAAACCCAAATAATTCCTCCAAGGTTGTCAATCTTGGATGGATTCTTCAAGAGATCCAATAATACAAGATTAAACTAAGATTAACCACTAATTACCGACTAATCTACACTAATCTAATCTAATCTAACCTAAAGTAGTCTAGGGTTTAATGGGAAGTAAAGAACATAAGCTAAGATTACAAGAGGAAGGGTATATATAGGGTTACAAATGGAAGGGAGAAGAAAGAAAAGAAGTGCGGACTACAGCGCTCGGTCCCGACCGGGACGGGTCATCCCGACCGGGACGGACCCACCATCCCGACCGGGACGGGTTGGTCCCGAACGGGACAGCCTTGCAGTAGCACCCTCAAAAGTGCACTTCATCCCCGACGGGATGAGGTGCATACCCGTCGGGGATGGGTCTTGTAGGCCTCCAATATGATCCTTTTGGTCTCTCCTTGCTTCACATGGACTTCTCATCGATTCTCGGGACTCGGGACAGGGTCTCGGGACTCGGGATTGGCCCCCAAGGTCTCGGGGTCAATTCCAAAGCATCGAGTCATCGTTCCTTTACTCCGTTGGCTCCAAAATGTGTATGTATAGAGTCGGAATCGCTCCAACTCTTCCAAATCGGTCTCGGGAACCTAAAACGAACTAAAGGAAGCATAAGAAGCCCCTAAATTGCTCCCAAGGAGCGATTCTACAAGGAAAATGGGACCAAAACACTACAAAATAGGCACTACAAACCACACTTATCAGCCTCCCTCCTCCCCTAAATAGGAAGTCGAGCCGTCGTCCTCCTGTGCCTTGTGTACCCTTAGGGAGGGAGAGGAGGGGGCGGCAGAAGAGTCGGCTGACACTGCTCACTCTTCTGCCCCCCCCCCCCCCTTGAGGGTTTTGTGGATCTTCTAGCACCTACCCTTGAGGTTCAGGCATAGGCTTGCTCTGCATGCTCCATTGTTTTTCCTTTTTGTCGTGTTTCTAGGTGGCGCTTGATCCTTTGGGGACGGCTGCCGATCTTGTAATAGTCGTAGTCTTATTCTGACTCTAGTTTCTTTGTAACCAACATTTGGCGCTTCAGACGCCTTGTACATTGCGTTTTAACATGTTTTCTACTTTCTTATTATGTTAATATGCTTTCCTGCTTTGCTAATTTTTAAATCCCGGTTCCCTTAGGTCACTTTTAGGCTTACGCCCTCATGACTGTAGCCATGTTGCCGCCTGAGGGTATGGCACCCAGACGGACTTGGGCTTATGCCCCCATATTGTGGATGAGAGACCCTAGCCATGTTGGCGCCTGTGACTATGGCACCTAGACGGACTTGGGCTTATGCCCCCATACTGTGGATGGGGGACTCTAGCCATGTTGCCGCTTGGGGCTATGACACCCAGACAGACTTGGGCTTATGCCCCCATACTGTGGATGGGGGACCCTAGCTATGTTGCCGCCTGGGGCTATGACACCCAGACGGACTTGGGCTTATGCCCCCATACTGTGGATGGGGGACCCTAGCCATGTTGCCGCCTGGGGTATGGCACCCGGGCGGACTTGGGCTTATGCCCCCATATTGTGGATGGGGGACCCTAGCCATGTTGCCGCCTGGGGCTATGGCACTCAGACGGACTTGAGCTTATGCCCCCACACTATGGATGGGGGACCCTAGCCATGTTGCCGCCTGGGGCTATGGCACCAAGACGGACTTGAGCTTATGCCCTCATACTGTGGATGAGGGGACCCTAACCATGTTGGCGCCTAGGGCTTTGGCACCCAAACGGACTTGTGCTCATGCCCCCATACCTGTCGATGGGGGACCCTAGCCATGTTGCTGCCTGGGGCTATTGCATCCAGACGGATTTGGGCTTATGCCCCCATACTGTGGATGGGGGACCCTAGCCATTTTTGGTGGGGTATCCATTTCATGTGCTAAGTCAATAGAGGTTCCTCCCCCTTATTGCCCCCTGCTTGTTGCTCGAGAAGGTAGAGAACGAGGAGCAAGTAGATTTAGCAAAGAAAATTCCCTCCTTTTCCAAATGGTTACAAATTTTCTGGAGGCAGGGTCGTCGACAAGTCCGATCGTACCCTGCCGGAAATCAAAACAAAAGTGGGCCTACACGCCATCTAGACATAGTATCTTCTGACGGTGTCTGCGTTCTAGTGTGATGGCAGATCCCGCCCTTCGCCGTCCTTGAGTTTGTAGGTGCTTGGTCCCATGACCTTGGTTATTTCATACGGTCCTTCCCAGTTGGCGCTGAGTTTTTCGTGCTCGTTTGCTTTGCCGACCGCCGCCGACTTTCTGAGGACAAGGTCCTCTACCAGAAATTTCCTGTGGTTTACCCTTCGGTTGTACGCTTTCTTCATACGCTGTTGGTATGCTACCAGGTTCATAAACCCGAAGTTGACGGTACGAGTCCGTCTAGGCATGGGTAAGGACGGAATTTCCTTATAGTATCCAGTAGAGGGATTGGCGATGGAAAGCGGAAGGCCGCGCCCAGAGTCCATTACGCAGATTAAACCGTGGCAAGAGCCGACCACGGTTTGATATCCGCCATGGGAGGTGGGTAAGGGGAGGTTGGTGGGGAGGTGAGGGGAGTTGTTCATGGGGAGTGAGATGAGTGAATGTTGTTGTTGTTGGGTTGTCTCAAGGATGAGGAGGTGATTGTTGTTGTTGTTGAGATGAATGGAGATGAATTTGTTGGATGAGATGTAAGTTAGCCATGATTTGCAGACACATTTACAGATTAAGAGAGATTTTGCAGGTAATTTGAGGAAGATGTGGGTGATGATTATTTCGATGGGGATTTCTGCCATTGATTGTGCTTTTGTTGACTTACTCAGTAGATTGGATGTTGTTGAGTTAAATGTACAACAAGGGTC